>VWZT01000885.1:209054-236940 GCA_013397055.1 Pachycephala philippinensis
CGCGCCCGGACCCGGCTGCGACTCCGTCTCCGTGGGGATCGCCGGGCAGTGCCGGGACCCCGCCGGGGAACGGCCCGTCCCTCCCCGGGACGCCGCCTCCGGCAGCCGTTCCCCGCGCTGGAGAGCTTCTTTCCCCGGACCCCGCGAGCAGCCGCTCGCCGGCGGCCCCGGGGGGCGCAGCCCCAGCTCCGCCGCGGGGCACGGNNNGCCGCGCGGACCCCCGGTGTCCCGTACAGCCCGTCCCCGCCGGGCGGGCAGCAGGGGAGTGCGGGTTCGGTCCGTGCTTTGCGGGCAGGGCGAGGGGTCCCCCGCAGTTCGGCAGCCCCGGGGAGCCCCGGCCCGCTGCCCGGCGGAGCGGGCCCGGCTGCTTCTGCAGCGGGCTCCACCAGCCGGCCGAGCGGGCACCCTACTCCCGGAGCGGGCATCCGGCTCCCGAGCCAACCCTGGGAGAGTTTCCATCCTGATCTGCACAGCTGGCCCGCAGGTACAATGTCAGGCCAGAGGGAGCGCGGATCCGCCACCGCCGCCTCGGGCCCCCGCACCCGAGATATGCAGCCAGCACCGAATTCCCTTCGGCTGGAAGTGCCTTTCGTGCTCCGTGCTCGCCCAAAGACAGCCGAGCACAAAGGGGAGCGAGCGGGGAGAGGCGCTGGTTATTTTGGGAGGTGTTTCATCAGAGCCTGATGCATTTTCTCTTTCCGGGGGTGCTGCCAGTAAGGAGCGACATTATTCCTCGTGTACTGTAAGAAAAGTGTGTCTCTGAAAAGCCGAGCCGCTTTTCTGTTCAGCTGCTGCAATAAAAGAAGTTTTTATGTGCATTTGGGGATAGATTCTTGAGAGCTGCTCCTGGCTACAAGCGAGGAGCAGAACCGTGGTGCACAGAGCCAGCACTGCCGGGGTGTCCCTTCACGGGGACAAACCACCTGCGAGGAAGGGGCACGTCAGTGACCACGGCTCGCTCGGCTCTGAACAGTCGCAGCAGAAAGCGAGGCTTGTGTAGAGATGAGTCTCTCTGCTGCCTTTCTGACTCACTGGGTTTCTTTTCTGCCTCCAGAGAAACTTATTCTGCAGAGAGAAGGAGCCTCCTGTGAGCAGGGCAGCTGGATGGAAGGTCAGCGCTGTCCCTCGGACGCCTTGCCAGCCCCTGCTCCTCACGTGTGCTCCCGCTGGATCGGCTCCAGCTGCCGCTAGAAGTGCTGTGGTTCAGCATCCAAATCCCCACGTTCCTTGGAGCTGGATTCCTGGTCGGAAGGAACCTCATGTGGGAAGGATGAAATCTCGGGGGTTGAACTGTGGACCAGATTATCCTGGGAGGTGGCAGCTGCCCCGGGAACAGACCTCTCCATCCCAGCCCAGGCAGAACCAGGGCTACAAAAGTACCTAAATAATGGCCTGGCTGTGTTTGGTTTTCACTAAGCACGATCCTGGGCTGTTGGGGTGGTTAGGGCTTGGTTCCCTCACAGCCACCGGTGAATCCCACCTTCAGTGGTGCCACAAAGCCGCTGCTGTCCCCTCTCCACCTCCTGGGGCGAGGTCAAACTTATAAACTGGCTGTGGCTCTGTCCAGTCTGCCTCTGGGAGGGAAAGAGCCTTGAATCCCACGGTGTTCATTACAAACAATCCCAGGATTGTACTCGCAGTGCTCACAGCGGCAGCACAGACAGGTAACAAAACCCAGGGCTCACCTGGGCACACCTGCCTGGGGGCTGCACACGCAGGGGCTTCAAAGAGAAAGTTCAGCTTTACTGCAAGCCCACAGGCTTTATCAGCCATTAAACCCAGCTCGCCAACATGAAAGATCGTGAGAGAGAAGAAGGGAAGAGCGTGTGCTTGTCTCTTAAGAGGCTGCGCTGGAGCCTGAGAGATACTGGAATGCAATTAAGTAAAAGACAATCAATTAAGGCTTAAATAAACCCAAACGAGCAACCGTTAATGAGAGCTATCTTGTATCTCAAACAAATCCTCTTAACTCAGCCCCACTTAAAAAAATATTATTTCCCCATTTGTGCCAAATGCGTGGAGCTGGCGGGGGATTGCAGGGAGGACCATGCTGGGGATCTGGGGCCTGGAAATGAGGGTTGAAAAAAATTCTGGATTTTTGGCTATAAACTTCAGTTATAATCTATTGGTCAGGACCGCAAGCATGGAAAGGCCCCATGCCCTCATCATCAGCCTTCCTCTGGTCCTGAGCCTCTTCTCAAGCTTCTGGCCTCGATTCCACATTGCATCGTCACCAGCCAGAAGCTTCCAGAAACAAAAGAGATCAAAGGAGAGTTGAGGTTTTTGACAGCACCAAAGCAAGCGTGCAGGCAAAACTTTTATAAGCAGGCGATTATTTGGGTTCAGGGCTGGTTTGGGATGCTTGGAGTGGAAACCTCACAGGGAGGGAGACACCTGGCCAGAGTGTGTCTATCCTTGCTGCCCTGCGGAGAGCCCTGCCTGTCACCGGCCCAGCGACACGTGCAGCACTCACTCCGTGCCTCCCTAAAGCAGCCAGCACAGTGTTTCTGGTGGTGTTTGAGGGGGCGGGCGGTGCCACTCGGCAATCTTGGCCCCCTTTGTCTCGCTCATCTCCTCAGCAGCGCTGCCACGGGCAGGCGATGGAGCAGCCCGCCGCGGGAGCAGGAACCATGAATTATCCCACCATTTAAGGAGGAGGGAAGGAAGTCATTAGCGAGTTCATTTGTCTAACTTGTTCTTCTCAGAGTCATCGCTCCAAGAGGGTAAAGTTCCTGATGCTGGTGCAAAGCTGCAGGTGCTGGCTGGGGCTGGCTGCTGTGCTGTGGGGCACAGATGCTCATGCACACCTGTGCTTGGGGAGAAAAGAGGGTTTTTCCCTGCAATCCGGTCTGCACTTCCCGAGTTGTGCCCGTGTTATCACTCACTGACCCACCGTGAGCTGGACCAGGTGTGGGCACCCCAAGAGTGCTGTGAACCACAGCAGGGGAATGCTGCCAGCTGTGCTGCACTTCATCCACCGTGTTCTGAGGCAAAATCTGTTAATTTGCCTCTGAGTGCAGAGAAAGACACTGCCCCAGCTACACTTGCCAAGGAGGAGTGAAAATTGTCTCTTCAGTAGAAGTAGGTTGTCATTACCCACTTTCCTTTCATACGGGAGAAGCAGAAGTGTTACTTGGAGCTTGTGAAGCACAGAGGAGTATAATGCAATTTCTGCCTCCTTGTAGCATCGTCCTTTCGTTTTTCAGACCAGTGCTGACAGGGAATAGGATTCTGGAAAGCACCTCGGGGATTTTATACACTGAGCAGCTCTCTTGAGACTTGCATTCCCTTCAGAAAGCTGCCCCAAACCCCTCTAATGGTCTAAACCAGATTGTCTAACGAGGCACAGCTCCAGCCCGGCACGTTGGACCCCTGGAAGGAGAGTCACGAGGCAGGAGAGTGGGAACAGACGGCTGAGGTGAGGAAAAGCTGGATGGGGTTTCATGTTCCCATTCTGCAAGCCCAGAAGAGTCATCCAAGCCCCCAGAGCCTCCCAGCTGCAGGGCTGCCTGCCTGGAGATGTCAGCCAGCCCTGCAGCCACAGCTCGCTTTTCCAGGGGGGTGCTGCCTCTGTCCCCAGAGTCCTTCCCCGAGGAGAGGAGGCAGAGCCCACCTCACACCCCAGCTCCAGGAGCCCAGGGGTCTCAGCCAGGGAGGGAGGGAGCTGAAAATGGGCTAACTGAAATTCTTGTTAATAGGCTCCTTGGGGAGAATCAGAGTGAAATGACACTGAATGAANGGTATCACTTAAGAAAATATAAAAGGAACAGAAAGAAAGAGAAGGAAAGGATGAGAGTAGATAGTGGAAGGATCTCAGCACCCAGGGATCTAGCAACAGGACTCGATTGTTGCAATTTAGATGTCTGTTGGTTGAAGTGATGGTCTCAGTCTTGATCTGTTGGGGGTGGGGAAAGCCCACAAACCCCAGAGTTCCGTGTGTTAATACAGGCTCAGGCTCAGGTGGGAATGCCCAGGTACCTCCCCTGATGGAAGTTTTACACTGAGTGTTGCAACACTGTGGGTCCTGCGCAGTCCTCTGGTGGAAGGCCCCAGAAATGAGTCTGTGGGCACTTTGGGGGTCTTTGATGATTTATTACCCCTTTTAAGACGTGACAGCTGCTTCTCATGCCAACGTAGCTGAGCCAGTTATGCCCCCTCAGAAGGGATGAAAACACTCAGGCCTACAGGTGAATATCCTGGTACCTTCCCTGGGGAGGCAGAATTTTACACCTGAGCTCCTTGTGCAAGGGAGGACATTGCCCTAAAAAAAAGCATTACCCTCTTCGTAGGATCTGCTTCTTATCAGCCTTTTCCTTTATCTGGCTCCAAACCCAGCCTGTTGCTAAACAAAAGTTGGTTTGTTGTGGTCACCACCATCCGTGGTGGGTGCTCACTCCCTCTAAACCTGGGCTGCTCTTATGCAAATCAGAAATTCGGCCACCACACCCCCAAAACCTCCCCTCCTTCCCTTCGGCTGTGGGGTGCAAACCTGGAACCTGATGCTTTGCCAGTGGTGCATTGTTTGAGTCAGTAACCTTCAACGTTCCAGTCTCTCACAGAGCTGCTCCCCAGAGCTCACATCTTGTGTAGTATTTGTCTGGCCAGGCTGCTCTCATGCAGTTTCTTCCCTTTTTAAGCTAAACATCGCTAATCAGCTTCTTCAAGCTCCAACATATGTCCTATAAATATCCCTTGTGGAAGCAAAATCTGTCTCGCGTGTGTATGCAAGACAAAAGAAAAAATTAGAAAGCGTGAAGCCCTGACTTAGCAGCCCGGCAGCAGAACTGCGCTAAAGCCTCGGATCTTAATGAAAGCAGGGAACATGCCTGCCCCCTCCATACCCCTCCTGCAGCCCCAGAGCGAGCCAAAGCCCCAAAATCTCCGTTCCCGAGAGCCCCAGAGCTTGCCCAGGTTCTGGTCCTCGCCCTTAAGCCTGCAAGTCCTGTAGGAGCCACCCCACCCACAGGCTGCTGTGGAGGGGATGGGGATGGAGCTGGGGAACGCTTTGTCCTTGGAGCTGAGCAGGGAGCTCAGTGCTTCCTCCTCTTCTTGGTATTCAGGAACAGCCCTGAGGTTCTCCTACACCTCTTATTTCCAGCGCTGGCTTAAGAAATTTATGAGCCCCTGGCTGAGCTGAGGGTGGTGTGGGGTGCCACGATCCTCAGCGTGCCTGTGAGTGGGGTGGGATGGGGACACGCTCCTCATGTGAGATCTCTCCAGGTACAGGGATCCTGGAGGCAGGGCCAGGACTGTGTCGATGAAGCTGCTCTGGCTCTGCCACTCTTCCAGCATGGATGATAGGAGTGAGGGCTGATAGGGGTGAGGGCTGATAGGAACGAGCTCAAATCAATCATCTGTCACTCGCTGGCTTCCCTGGCCAGGCTGCAAAGCCCTGACTGAAGCAGGACCCCGAGGACAGATGAGTGAGCATCTTAATCACCTTCAACCCAGGCTGCAGGAATCCACCTGCCCACCCTGCGTGTTGTCCTCAGGTGCCTTTTGTTTTGATGGAGGCACAGGCAGAGCTCGGCTGGATTCACCTCTGCCACACAGGCTGCAGAGCCAGGGGTGTCAGGCAGGGAGCTGAGAGCCCAGGAGGATGAGATAGGGTCTGGAGAGCCCAGGGGAATGAGACAGCGGTTGGAGAGCCCAGGGGGGTCAGACAGGCTCTGGAGAGCCCAGGAGGATGAGACAGGGGCTGGAGAGCCCAGGAGAGCTGGCTGGAGTCAAAAGCAGGTTCCTAAGAAACAGCACTTGCAGGAGCCTGGGAACGGTGCTTTCACCAGCAGGAGAGGCACCTGCCTTTGTTACCTCTGCTCAGAGATCCTCGGCATCATTAGAAATGTGACCCTGGCCTCAGCATTGCCATGGTTTCCCCAGGTTTTCCATCAAGCTGCTGCAAGGTGAAGCGAGGCGTCTCTCCTTCACGGTGGCTGTCAGCTGGGAGATGTTAACAGCCCGGAGAAGTGAAGCTGAAGCAAAGCTCTCCTCTGCCCTGGGAAGGAGAGGGGCTGTCACAGGCTCCTCGCGGGAAAGGAAAGCTAATCCCATCCTGATGTGCTACAGAGGGCGAAGTAAAGAAACCTGTCCTGCTTCCTAGGACCCTTATCCGTGCTGAATTTCAGGGTTTCACCTCAACAGGGTGCACAGTACTGACAGGCTGAGCCCTGCAGATCCCATGCAATGAGGTTTCTGTAAGAGCAGAGGTCTGATGCTGATCTCGGCTTATCTCCAGCTCCAGCACCCGTGTCCTCATCCTGCATCCCTGGCTGATGAACTTTCCCAGCTCCCCATTGCTGGGAGGTGGCTCGGAGGGGGACGAAATTACAGTGCCGGGCTTCAGGAAGAGTGTGTGGCTCTTAAACCCTGCAAGCATCTCTAGCAGGGCTGTTATAGATTCCCTTTGCTTTGGCTGTATTTGTCTCATCAATCTCAGTGATGTTGACAATTGGGCACGGTTTAATTCTGCAAATCTGAGGAATGATCAGGCCAATTTAGTTCACATTTAAAGCATTTGTGTTCACATGCTGGAAAGCCTTTTTTCTTCCTTGCTCCTTGCCCAAGGCCCTTATTATCTGCTGGTGCTATTTATCAATGCACAGCAGGTATATTACAAGAAGGTCTCTTTCGTAAAGCGATACAAAATAATCATTCCTGTTCCTCGTCTGCTCAGCAAGAAAAGTGAGCCTGGCTCTCCCGCCTGTCAGCATTCCCGAGCCGCAGCATTTTTATATTACTGCGGGAGAAGTGATTTAACTCAATAAGCTTCCCTCATAAATAGCAATAGTTTGATAAAATAAAAGGAGCGTGTCAATGGACACGGTGTTCCCCTTCAGCTGAGTGGCTTTGGGTCCTGCCCTGTGTGTGGGACACTGCAGGACCCCCCAGCAGCCACAGAACTCAGCCCCTCTCCAGCTCTGAGCTTGCACTGGTATGTACCTGGGGCTGGGAAACCTTCTATCCATCAGGAAATGTCTTATTGGGGCAGAAAATTTCCATTTTTGCTCCTGAAGTGCATGAGATGAAGGAGCAGTGTTTAAGAATGGCTCATGCTTCTGAAAAAACCCTCCTCCTCCCTCCCACGCACTGTGGCTCCTCATCCCCTCCCCAGCACCGATTTGTCTGGGTTTAGCCACTTTTATCCCATTTCACTGACACAATTGCACAGATTTACACTGGGCACTGGAGCTGTCTGAGCCGGGTGCTTCTTGCTCTGGCATGTAATTAAATCCCTGGTGAAGCGGCTGGGAATGTTCACACACCTGGAAAGCACAGTTAGGAAGGAAGATCAGGCAGTCCTGGGAGCTGGAGAGAAGCAAATTATGTGGAGAGCGAAGAATTCTGACTTGAGTGCCCTGGAACCAGGCTGGCTCCCCAGGATGGGATCTGTGGGAGCCCTGGAGGAGCCAGAGCCCAAGCTCTGCCCTTGGAACGAGGGCCTCTGCAGAGCAAGGGGGTGATTTAACATGCTGCCATTCCTTGAGCACCGGGCCCGTGGGTTTGTTTGGCTTTCTCCTCCCCCAGGGACTCAGGTGTAATATCACCTTGCCATTAATTTATATGAGAACATTTCCAAATAGTAAACTGCCAATAAATTAGTAATGCTGATCTATAAAAGGGAAAAAATGGCCTGTTGTGAGTTTATAGCCCTGTGGAAAAGACATTAAACAGAGGCTTCCTTAGCATGAGCACTGCGAGGAGCTGGGGGGGAGAACTCTGGGCTGAGACCCTCCTGGATGTGTTTTGTCTGGCTGGTTTTTAAACCTGCTTCCTGCAGCATCCCTCCGCGAGAGCCAGGCAGGGAAGAAAGCACTAAAAGATTCCCAACCACCGATCCAAAGGCCATGAAAAATGAATGAGAGGATGAGGCAGCCCAGAGAGAACAAACAAACTACCTGGAGCAAATAGTTTATTTTAAGATGCTAACAAATTTGCTCCAGAGGCCTGTGGAAAAAAGTCCGGTACCACACAGCCAACCTTTCCCTTATTTATAGAATAATTGTGATGATTGATTAGCTGGGATCAGAACTGTATTTACGGCATGGAAGTTTTCGGCAATATTTCAAGTAATTTACCTCCTCACACAACTCCCTGGCGCTGTCACCCCAGCTTCACTTTTTCTCCCTGTGAAGCCTGCTTGCGCCAGGATTTATGGCTTTGTTTGTGGGAAGAGAAGGTGTCTTGCTCCAGAGAACAGCAGCAAAACAAGAGCTCAAGGGTAAAACCCTGGCGCTGCAGCCCCCCAGCAGCTCCCTGCACTGGCGAGGGTGGGCAGAGCCCTGCCTGGCTCCCAGGGTGGGCAGTGTCTTGGTTCCCTGGTGGGCAGTGTCCTGGCACCCACAGTGGGCAGTGTCCTGGCACCCACAGTGGGCAGTGTCCTGGCACCCACAGTGGGCAGTGTCCTGGCACCCACAGTGGGCAGTGTCCTGGCACCCACAGTGGGCAGTGTCCTGGCACCCACAGTGGGCAGTGTCCTGGCACCCACAGTGGGCAGTGTCCTGGCACCCACAGTGGGCAGTGTCCTGGCACCCACAGTGGGCAGTGTCCTGGCACCCACAGTGGGCAGTGTCCTGGCACCCACAGTGGGCAGTGTCCTGGCACCCACAGTGGGCAGTGTCCTGGCACCCACAGTGGGCAGTGTCCTGGCACCCACAGTGGGCAGTGTCCTGGCACCCACAGTGGGCAGTGTCCCTTGGCATGTCACTGCTTCTGCTGGCACTGTCCTCTGGCAGAAGGACACGGCTTCTCCTCAGCCCCCTCTGCTCTCTCCAGAGCGCTCCGAGGGTGTTCCAGGGTGTTCCAGGACCATCCTGACCACCCCACGAGGCTCCCGGGCTCCTTTGCTCCCACACCCAGTGGGCAGCGTGGATGGAGAGGTGACAGCCACCATCCGAACCTGCACATCCTCATGCTCCTCATCCACCCAGGTCCTCCCTGCTTCAGGATACACTCGCTGATTTCAGTGCAGGGAGGAAGCAAACACTCCCAGGAGAATAACAAATGTAACGAGTTTGGGAGAAAAGCCTAAATATTTGGGCTATTCCACAAACAAAGCACTTCACACTTTTTTTTTTTTTTTTTTTTTTAATGCGACAGCCGCGGCTGTGTTTCAGGTGAGCAACAATGAGAGAAGGAAAGCAGCAGCGAGGACAGGACAGGGAAGAGCAGGGCAGGGCAGGGCAGGGCAGGGGGCTCAGGTTCCCCGTGTTTGCCTCCAAAGGGTTGCCACTTGCTCCCAGAGTCAGTGCCAGAGGCTGCAAGGTGCTGGCCAGCATGGGCTGAGGCTGCAGACAGACAGACAGACAGGCAGACAGACAGACAGACAGATGGGCAGGCACAGGATCTGTTCACCAGCCTGGAGATGCCCATGGCAGCTCCTGCCTCTTCCCTGCTGCTTTCCACTGCCTCCAGCCTGAGCCGCACAGTTTTATTTAAGCCCTTCTCCACTCCCGCCTTGTCTCCATTTCTTTATCTCACAATAAAAGTAAGCTGTTATTTCCCTTGTGTTCCAACTGCCCTCATTCATCCCCCGGTACCCGCAGGGCCAGCAGCCAGAGACTGTGCCAGCACTTGAATACTGAGGGGAAAAAAGACATCCTACAGGCTGGAGGCCCTCAGAAGTGAGGGAAGCTCGATGCTGCTGGAAATAGAAGCTGCTGCAGCCAAGGTCCTGCTGCAAACCAACTGATCCCCATCAGGTCATGTTTGCTCCCCGGCACGGCCTCAGGACTGGCTTATGGCACAAACATCCCCTCCCGCTGCCCGGCTTCTCTGGGCTTTTCTCCCGGTCAGGACCTGCCATGACCTGCCTCGGAAGCTTTAACGCTGCTTTTAAAAGGCAGTGGCATTTCACCACCTGAAACACTGGATTTATTACAAAGCTGGGATCTCAAACTTCATAAAAGGGGATTATTCTGCCCCTCCGGCAGCTCAGCCACCACCAGGCAATGTCAGCTGCCTCCTTCTGAGGGCATGGACCTGGGCAAGGAGGCAAGAGGCAATTAGCCATCGTTAATTGGCCGCTGAGCCCCTCTCCTGCCCCTCAAAACCTGCTGTGGGAAACGGCTTATGAGGGGTTTTACTTTGCACCTTCTTAGAGGAACATGAATTTCACGTGCTCAGGACCAGACACAGAGGCTGACACCCTCAGCATTAGTGACCCAGGACCGGGAACAGCTCCATTACAGTTTGGGAATTAGATATACCTGGGAGCAGCCAGAATATCACTTGGTTCATTTGTTAACATAACATCTATAAACAGAAGCCTCAAGCAAGCCCGTTCTCGGGGCCCCAGAAGACAGAAAGAAGGATGGCCCTTGTCCCAGCAGCATTTGTTTTCATTAAGTGGCTGGAAGGGCCCTGATGGAACCAGGGAATTTGATTGTCGGGTGACCTTGTTGGCTCTGGAAAAAGTTGGAAGCTTTCAAACCAGAATTAGCAAACCAGCTTGATTAAAAAAAAATAAAACCCAACCTAAGCCTACACTTCCACACCCCTCAGCATCTTGGCTGTGTCAGCAAACTGTCCAAACTTTCCCCCAAAGCCCACCCACAGAGAAAGTGTTGGTGTTGTGTGAAAAAGGCCTTGCCAAGCCAGGGAACTTTTGGAAGTCCTTGAACAGTTGGGGACCTGGACCCTGGAGCTTCCTTCATAAAGAGCAACCCATGGAAAGAAGTGTTTCCTTAGGCTTGTTTGTTTTGTCTTTGGTCCCAAGGCACAAAAATTAGAGGAATTCGCTCACTAAAATGATTTGGAAATTGATGACTTTTTATATGATGCAGCATTTCCTTGAGTGCCATCTTTCCTCTGCTTTTCCCAAAAACAGAACCTTCCCAGTCTCTTCCTGGAGTTACACATCTTTCCCCAGCCCTGAACCGCCCAGAAACATTTGCTGCACAGACTCCAGCCCTGCGAAGGGAGCTCTTGGGTGCTCCTGCTCCTTGGCAGGCCGATGGGGACTTCTCAGGAGCTGTTTGGGATCCGAGTGTCCATCCCTGGCCGGTGGCAGGGGCAGCCTGAGGAGTGGGGGCTGGGGATGGGCGCAGCAAAGTGTGGCCTTGCTGCCAGCCCACTGCTCTGCTCACTCACTCAGCTCTGCTGGAGTTTGTCAGCACATCCTCCAAAACTTCTGGGCAATGAAGTTGTTCTGATGCCTTATGTTTTAGCTTTTATATTTTTCNAAAGTTTAATTGGTGCAATTGGGTTGAGATGCAAATGGAGCAAAGCTATAAAAGTGTGAAGAACTCGTGACTCGGGGTCCATCTTGGGTGCAGCCTTTGGCCTGCCCAGGGTGTGCCTCTGAAGGCCTTTCAAATAAATATCCACCTTTATTCCCTTCCTCCTGCTTAGTGTCTGTTTCTAGGTTGGCCTCTTTAGGCATCGGTTCAGAGGAGTTTAATGACTTTTCAGAACAGGTAAAGCAGCCCCCAGCCCTTCAGCCTTCTCGTTATCAGTCCTCCTCCCTGATACTGTCGCTGCTCCTGTCCCCCTGTCCCCATTAGCCATGTCTAATTATGACTCCAAGCTTAAGTGCTCTTTGACTAGTCCAGCTTATCCACCCATGCTTGCTCTGCCATGGCTCCTAATCGTCACCTCAAGTGGCTCCTGGAGGAGCCTGGAATGCCCTGCTGGGGTTGCAGGCAGGATCCTCATCCAGGCAGGAGACAGGGAGCAGGGAGAAGCTTCTCTTAGAACAACAGAATCATTTAAATTGAAAAAGACCCCTTAGAATCATCGAATCCGTTTGGTTTTGCTCAGGCTGAGGGGATGTGCATGGTGCAGAGGGATAAGTGACCTCCAAAGGATCCGCATGCAGGGCATGGGGGTGATGGGGGCACAGAGCCTGCTGCTCGTCCTCTCCCTGTATCTCTGGGAGACTTCCCTCCTTCCCTCCGCAGGAAAATCACTGAGAAACATTCCCTTTTCCCCATTTCTTTGGGTCCAGGCTGCAGCACTGGCCCTGAGCAGCCTCTCAGAGTGGCTGCTCCTCCTGCTCTGGCTCCTGCGAGATCCATCCCCTTTGTCACGGGCACCAGCAGTCCATGAAAGTGGCCCTGAGCTGCTCAGAGCCCTGTCCCTCCTCTCAGCAGCTCCAGGGCTGTGCACAGTGAGAGAAAAGGTGCCTCACCGGAGGCTCTGCCATCTCGTCCCTCTGATGCTGGAGATTGTTTTGATAAGCTCCTTGTTTCCCCGGCACAGAGCACAGAACTATTTTTCTTGCACTGAGCAGACAAGATGTTGAAATGTTTTTTCTTGTGATAACTGAAAGTGGAAGGAATCCTGCCTGCGATTCTTGTCAAGTCGAGGGATCTCTTTGTAGTTCAGTGAATCATTTCATCCCCAATGTTAATTTAAAAGCAAACAAACAGAGCTGAATGCATTTGATAGTAGAATTATTTCCAGTACATTTCAGGTTTTGTTGCTGCGTGTTGTAAAACACCACGGCATGAGCACTGCGTGGTGGAACCAGGGGACTGGAGGCTGGGCTGTGTCCCACTGAACCCCACTGAGCCCCACTGAACCCCACTGAACCCCACTGAACCCCACTGAGCCCCACTGCATACCACTGAACCCACACCATGTGCTGGGAGAGCAGAGCACCCGCCACTCCCCAGGAGCATCCCAGCTGCATCCTCTGGGAAAGCCTCTCATCCCCGGCACAGCCACAACAGCAAACCAGGAGTTAAAAACTCCCCTTGAAAACAGGAGCTGCAAAACATCAGCCTCGTTCCACCTCAAAAGAGCAAGAATGAATCGGAAAAGGGCAAAGTGCGTGAAAGGCTGAATTGTAATAAAAACGGTGTTTAAATGTGCCACCGAGAATTAATCGCTCCTTTCTTTGGAGCTTCCCCTTTGAGGGCTATTCCTAGGAATTTGTGGGAGGAAGCAGGAGCAAGGAATCGGTTTTATTTTGCATCTAGGCTATATCAGGTGTGGAACTGCCCTGCTTTAGAGGCGCGTGATTGCGGAGGGGCAGCCGGGGTGCTCAGCCCTGCACCCCCTGCTTGGGGGCTCTCGGAGGTGGTGCTGGAGGGCGATTTTGGCTGTCCTGGGGGCTGGTGGCCCCAGTGACTCCCTGGAGTGCTGGAGACTTTCCCACCTGTTTCCATGGTGGCAGGGTCCGTGTCAGAATTGCCCCGGCATCAGGAGAGCAGGAGGTGGCTGTGGTGCCAGCCCAGCACCGCAGGGACCCGGCTGCCCTCCAGGCTCCAAAACTGCCTGGAATCGGGAATGCTTATCCCCGTTGAGCCAAGGACTGGCAATAACGCTTCCCAGCGAGAGGCAAAGTGCTCCATCTGCTCGGCGCATCCCGAAGGAGTCAGTGGTGACTTTTTGGCTGCCTGGAGGAGCAGCAGGCACAGAGCGGCCCCACGGTGCCACGCTGGGTCCCAGCCTCCCCCTGGCAGAGCTGCAGGGTGGGCAGCGAGGGGGGCAACAGCAGAGAGCCCCGGGACCTGATGCTTTTCTTCCTCTCCATCGCTTCACCTCCTCTTCCCACTCTGTTCCCTGAATTTTCCACAGTGCCCAGCGGCCCCTTGCTCTGCGTGGCAGTGGCACACACGGGATCAGGGGGAGGATCAGCACCAGCAGGTCTTTGTCACCTGCTCCCTGCAAGCCCAGGGAGCGTCACCTTTTCAGACACACAAAATCAATGCTGTCCTACATCCCAAAACCTTTAAACATCAGACAGGCAATTTGTCTTCGCTGACGGTGGCTGAGCATTGAAAAGAGCCCGGCCAGATTAAATAAACCAGCAATAGCAATTTGAGGTCATTTTCATCATATTAATGGGTTTCCTGCCTATGGTAAAAAGGGAGTCAAGGAGATGGGTTTGGATCAGCTCCACGATGGCATTGCTTTTCTGTGGAGGAGCTGGTTTTGGTGATCATTGCAACGGAGTGGGAGTGGTGGGAGAAGAGTCAGCGATGGGTCTGGGCACACACAGCATGGCTGGGTCCTGCCTGGGGTGGCACAGATGGGTGGGGACATGGTGAGGCCTCTGTGGGCTGTTCCTCCCCTCAGCCAAGGAGCCAACAGGAGGAGAAGTATTTGACACTTGGCTTTTTCCCCCCCTTCAATCAAGAAGTAAATAGAGTCAGAGCTTTACGAGTCTGTGTGAGTGTTTCAGTGCCAAAATGCAGCTCGATATTTTCCGAGAGGTTTGGGTAAGGAGCTCTGTGATTATGCACACAGCACACCTCCCTCCTCCTCCTCTGAACTTGGGGGGGAAAGGCTGGGAGGAGCTGAAAAGTCTGAGCACTCTTTAGGAATGGAAAGCAAATTCAAGATGACACGAAAAACATCATTTGACATATCTGAAAGCCTTTTGTAAGCACTTTCCAGGAATATTTTACAGCCTCAGCTTCATTAGTAGCAGTACCTGCAGGAAGGCACCTCTCAGCGTGAGCGCTCAGCGTTCAGTGCTTGCAAATGTTGTATTACAGATTCCGTTGTAAAACACACAACGTGTGCTGCGAGATAACTCCCATCAAGAGTGGGAAGAGCCGCGTGTGGCTTGTGGGATTCCCCAGCTTCACCAGGCTGAGGAACCCCTCAAAACTCCCCGCCGAGGGCAGCCTCAGAGCTGGGTTTGCTTGCGGAGGGGATGTTGCTGTAGCTCTGCAGAGAGGCATTTACACGGAGCAAAGGGCAGCTCGCGGGTTCTGGGGGAGGAAAAGGCACTCTCCTATGTGCCACCAACCCTGTGCACACGGGATGGATCACGATGCTTCCCGCAGAAATTCAGGAATAACTGTGGGTCCATGGCTGGCTTCTCACCAGTGACTCACGAAGAGAAAGAGGAACAAAACCCACCAAATACGTGACTGCTTGCAGGGGTTTAATCAAAGCCATGTACCAGCAGAGGCTGCCTGGGGCTGTGTGGCGTGATGACAGCAGGCCAGTGCTCCCTCTGCCTGGTGAGCATCCAGGTCCCAGCCCTTCCCCAGCTCCCTGGGCAATTTGTCCTCAAGGTTTCCCTGCTTCAGCACATTGCTGAGAGAGACAGTGACAGATACAGGAGAAGAGCTCCACATAACCTCGATTACCCAAGGATAATGAGGCCCAGTGCACCCACATGCTATCAGTAATATTTGTATCTATTCAGCTTTTTCAGCGCTAAAGGTAACCATTTATATCCATTAAAAGCAGACAACGGGATGGCAAGCGGAGCTCAGCTCTGGCTGCCTCTTGATGGGCAGCATCTATCACACCTCGTGTCCTCGGAGAGCTCCTCCACGGCTCCCGATGGCACTGGGCTCTGCCAATGTCAACGCCCTGGAGAGCTGCTGTGACACGCCAGCTGTGAAGCCACCCCACTGCCTGTTTGTGAGTGTCCCTGTCCTGCCCAGCCCGTGCTCTGTGTGACACCCAGTGGGGTCATCACTGTCCCAGCTGGCTGTGATTGCCACACTTAACTCCCTTCAACCCTCAGGATCGATGCCAGGGTAATCCCTGGCCGATGCCATCCCCACAGTGGCCATCACTCCTCTGTCACCTCCTGCCAAGAGCTCTCACAGTGGAGCCACAGCCGGATCCGTGGCCCTCACTGGGCTGTGGCCCCGTGGATGCTGTGTGGTCCTGGTCCTGTCAGCACCTTTCCACCTCCTTCCCATGGTGGTGTTACAACACAGAACCAGGCAATCCTTTCCTTTGCCCTCAGTTGCTATCCCAGCACTATAACCCTTGATATGCTACTTTTAATTAGAGGGGAAACATCGTTAAGTTGAATAATCTTCCCAACAAACTCCTGTTTGATGGCTGTATCACACTGAATTGGGTTAGGTGATTTGTAGTCAGACCCCTCCAACATCTGTGCAGAGTGGGCCTGGCTAGAAAAAAACCCTGGATTTCCTCCCATATTCATTTACCTGGATGAAGAAGTAACATTTTTAGCCTATGAAAATAGAAAATTACGTGTATTGGTGCTAATTCCTTTTGTTAATTGAAGATGGTGTGAGAAATAACAAACGGAACCCAAACAATGCAGGATGCTGCAGTTTCCTCAACAAACAGAGAGCTTGGTGATGAAAACAGACCACGAAATCACCAGCCCAAGTACGCGTTATCACTTTTGTTTTTTCCTAGAGGTCACCGAGTGCTCGATCAACCGCTGTAGACTGTCCTTCGGATGCGATACACAAGCCCCCTCAGGTAAACATTTGGCCAGGGGATGGGGTTATCTTCCCCTTTGCAAGTCCCTTATCTGTCCCGGTGCAGCCCTAGCCGCTGGCTCCTGCATCCCATGCCGATTGCCATTCCAGCGGCGGAAGCGCTGGCAGCGGCGGGGCTGGGGGGTGGCAATAGCAGCCACACGTCTGAAAGCGATATTGCTTCCCTCCTGGAGAAGGTAATTGCTTCTGCAGGAGAAATTAAGCACCATAATGACACGACCATAAAAAGAGGCCCCTCGCTCACTGCCTGGGTCACAAATACCGCAGCCGTTGCACCCAGCCCAGCAGGGCACGAGTGCGGAGGCAGCGACCCTGCCAACACCCTCGTGGCTCCAGGGCCAGGGCTGCCAGGCACTTGTGGAGGGTTAGGATGGAACCACGCCATAAACTTGCCCCTTTCTGCCTTCACAAACTTCTCAGCTTTCGCCTGATTTCCAGTGTCTTGGCTGCCTTTTGCTTGGCTTTGTTTCCGTGCTTCGAAAGGGTATGAGGGGCTCAGCAGCCCTGTGTGTGGCTTTAAAGCCTGTGCTGAGTCTCCCAAACCTGGGAAGGGATGAGACACCCTTTTCTAGAGAAGCCACACATACCTGAGCCTTGGCTTTGCAATGCAGCAGGGCAGATTGCTTTACCAAAATGGGCAAAAGCACAAAAGATGTATGAAGGCTGTTTTATCAGCTGGAGCCTTGCAGCAATCCAAACTGGGACAGGGCTGGCTGTGGGAGCCAGTGCTCTGCAAACACTGCCTTCCTCTTTCCCCCTTTCCCTCCAAGGTGCACAAAGTCCTGCCCAAAGCGTCCTTCTGTTGTTCCCAGGCTGCATTTTCTTCCTCAGTCTGTCACCCCTGCTGGGATGCTGCTGTAACCATCGCCAATGCCTCAGCCCCCACCTCACCAGCTCCGAGGAGATGAGCTCTGTTCACTCCAGAGGTGCCCTCGAGGAAGGGCCAGCAGCCCCTTCACTGCTGGGAATCCATTCGAGCAGCACCTCGCCCATTCATCATCTCCTTGGACGTTACAAGAGAATCTGTCCACTTAAAACAGGATTATTTCTGGGTGGCAAGCTGCAAAGTTAATTTGGCTCTAATCCCTTTAAACAGAACCAGTAATTGGAGCGATAATGACTCTCCTGGAGGGCTCTCCTTACCAGGGCACAGGAAGGTCTGCGGGCAGATGAGCCTGACCTCCTGCCTGGCACAGCAGGGACAGCATGGGCACGGCACTGAGGAGGGCACCAGGACGAGCAAATCCCCTCCACGAGCGGCCACAGGACTGGGTCGGGACCCCAAAGCACCCCCGGGGTGGCAGGACCCTCCTGCTTTCCCCGTGTCCCTCGCTGCCTGCTTCCAGAGGAAGAGCCTGAGAATAAACAGCTTTAATCATACAATCCCCACTTCCTATTGCTAATAATATTATCATCATGATATTAAGCCAGTTAATTCTTTCTCTCAATTTATTTGCTTTTGTTTTTGTACTCCCATGTTGTAATTTTCAATTTAATTAGTTTCAGTGTTTCTGAGGGCAATAGGTCTTGGTTTATCTTTGCAGCTAATAGTCCTAATTGTTTACCCTTTCTTTGGCAATATCTCATTAACTTTATGGGCCATCATTTCCATGGCACCTCCAGAATTAATTCCCTCACTCTTTGAACCATCTTCCTAAAATCTTCACGGCTTTTCGCTTCCCTAATCCTGCCTGACCTTGCCCATCCTTGCTGGCTGCTGCTGTGGCTCAGCACTGCTGTGTCCCACCAAGCCCCAGGGCAGTGGGTGGAGGATGGACCTCCCCGTGCAGGGAAACCTCTGGCTCCTCCTCCGACCTTGGGCAGAGCCCTGCATCTGCCACCTGGTCACTGTGGTCAACTCTCCTCTCTTTGTGTCCTCCCACAAGCGCTCCTGCTCCTCCAGACTGGTTTTGGCCATTGTTTCTATCTTTAACAGTCTGGGGTCACTTTTCCTGCTGGTGGAGGGGTCTGGATATTCCCCTCAGCTCCAGCGACTGAAGAATTCCTTCCCTCTCTCAAGCAAAAGAAAAGCTGTTGGAAAACTAAGGCATTCCATCACTTTTGAGGGAGCAGATGAGGTGCAGATTCATCAGCCCTCTGCCAGTCCCTCGAGCGAGCTCGATGCTGGGATTTGGGAGAGCTGGCTCTGCCACTGGGCACCCCTCGCTCTGCTTACACAGAGGACAAAGTTCACAGACATCTTCCCTACCCCAGCTCCTGCCTTCAGAGCCCACTAATCACACTCCTAATGACTTTGTGCTCACAGACGAGGCGTTTTTGGCTGCAGAGGTGAGCTGCAGATGATATCTCCCATTGATTGTTCCACCCCGCTTGAATGATTTGTACCCGGAAATGGGTCTGAATTTTCAGCTTAAATCACGCTTGGAGGGTGGGCTTGGAACCTGGAGGGACCCATTTGGCTGCAATGAATGCAATGCC
Source organism: Pachycephala philippinensis (assembly GCA_013397055.1). Taxonomy (NCBI): domain Eukaryota; kingdom Metazoa; phylum Chordata; class Aves; order Passeriformes; genus Pachycephala; species Pachycephala philippinensis. The sequence goes on from VWZT01000885.1 coordinate 227,666, forward strand.
ATGGGACTTCTTCCCTGGAGGTTCCCAGTTCCATGGTCAGCTTCACCCTTGGGTCCGGTCTCGCCGGTGTCAGAGGGCGGCACACCCCGAGCGCCCCGGCTGGAGGGGCAGAGCAGCACTGGCTGGCCTGGCTGTGGGAGGATGCCAGGAATCTCCCTGGGTTACAGCTGCCTGCTCAGCACTGGAACATGATTTCCCATTAAGCAGACAGGGAGGGATCTGCTGGTGGCCGCTGCGAGGGCACCTGAATTATTGATTGGAACACGGCTCCAGCCGAGGCAGCGAGAGCAGCTCCTTCCCAGCAAACCTCACCCGGCTCGTGGCAAACCCACTGGCCAAGCCCCCCAAGTGCTGCCTGTTCTGCACAGCCCCGGCTCCACGGGGAGAGCTCATGGAGGGCAAAGGCCATGGCAGGGAAAAGACAGCTGGGATTGTCCCTGGCAATCACAGGCGTTTGGATAAATGGCTTTGAGGAGCAGCCGAGGGAAGGAGAGCGTTCCTAAAGCTCCTCAGTCTGTTGCAAGAGGATTTTGCTGGGGCTGAGGCTGGCGCTGGCGTGCAAAGTGCACGGGGGCGAACAAACACACGTACGTGCAACATATGGAGAGACACACACGAAGCACAAACCCGCCATATGGGCACACATTGCTGCCAAATTCACTTCTCCCATGCTTTCCCTTGGTTATTTTTCATCTTCCATGGGCTGCTCCAAAAGTGCTGGGTCTCCATCCTGCACATCCCAGGCCCAGCACCAACTCCCACTTCCCTTTCCGTAGGCCAATCTGAGCGTTTTCTGGATGCTTCCATTCCTTAAATTTCATTGTGTTTGTCTGCCAGATTGCACAGGGTTTCAAAAAAGGCTTCCCGAGGGTTGGTGGGCGGGCAGGCAGATCTGATCCAAACTGGGAGAGGCGGTGGTGCTGGGGAGGTGTGTGGAGAGCGAGCCAGATGTGGCAGCAGAGGCTTCTGGAAGGGAGCCCATGGCAAGTGGTGGCATTCCTCTAACCCCATATTGACTTTGGCTTCCAGAATAAATTTTCTTTATTAGCTGATGAATCTCCTCAAAAGACTTTCTGTACTGAATCTATATAAATTATTCAACCAGTAAATTCTTTCCGCTCTAGCACTGCTACAGCGCTGGGATTTCATGGAGAAGGGTAGCAGAGCAGGGTGAAGGGCCGAGGTCACTGCCAGCAGAACAGCAGAGCAGGAACGGGTTTGCTAATAAGCGACCAGTTGAGAGCCACTGTAAAACAGGCTATTAATAAAACCAGGTTTTCGACAAAATGCTGGGATTAGCAGGGAATACAAGGAGCAAGTCATGGGAGACTCTAGCCTTAATTATTCATGCAAGCAAATTGCTGTGGACGGAGGGAGTGCACAGTGCTGACGCTGGCAGGAGCAGGCAGCAGGCATGAGGAGGCCTGTCACCTGCCCTGGGTGAGCTGCACCCATGGGAAGAGACTCTACAACCTCCACAGGGACACAGGGATGTGCGATGTGCACGTGGTGTCAGGGGTGCTGTATTGGGAGGACGGCCTCCATGGATTTTGGGACCCCGATTTCCCACTCAGGAATTGTGGTGGCAGCGCTGTGAGCACCTGGATCATCACCTGGAGAGCACCAGTGAGGGCTGGCATGGGAAGGGTGCTCCGCCCTGCTGCCCTGCCTCCCCCAAGGACTGCTGTGGGCGTCTCATTTGCTGTGTAAAATCGGGCTTCACGCGCCTGTCAGGGCCGGGCAGCTTCAAGGCCAACACTAACTGACGAGCCACAGAGCAAGAAATAATTCTGCCTCCAAGAATAATGCTGGCTCACGAGGTCAGAGTATTCCAACATATTTATAGCCAGTAAAGAAAACGATTGTGTTAAACGGCAGCTGAAGTACACGGAGACCCAGCCAGAGCTGCTGCCTGTGGCCATTCGTTATCTTACCGGGAGCACAATCACGCAGCTCGGGATTCGCATCCCGAGGACTTCACAGCAATCCCTCTCAGCAGCCACTTTGGGGATCAAAAGGCGATTGTGTATTTCCTGCAGAATGAAGCTGCACATCCCAGGCTGACCTGGGGCTTGTGAGGCATTGGCAGGTGCAAAGCCGTGGTGGTGCTGAGGAGAGGAGTAGCGGGATCCTGCAGGAGTGCATCCCCTCCTGTGTTCATCCCCTCCTGTGTTCATCCCATCCTGTGTTCATCCCCCCCATGGACCCCCCCATGGATCCCCTCCCTTGTGCATCCCCCCATTTTCCATCACCGAGCACAAACACAACGCTGGGGATGGGCAGAGGGACTCAGAGTTCCTCACCACCTCTCCCCTTATGGAAACCACACCGAGATGAGTTCGACCTGGTTCCAATAATCAGCTATAAATAGCAAGCTCAATTAAGACAACCAAACAAAGGCGATGATGGATACCTGCTCGGGAGGCCCTGGGGGACGGGGGGCAGGGAGTCTGGGTTTTGCTTGTGCAAACACCACGTTTTTATGTAAAGCTGCTGGCTGCGGGTCAGGCACAGGACGAGGACGAGGACAGAGGAGACCAGGACGCCCCACACCAACCCCACACATGGACACAAAGCAAACAGCAAAACACCCATCCCAACAGGGCTGAAGTGTTGCAATGCCTGGCGCTGAGCATCACCCACTGGGTCACAGCCCAGCTCCAGCTCCAGCTCCTCTTCCAAAGCCCCTCACCACTGGCAGTGGCTGCTGTCCCAGCCTTGGATCACCTGGGATCAGAGCTTTGCTGTCTGGGGAAGCAGCCTGGCAGCCCAGCTAAGGAGCACACAGGTACCAGTTCTTTGTCCCTGATCCGCAGGGAGCAGAGGCACAACCCCAGCAGCCAGTGATGAGTGGCTGCAGAGGTAGGTGTGTGGCTAGGTCCCTGTCATCCCATCAGCACGCCCTGGTCGCTCTTTAGGGAGCTCATCAGCGCTCCCATTATCCCCACAGCAGCCAGGGTTTGCAAGCACCAGGAACTGAAAGAATAAATTTGAAGTACACACAACTCACAGTGTGTACATCAACCCCAATTTATTCAGAATGAGCAGCTCAGACACGCTCGTAGCAGCCTCGAGAGCATGTTTATCAGCCAGGCTACTCGGGAGATCACTGCCATTGATTGCCATGTCATTGTCACTCCTGGGGCACAACGGGAGGCCGGGGGAGAGAGATGACATTGTCGGCGGGAAGCAGCGAGGTGGGGAGCTGATGTTTCCCGGGAGGGCAGGTGTGCCCAGGTCAGGCAGAGCTGCCATGCTCCCTGGTGCTCTGAGCTGTCTCGTAGGGAGTGCAAACCCCAAACAATTCTGAGCTCTGGAGGGCCAGAAACGATGGCGTGCCTGGCCAAAACCGTTTGTTTTTTATTGCTATTTATGTATGGAGCGCTGTAGTGCCACCTGCGAGGAGAACACAGGGGGGTTTAATAAGGAGAGAAGAAAATCCCACCTGATGGCAGCAGAAACAGAGCAAACGCTCTGCAGAAAGGAGGCAGGCAAAGGTGAGCTGAGGACTGGAAAAATCTCTCCCCGAAAGGAATTAAAGAGCTCAGACTCTTGAGCTTATTAGAAGGAGCAGGAGGGACAATTGGCTCCCTGGCACGAACGTCCCAGTCCTGCAGGGCTGCTGGGGACAGGGGAGCATGAAGAGACCCAAAGGATGGGACTCCCCTGTTCAACAGCAAGGCCCTTTCTTCCAATAGCACCAGCAGGCTGTTAATGGTGCTGAGAGAAATGATGGGCAGTCCCAGCCCCAGGAGGACCCTTTCAGCTCTCCTGACAGCAGAGCTGGGAGGGAGGGCTCAGCCAGGAAGCAGAGAAGGCACTGGTCAGACCAAGAGGCTGTGGGTGCTGTTTAGAGCCAGAAGGGATCAGCCACTGAAAAGCCCAGAGCCCTTTAATCTTTGATCAGACTCCTCATTCCTAATCCCGACCTTCTGGGTGCAGCTGTGGATCAGCAGATCCCCAAGGACTGGATCACAGAGGTCCATTTTTGGCAGACCAGCAGGTTGAAGCTAGCGCTCAGCTGTCCAAAAGTTAGGCTCTAAATAACCTGTCTGGCAGGGACATGGGGAGGCAGGATATCATGGCCTGAGTGGGATGGTGGCCAGGGCAGCCTGGCAGCAATTCCTTGCTGGTGGAGCAGCAGGAGGAGAGACTCCTGGGAAACGAATGGAGCTGCAATTCCTCCTGGTGGAACTCGCACCAAAATGACTCGGTTTGTAGTCACCATGGGCTCTGGCTTGTTTGCCTGTTTGCTCTCTGCTCATCGCATTTCCAGCTGCTCTTGTGTGTATTTGCACTTCTCAGGCGTTAATTGGGATGGCTGAGCAAAGCCCGTCCGCAGCCGGCGATGCCGCGGTGATAAGTAACAGGAGGCGCAAATTAGAACAAATAAATCTGAATCCAATTCAATTCCTTGTGCAATCAGGAAGATCAACACGTCAAAGTGTGGGCACTATAAATTAAAAGCCGCCAAGGAGACAGTGGAAGGCGCTGCCTGGCTGCTGTGGCTGGCGTTCAAAAGGCTTTTCTTCCTCGCAGAGCGAGCGAGAGCCTGTGAGATGAACAGCGGGATCTTCCCTCCGCCGCCAGGAAGGCTTTTTGCCACCAGAAAATTCCTTTCAGCAGATATGAAAAGCCTCTGCTGCAGGTCGCAGCAGAGGTGGGTTTATGCTGCCGAGGGAGGCCCAGGGCTGGCTGTGTGGGGTGAGGGTGGCACTGGTCTCCTTCCTGCATCACCACTGGCTGGTTTTAGTCCATTCTTCTGGCAATAAACAGGTGTGCTCAGGTCAGCTCTGCTGTGGAGCTCCCCAGGTTGTTGATGTTACCCCGAGCATCGCATCCCAGGGCCTCCTGCACAGAGCAGGAGTGGATGAGGGGGGAATCTCACCCCTGATTCAGAAATTAAGGTTTCTCTGGTAGATTAGTGCACTTCAAAGGGTGAAAATGTTCCAAAATACTGTGAAAAAAATTCAAATCGGTGTATTGCAGAGGACACACAGGCAGATAAACACCCAGGAGGCTCGCAGGCGCGTTCAGTGCCACAACATTTTTCATGTCCCTTTGGCTGTTACCTGGCTCTGTTTGATCCATGAAACTGTCTCTGCTGCAGGGCCCCAAACAAGTGGCACGTGGGGAGGAGGGGTAGAACACACCTGGAGGATAAGCAGACCTGCTGAGAGCTGTGCCCACCTCCGAGCTATGAGCCCTGGTCATTGCTTCCATGCCCACCGTGCACCGTTGGCTTTTTCACCTCTCAGCCACCATCTGAGTTTTATCGGATTCTTGTGTTTAAAATTACAAGCAGGTCCTTGGAATTGGCATTGGCTGTTTTTAAGATGTGCTGCATCTTCGCGTGTCACGCCAGCACGAGCCAAGCACATTAGAAACTGCTGGATAATAGGCAATTACTGCTCTTAAACAGACGAGGCATTCACGAGCGGAATGGGCTGCATCTTAAATCATCCATAAATCCTCTAATAGTGCTTCTATTAATACCTGGTTTCTGGCACATTCCTAATGATTGCATTCCTTATCAAAGCACTGCTTTCCCTCAGCTTCTGGGGGCAGGAGGTGAAGGCAGGAGCCAGTGTGGAGCTCCGTGAGGGAAGCCCAGGCAGGCTCTGGCTGCACCAGCACAGGCAATGACATGGCTGTGCCACACTGGAGGGATGCCCCCAGACCAGGGGGATGCAGGACAGGGCAGGCAGGGTTAGGGCAGCTCTGCCTCCACCCCACGGGCATCATCCTCCCCAGGGAAGCTGTTCCACAGCATTGCTGGAGTCTCCCCTTCACCAGGCTTTCCTGTGTAGGGCACCTCAGCTCTGGCTTCCCCATGGTGCCATTGCACAAGCAGCACCTTTGGAACGGGATGAGGCTTTAGAGCCACCAGAGTCTCCCCGGTGTTCTGGCTGGTGTCAGAGGAGCCGAGCGGGCACCCTGAAGTTTGGATTCTCCACGGACTCAGCTTCGCTGGGCGCGTGGGACCGGTTGTAAACACGGCTCGTCCTCCCCGCTGAACCATTACACACTCCAGAGGACGAGCGCGCACACTTCACGTCTCATTAAAGCTTTTTGAAATATTATCCTTTTCTTCTTCCCTGCGTTTTCCCCCTATTAAACTGAAATCGTGCTTCCTTCGGAGAATACGAGTCATTTGTTACCATAACAACAACTCTCCATCCTGAGCGTGGCAAGGCTCCCCTCCCCACCCCCAAAACACGCTGGCCCCGGTGCAGGCAGGACCCCTGGTGTGGGCAGGACCCCAGGCACTGCTGTGGTTCTGTGGTTGCCAGGGTTCCACATGGTCATTTATGACCTGGCTCTGAGTTTTGGAGGATTCGAGCCGCCCCTGGCATCGCTGGCACAGAGCCTCACGTGCAGCATATCCTTGGCAGGAGCAGGTCAGCATCTCCACCTGCCAGCTCTGCCCCAATTGCTGAGTCCCCATGGCACGAGACTCTTCATTTCTGGTGGCTTTAATTATTTTTTTAATTGCCCCAAAAGCTGACCTGACCCCAAAGGATAAGCATTTTTCCAAGAACCTCCTTCTCGAGGTACTGCCTGTTGGAAATTCCTCATCCTGTTCCTGGATCTTTGCTGTGCCAGGATATAACTCTGCTGTGTTCATGTGAAAATTAAACATGAGTGATGAAGCTGCTAAATTGGATCTACTTCCATGCATCAAAATAGACCCTGGAAGCTCAGTCCTCGGAAAAAGTGGGATTTTTCAGAAATGGGAGTTGTGCACAGTGCTAATGCCCCACCTTTCTGAATCTCCCTGACACCGTTTGGCTTTACTAGGTCCATAAAAGAAATTAAAATACAGTTAAAATGGATTTCTTAAATGGGCTTGTAAAAGCTTTTGATGGAAGAACCACTTTATCCTTCTAACTTTTTTATGACATCTATTCCCACTTTTCCTTTCACTATGAACTTTTAATGATTTGGGATTTTTTTTTTTTTACAAACCAACTCATTTGTAATTCCCTTTATGCTGTGGTGTAAATCCTGTGGCAAAGCCAGACCTCAGAGACAGAGTTAGGACAGATCCCTCAGGATCCTGTGCCAGGATGTCCAGGGACTGGCTCTTCAGGCTGCTCCTGCTGGGAGAGCTCAGGATCGGCCACCAGATGCCTTTGAAAGTGCTAAATGTTGACATTATGATATAACCAATCTGCACCATGTGCTGCTAAATTTGTCTTAATGTTGATATGACAATGGTGGTGGTGATGATGATGATGATGATGATGATGATACAAACGTTGTCCATTGCCTCTCTCCAGCTGTGCCCAGGCAGAGCATCACGGAGGTGACAGGTCCTCAGTGGTGCCAGGGGACAGGAAGGGTTCAGGGCCGTGGTGCCACCCATCATCCTTCCCATCCAGGCAGGAGACATGGTCTAGCTGCTCAATGCCACAGTGCTGAAATAAAGATGATTAAGGAGATATTCCAGCCTCTTCTTTTCTCCCTCTCCTCAGTAAATGTCATGCTTCAGGGGAGTATAGCCAAGAAAAGTTCAAAGTAATAATATCAGAAATCTGCTTCTCTTTTCCTTTTGACATTTTATTGTGATATGAAATAGCAGGGGATAAAAGCTCTAATGGGGATATTTGGTTCTTTCTTTCGGAGAGCATTTGAAGCGCTGGCTGGTTATGACTCACATGGATTATGATATATGCAAATCTTTAAGGGCCTCATTCAGAAAGCCGAGGCAGCCACACCGCTCTTGCAGGGGATTTACTCAATGGGAGATAAAACCTGGGTGACTGATGCCCAAGGTCCCCACTCTTCACCAGGCCTCTGCCACACGTCTCCAGCTCTTGTCCCAGCTGGGAAGGCTGGTCCTGGGGATGGTGGAGCTGTGACTGCACAGCAGCGCCCATGGAGAGGGTGCATGGCTCCGTGGGGACGATGCCTTAGGTTTTAGCTTTTATATTTTTCAAATTCTGCATTCCCAGTGTGTAACTCTGCAGTGTCCTGCAGCCTGGGAGCTGCTGCTCTCTCATGCTGAGACAGACAGAACAAAGCCTCTCCAGGCTGCTCTCCAAGGACACCCAGCCCGGCCTAGGCCCAAAATGTGTAACCCAGCATCTTGAGAAGGGGGGCAAGCTGAGGGGAAATTCCATCATTAGCTCAAGTTTAATTGGTGAAATTGGGTTGAGATGCAAATGGACCAAAGCTATAAAAGTGTGAAGAACTCGTGACTCGGGGTCCATCTTGGGTGTAGCCTTTGGCCTGCCCAGGGTGTGCCTCTGAAGGCCTTTCAAATAAATATCCACCTTTATTCCCTTCCTCCTGTCCAGTCTCTGTTTCTAGGTTGGCCTCTTTAGGCATCAGGGAAAGCCAATCTTCTCCCACCCTGCCTTCCACGGGAGACAGCTGCACCCAGCACCCACTTTTTGCAATTAAGGCACAAGCTGTTTCTCCGTGGACCGCTTTGATGATATTTTTGTGTCAGCTTTAAACCAGATATTTCACACTCATAAACACTGGCGAGTAACCAGGCTGTGAAATACAACTTTAATAATGTTCAGCTGGTAATGTGCAGGCGGCCTTGTTGATTGGTGTAGGGGAAACCGGGTTGATTTAAAAAATATAATAACCCCCTCGTTCCACATTGAATCCTCTCCTAATTAGAAGCTGTTATTGCTCTCCAACAAATAATCTTCCGAATGAAGTCCATTCCACAGAGAGTGATCAAAGGGTGATTTAATTAAATTTTCATGTTTAATTTTCCTTTTTCATTCCTGACTTTTTTTGTTTCCTTCTCTTGCAACTGCTGTTGGAGGAGGGACAGGGGCAGGTGGGAGCATAGGAGTGGCTGGGTCCTGCCCTGCTCTGGATGGGGCATCCTCCCACTGGGTGTGCCTGGCTGCTGACATCCAGTCAGGACCTCCTGGTATGAACCACTGGAGTGTGGGTTTCCTCTTAGTGGTGTCTTGGTTTTAGTTATCTGGTCCACAGCCAGCTTAAATGTAATACTTAATTTAGAGCAATAACACTTAAATTATGAATTGTCTGCTGTAAGTATAAATTATACATTTTGGAGATGAATATTCAGGTCCTAATTCAAAGTAGCAGATGCGGCATGGAAATGTTTGCAGGCAGACACGATTCCAAGCCACGACTGGGTTTGATTTTCCCTGGGAAGCCGTCCTTGGCAGACCCTCCCTGGCAGAACTGGGAGTCCGTTGTGGGGGCTCCAGGACCACTCGTGCGACCCCAGGTTGGTTTGCTCTGTGCCTTTGGAGGGGTGTGGTTTGGTTTGGTTTGGT
>VWZT01000889.1:947-61026 GCA_013397055.1 Pachycephala philippinensis
ACAGAGAACTGTCTCCCGTGGGAGGGACCCCACGGCCTCACAGGGGATGGACTCTTCTCCCGGAGCAGCGGAAGAAGAAAGCTCGGTGATGGACTGACCAAAACCCCCCTGCCCTGCCTCCCTGCGCTGTCGGTGGGAAGGAGGGAGAGCTTGGGGGGGAAAGGTGTTTTAAGGGCTTATTTTATTTTTCGTTACCCTCCTCTGATTCTGTTCATAATATACTTCACTTAGTAATTAAGGTTGAGCCTGTTTTGTCCTTGAAATATTTCTCCCGCTCTCCTTATCTCACTCATGAAGCCTCCGTTAACCCTTTTTTTCTCTTTTCCCTCGTTTGCCCAGTGTGGTAGGGGAGGGTGAGCGAGCAACTCGTGGGTGCCTGGCGTTGGGCCAGCGTCAAACCACGACACAGGGGAAGCCAGGGAAAATTCCCCAGCGTGGTTTGTGTTCAAGGATTCACACTCCCCCATATTGCTCGGCTCTGCTTGCAGCAGGAGAGAGTGGAATCCTGCTTCTAGCCAGCTTGTGAGCTAAGGTAAAAAGTTCTCCAGGTCTGTATACCAAAATTCTCCGGTAATAACAACAACTTCTTCTGGAAGTGTTCGGCGTGGCTGTGATCCGAGACCCAGACCATCGAACCCCGTGGACTGGCGGGGAGGCTGCAGGGACACCGCATCCCGGCCTCGGCCCTCGGGAGGGGCAGAGCCCGCTACAGAGGGAACTCTGAATCCGCCAGCTTTCTCTGCAGAGAGGAGGNTAAAAAGTTCTCCAGGTCTGTATACCAAAATTCTCCGGTAATAACAACAACTTCTTCTGGAAGTGTTCGGCGTGGCTGTGATCCGAGACCCAGACCATCGAACCCCGTGGACTGGCGGGGAGGCTGCAGGGACACCGCATCCCGGCCTCGGCCCTCGGGAGGGGCAGAGCCCGCTACAGAGGGAACTCTGAATCCGCCAGCTTTCTCTGCAGAGAGGAGGTTTATTATCTGACATTACTCGTATTTTCCCTGTGCCCCGTGCTGGCACTCTGCTTGTTAAATAAATAGTTCTTTTCACTTTCATACAAGAAATTTCTTTCATAATGGTGGGGGAGGGAGTGCTGAAACCTGTTTTCTGTGGAGGAGAGGTCCCTTCCAGGGTGTTTACCCCTAAACTTGTCTCACACTGAGACAAATGGGGAGGAGAATCAGAAAAAAAAGATAAAAGGTAAGAACAGTTTAGTAGCTGAAAAAAAAAAAACCAAACCCAGAACTAAGACTAGAAATGAAATGGGGGAAAAAGAAGGAATAAAACCCAAGAAAGACAAGTGAAACACAGTGCAATTGCTCACCATCCACTGGCTGTTGCCCAGCCCATCCCTGAGCAGCGATCAGCCCCTCCTGGCCATTCCCCCCAGTTTATACACTGACCATGATAATTCTTTTGTGTGGAATATCCCTTTGGCCAGTCTGGGTCGCCTGTGCTGGCCACATTCCCTCTAGGCTGCTGGTGCAGCTGCTCCCTGGCAGNGTGGAGGAGAGGTCCCTTCCAGGGTGTTTACCCCTAAACTTGTCTCACACTGAGACAAATGGGGAGGAGAATCAGAAAAAAAAGATAAAAGGTAAGAACAGTTTAGTAGCTGAAAAAAAAAAAACCAAACCCAGAACTAAGACTAGAAATGAAATGGGGGAAAAAAAGGAAAAAAAACCCANGGAAAAAGAAGGAATAAAACCCAAGAAAGACAAGTGAAACACAGTGCAATTGCTCACCATCCACTGGCTGTTGCCCAGCCCATCCCTGAGCAGCGATCAGCCCCTCCTGGCCATTCCCCCCAGTTTATACACTGACCATGATAATTCTTTTGTGTGGAATATCCCTTTGGCCAGTCTGGGTCGCCTGTGCTGGCCACATTCCCTCTAGGCTGCTGGTGCAGCTGCTCCCTGGCAGAGCCCAGGACTCTGAGAAGTCCTTGACTGGGGGAAAGCACTGCTCAGCACTGACCAAAACATCAGCATGTTATTAATGTTATTCTCATACTGAATCCAAAAACACAGCACTGCACCAGCTATCAGGAAGAAAATAAAGTCAGTCCCAGATGAATCCAGGACACAAGACCACATCATTAGGCAGAAAAATGAGCATTTTTTCCAAGGCTAAAGAAGCCTGCTTAAAAACATATGGGAATCTTGTGTAAATAACACAGTATAAGACAGATCTTGTCCAAATAAGACAGATGCCAGGTCTGGTGTTATTCTGAAATGAGGAAAGCCAAGGGAAGCTCATAAAAGTGGCAAAGTAAATGAAAATAATAGCTCTGAGATGTTATCCATAACAGAAAAAAAAATAAAGAAAGAAAAAAGGGAAACACATATAGGAGCACAGGATCCAAGAAACTAATGAAAAGAGAAGGGCCATAACTGAGTTTAAAGCAAAAATAAAGGAATTTAATGTTCTTTTCAACCAATCTTTACAGCAGATAAAAGATGGGGAAATTTTTACACCTATGTCCTATTTGTATCACTCTTCCACAACTTTAAGGTCTCTGAAGACTTAAAAGAACTTCAAGGTCTCAAGTGCAGCAGTAAATAAGTTATCATAGCTACATTTCATCCAAGATCAGAATGAAATGTAGTGTGAAAAAGGTGACTTACCTATGGACCCACTACTTTTCTCCTCAAAAAACCCTCTGCTTTCCAATACAGAAGCAGCAGGATTTTATGACCGTTGATCCCCACCTTTCCCTGGAGTTCCTTCTTTTATCCTGATGGCTTTTTACCACATCTTTCTGGGGCTTTAAGCAATCCTCTCTGCTTCTACGAACCTATAATGTAGTCATAATTCCTCCTAATTTGCTACCGTTCTTATTCTTACTTACCTTGTCCATCCAGTGTTTTCTGGAGGTTTCAAGTCATTCCTTTCTAACAAGCCTCATTTGTAACTTCCCAACAAGAGACCTGTACTGTTTTCCTGTTCTTCACTAGAAAGCTGCATTAGATATTTAAGCTGTCAGTGGTGGTGATGTCTCCTTTCAGGAATTCTGCCTGGCAAAAGGAAGGATGGAGGGTGAAACCATGGGTGGATAAGAAATATTATGAATATTAAAAAAAATTTACAGGTGCTGAGGATGTAGTTGCTTTCAAAATAGAGTTCCACATTTTAGAGAATAATTTTCCAGCTTTGGTCATACACATGTTAAGCATCAAACTTCATCTTCTTCACTAGTCAATCATGAGAGATCATTATTTCTGAGGACAGTTGACCACATACCAAAAGAGGTGGCTGGTAAAGGTGTTTTACTGAACAAGGTTGATTCTGCTGGTGTTGTAGTGACAATGAATAGTGCAGAGGCTCACAGGACTAAAACCAATAGTTCTTTGTGTTGATTTACTATGAAGTTATTAAAAAGAAATTAACATAGTTGGTTTGAGATGTCACTAAAATTAGTGTGACTTCAAAAGGAAAACCAAGCTGTTTGTGTTTGGAGAAGATTTTTTTTCTAAATATGAACCATTTTGTTAACCCTAAATTCAAAGCGATGGGGAAAAAAAGTGTATCCGGTTTTCATACTTTTTCTTTCATTTCATAGATATCAGGGATCAAATTCAGAGCTGAGAAATACCCTTGCGGGAAACAAATGAAGTGACAGAAGAGTGGGAGGATAAGAGTTGTTATCCAAAATGTTCCTGACACCATCACACCCCTTCAAGTGTTTGTTAAATAATATATTATTAGTACATACAGCCTGGGAAAACGTCATTCTGAACAGATGCTGCAGAGAAGGCAAATGTGATCACGGTGATAAGGCAACAGGCTGGGCTCTAACCACCGGCCTGTAGCAAAACCTGTTCAGTCCCAGCTGCTCTTAGAAATAATTTAGTACTTTCTGTCTTCAGCCTCAGTACATTTACAGTTCCAAGTGCAGCTTTATGAGGAGCACCAGTTCAGCAGAGACTGCAGCTGCCCTCTGCAACCGTCCTCAGTGCACTCTCTTGCCATCTTTCATTTGCTCTAGCAGGCTGTCATGTTACATTTCGACATGGCCAAAACCTTAGACACCCAAAGTCCTTGATGACCTTAATATCTGGTCTGAGGCCCATATCAGTAGTGATCTGCATCTAGCTCATGTGTCTGTCTCCATGAAATCACTTGGTCTGGATGCTGTGTGTGGAATACTAAAGCTGACTCCGAAAAGACATCAGTTCTGAGGTGTGAAATTTGCCCACTCACTACAAAAGGGCACCATGCTTTACTGCATATTACAGACTTTTTAGAAGTTTAGACAAGCACAAGGATTGCTTTTAACCCTCTAACACCGCAGGTAAAACTGTGCCGCACACACAGATATCAGCATCTTCAAGCAGGTCTATAAGTAGAATGGGAAGTCCTCTTTCTGTTTGGATCAGAGACAATGGACATAGGGAGTACAAATGATCCCAGCAGGTGGATTCCAGCTATAAAACAGGTGTGCCCTAAACATTTAGACTTTTGTGCAGGTAAACTTAGAGTTCAGTTGTTGCTGAGAGCTTAAATTTTCAGCTGCAAAGAGGAAAAGAGTCTCTAAGTGTATCAGCTGATGTATATGCAGGGTGAGAGAAAGGGTTAGAGGTTGTCTCTAGGCAGTTGGATGTATTTTTTCTTTTCACTTTTCTACAGTTTTGCAGATGTGTCTTGTTTGGTTTAATAAATGTATCTTCTTTTATTTTCCTCTGGCTTAAGAATAATTTTCGGGGTGACTGTAGTTGGCTATAATATGGTACTTGATAACCCCAGGTGTGGTGCTTAGGATCTGGGAGTTATCCAGCTCCTGTGTCCATCCAAAGAGTACACATTGAAATTGCACAAGGGATTTTGGGAAAGGGAAATTTGGTGTCCTTGGAGAGTTTCTTCCAGTGAGTATTGACAACCAGAAGAGCATTCTGATGTTTAGCAAGACAGTAAGGAGCACATCTCAAGCAGTGGTTTAAAGGTTTAAGTTTCTGTGGTAAAGAGAGGCCAGAAAAGCCTAGGTAGCTAATTACGGACCTGTTTTTTAAAATGATGTGGCCAATCTAAATATAAGGTTTTCTGCATGGATTTGAATGCAAGATATCCTAGATTGCATCAGAAAATCTTCATTAGAACTTTCCAGTCTTGACTGCAGTGGGTCAGCTCACAGTACCTATGTCAGCTAAAGATGGGATTCTGTTGTCAACACCAGAGTATTAGTAAAAACCCTGCTGTAGACCTTAAAGAATTAGTGGTTTAGTACTTTTTGTTACTGTTACATATAGTTTGGTGGTTTGTGACAGCTCCTGACCAGAACATACTGATGCAGACCTGCTTGATGGTGTTGAGGGGGAAACATTTGAATCACTTCACTGCTGATACCTCCCCACCTCAGAGCTACCCCATCTTCCTGCCGCTTTCTACCCATCCTACTCTGTCCAGCTAGCTCCCATCATGGTGTCTCATTTTGAACTCTGTTTCTACAACATTAGCTCAGATTTTCAGCCTCATACTTAAAGTGGACCTCCAGCCAGACCTCTGTTCCCCTTAGGTATGAAACGGTGAAGCCCTATGTTGTCTGGAAGTTTAACTAGTGCTCTGGATGATACACTAAAGAAAGGTCTTGGCACTTGCTTTTAGTTACATTTTTGTAACAGATCAAATGCTTAAGTCCATAAGAGCATCTTCATTTCTCCCCCTTCCTTGTGTAACAGTCAAACACCTTCAGGCAGAAAATGCTTTCAGATGCACTTGAAAATAATAGAGGTTTTATCTCCATAGAAAGAATAAAATGTCAGTAGATAGATTGGAGAGCAAAATATGATTTAATAGCCTAAATCAAAGCATAGTGATGCCAGTGAAAACATCCCTGTGGAAAGACTGCAATAGAAAAGGCAAGTAGATATGAAGGCCATCAAATCAGAGGTTCCAGATATCAAATTTAGGTGATTTCTTTGAAAACAGCTTAGCATGATATACACCTCCACACATAAACAAACACCCCCACAGTCTTACGTAAGCTTGGGTTTGGTCCAAAAACAGGGAAAAAGAGGAAAATCTTAAAATGGTCCTTTTGTCTTTTGTTAGAATTTTTACTTATCTTTCTTTACATCTGTGCTCCTTCCTGATAAGAGAAGTTTTCCTTTTTTATTGCTTGTTGATGTGCAGTTTTTCTGCCTGAGATCATTCACAGAGCACATAAAAGAAGGATTTTTTTTGATCTTGACTTCAGAGGAAAAGTCAGCAACATATTGAGAAAGAGAGTTAAACATTACATGAACAGAAGGGAGAGAGCAGGATGGTGTTTGTGCTCTGCACAGTGACCATTGTCTCTCAACTCTGTTCCTTGGGCATGGTAGAAAAATGGAGCAATTCAGTCATGCATTGAAAGAAACTCCACTTTCTGCTAACCGTTTTGACGATATAACAATATATTGTGGAGAAGCACGTGCTGCTAAGGGGTATTCAGAATTAACAGTGAGGTTTAGGTCACTTTCCGACAGCCAAGTACAATACAGTGTATTCTAAAATCACTTGTCAGAGCTGTCACTTGTCCTGTCACTTCTGTTTGCCTCTCTATCCATCCCAGAGTTGCTTGACATGGCCCCAGTCAAGGAAGCCTGGTGGCAGACATACCAATGACCTCACGAGGAACCTGGAATGCCAACCGCTGTGTGATGCATATTCTTCATAATCTCAGATTAAAAAGACACAAATGTAAAAAGAGCCTATGTACCTCCAATAATGCAAGAATCCATCGCCTTTAGAGCCCAATCATTGTAAAAACACTGGTGGTTTTTTTCCCATTTAGTAATTTTACTGCTAGCTGCCAGTAATTGAAATATTTTACATTCCATCTGCTTGGTATTCAGCCTGAGAGAGAGTGGAAATCACTGCCAAGACAGTGCAGCATTCAACCTTTGCTCTCAAAATAGTTGTAATACACTGAATACCTCTCTACATCCTTCTCTGCAAACACAATTTGTCTTCCAGTTGTGGAAACCTTGTATCCCGTTGCATTGCTCCTCATGTGCACTTCAGATAATAAGGCTTGTGGGGCATGTGTACTTTACCAACTATTAGTGCCAACTCTTATTTTTATTGTCTCAATTTTTAACTTTCTGGGAAGCCAGGGATGTTCCCGGAAAGGCTGTCTTTTCACATCTCAGCGCTGCCCAAAGTCTTTCCTCTGTAGTGGAAGCAGTTTGGTGTTGGTGTCAAGGAGAGGCTTTCTGATTCTGAGGAAACTTGCTCTTGTCCTCTTACAAATTTAATATTTTAAGTGCCTTCTCATATCCATCATCAGCCCTTCATGGGCTTGCACATGTCTTGTAACTGAATTTTGTTGAGGTGCATATTTGACCATTTCTACATCAGTCTTCTAGTGGTGTGTTTAAACTAGTGAGGACTCGAGTGCATTAAGTGCCCATTCACAGCCTTGTTGCAAAATTCTCTAGGGCATTTTCTTCTGAGATAATAATTCTTGAGATCCTCCACAGTGTACATCTGAAAGTTCTTCAACTTTTCTCTGTGTATCATTTCTTAGTCCTGCACTTCTTCCATTGTCATGTCTGCTACTGATGGAATTACGTGCAGCAAGATCTGACAGCATCGTGACATCAGAAATTGCACAAAGCTGTTCATTAATATCTTTTGTGGTAGTGTTTCTGCAGGCAGGTGTAGCCTGTCATGGATTTTCTCTGATGTTTACAGTTTTTTTTTACAGAGTCTCATTTATTTCAACTGCTAATTCAATGTTGATATTTGACTGGCTGCGGGGAGGTGTGATGTGCTGTGAGTGAATTCTCTTTGCTGAGTAAATTGTACATTCTCACTGCCAGTAAACTGCAGTTTACTGTCTGAAACAGAACAGGCTGGGATAGCAGGCCTTGTGGAAAATCCCCCCTGCTCTGCCTGTGATGGCTGTTCTGACTCTGTCAGACAAATTACTTTGCAGAAACCAGAGTAAGAGTTTGCAACACTGAAGCAGTGAAAGAAGGAATTAGTCACAATATTTGCTTCTGCTTTGTTCTGTGATCTGTGGGTGCACAGAGCCTGGATATTTTATCTTCCTTCTGATTTCCCTGATTTTTACAGCTTTTATGAAACCTGGAGAAAATCATGAAAGCTACTGGAGGAGCTAGAGTTTGTACAGAAGTGAAGTCTGTCTTTGTCCTCCTCACGGCTCTGAGGAGAACCTTTGCATATCTCCAAACCCCACTCCATCACCATGCACCACTTGCCCAGGTACACAGAAGTAGCTACAGCTGGCATTGCCTCTTTCCAGGTCCTTGCTATGCGCTGGATTGTGTGAAAGTAAAATACCCATATTGCCTCCTTGCTCAGGTGTCACCTAAACCACTCAGACAGTGTAGGCAGCCTGAAAAGAAGATGATAGGAAAGTGTGAATATTTTTTATCCTTTTTTTTTCTTATCTGCTTCACTTGTCCAGACTAATCCTTGTCTAGAGTCAGGATATAGCTCTTGAGAAGCAGTAAGGATCCCAAATATCATTCTACAGCAGCTGACAAAGCAGTCTGGTCAGATGGAATTTTAGCTTTTCTACCCTGCTAATCCTAGTAGAGTGGACAAGAGAGTGGAGGTCATGTGCCACATGTTGCCTCTGCTGTTTCCAATTCCAGGCACCAGTGTTGTCATCTTCAACACTGTGCAGGAAACATAAATGATCTTTTTACCATAGATTTGATTCCATATGAGCTGCTTGGTTATACACATATATATATATCTACCACTGCTATCCACGATGTGGTGGGGCAATTGCTCTCCTAATGAAACAACTTCCAATGACCAGTTCTTGCCAGTGTCTGTCTCTGGTTCCAAACATCCCAGTTTTGCCTTGTGTGACACGTCTTTAGTGGGAGACTTTGACACTGGTCTCATTTTAGTTCTGTCTAGACAAATATACAGCTTCCTTACCCTTCAATAGATACAATTCCATTTATCCAGCTTGTGAAATCATTAATGGTGGTAAAAGGGATTGTTTGTTTGCATTAATTCACACTGGACCACTATTGCAAGCAGATGTTGCACTAAGTGAAGAGCATCATACAGGAATCCTGTAAGGCAGGTAGAACTTTCCTGGTAGCCATTTAACAACTCTGTTGAAAAATTTCACAATGCACTGTTTGAGCTCAACATTTTTCCATTTTCTGTCATTTTTATATTTCTTCCTGAATAGCCGGTCTCAGATTTAGTGATGGTAAGCTGATTCATACACGAGATTTAGTTAACAGAATCAGCAAAAATTTTAGCCTTCATCTTTTCTTTGGTATTCTACTCTGATTTTGCATTACAAAAGTAATTTTATAATTGGTCATGCTATATACTAATGTAACTTTTCTTGATTGCCGTATGGCTCTTTTCTCTGATACAGAGCTGAGCTATTCTTCGTACTGGGTTCATAACTGGTGTGGTGTTTCTGATGCTTGGGTTTGCCTCTCCTCCTGGTGTCAACTGAACAAAGAAGGATGGCTGGTTTTGTTATTTTTTTCACATAAATATAATTAATATTAAGGTAAAATTATTTCCTTAAAAGTACTCTTTACTTTCTCCTTATAACATACTTTTTAGTATGTTTTTACTTAAATATTAGAAAATTGCAAAATAGTATTTGCAACTTAAACATACAGGGTATTTCCTGCACTATTCCCTAAATTTTTTTTTACATTCTGGTGCTCCAATGGGTTTCTGCTGCTGCTATGTATTAGCCTCATTTCAGGTTTCCACTCTGAGGCCAGGTAAATGCCTGCCCATTTTCACTAGTCATTTGAAATATGAGCTCTGTTCTTACTTTTGTATGCACTCGTGGGTTTAGAAAAGATGGTTTGGCTCCCCAAACACTTGTACTAAAACCTTTTCTTTGTTCTATTAAACACTATGAGATCTGGTGATATATTTATATCTTCTTCCGTTCTCATAGATTTAATATTTTACATCGATGTGATGCCTTGCGGATTGCCAAGTGCTTTTGGAAATTTCTTAATTACTTGAATTTAAGCATACCACACACTTATTCTTTTAGAATGTTTCTGGTCCTTGATATACGTCTATGTAGACTGGTAGCAATCTTGTAATTTTATAATTACAATCAAAAGAAAATTTGACTTTTAAAGGATTGATTTCAGTGTGGGTAGAGATAAAAAATTTATAGGCTGCCATAATTAATATTTTCGTTGTGTTGGAGGAAATTATGTTCTTATTTGGTATTTTTTGAGAGAACTTTATCCTTTTTTTAACTCCTGGATTCTGATTTTTCATCGTGCTAGCATCATATTTAGGATTCAACAAAGACGAAAAGAAACCAAAGATCTGATACGGTCTTTCCATTCTTCCTTCCTTACATGGCACTGGATCTCTTATATGGCACTTTTTAGAGAACTGTTCCCTAGCGATGTAGTTGCAATGACTGTCCATAAACACTGTGCTCTATGTGCATTAACCCATCCTTGAAACTACTGACAGCACTGAGCAATTATCTTTGGAATTTGACTGGGGGCATTGTTTCTCACTTGTGTCAAGGAAGGTTTCATTGCAGACCCCAAGTGCCTCCTGAGGTCCTGATCACACCCCAGAGACGTGTCATCCACACCCTGGGACGTGCAACAAGCTCTCAGCACGTGCCCTGCTCAGAGGAAGGAGAAGCACTCTCACATGCCAGAAAGGGAAGCCCTTGATCTGAGCAGTTTCAACATCAGGATTCTGGTGAAACAGAGCTTCATTCACCCACAGATGCATCTTGTTTTTTCCTTCTGGAAAAGGTAAAGGAAGGGACATTAAATCAGGCATGGCTGATCATAACAGGGCTGATTGTTGGAAATCTCACTGCTACTTGGCTTCCCCAGTATTCCCATTCCAGTGGAGCAGTGGTTTGTCCCATCCCAAACCCCTGTTCTCTGAATGGTGGTGGTCTAACAGACCTTGGCAATGCCTCTGGGACAAAGGTGTTTCTCCCTTTGCAGTTTTTTGTCCTGTCCTGGAGAAATGGACTCTAAAATTGTACAGACTTCACTGCATGGTTTGCAACCAGTCTCAATTCTCAAGCTTTCCTCTAAAACAGAGAGTATGAGAGCTTTCCTGTTTCCTTAATGGGAGGTGTAAATATTATATTGTCACAAGCCTAGGCTATTTATGCCTCAAGTTTATAGTTCTGGGCCAAAATCTATGCTTTAATCCAGCTCTGGATCATGGAAATGTTCTAGAGGAGAATTAAATTCCTTTGCTTCTTAACATTTCAAATTTTATTTATTTCCTAATTATTTTCAATGGAAGATGTTGAAAGAGGACTATAATGATTTCACAATTCCTTCTGGTCAGAGAATTAGTAGCACTATTTTTATTTTTACCTACATAAACACCCTTGAGACATTTTTTCATATCCACCTACATTTCAGAGAGCTGCTGGATAATGTAGTATCCTACCCAGCATCCTCTTGGGGTGGTTTTAAATATTGATAAGGCAGGGAAAATACATGCAATAGTTAGGCTATTTTCAGAAGCTTAAAATTGAAACCCAAGACCTAGAAGCAGGAAGCAATTTGGTCTCAGAGTTTAATGACAGAAAACAACAGAGACTCCTGGATACAACTACAACAAGAGACTTATATTTAAAAAAAACCCTTTGTGAACATTACCCTGTTTTGCTAAAATCCTTGTTCTAACTGAGAGAATTTCTATGGGAATGGAGAACTTAGTTTAAACTGTTCAAACACTCAACTAGTTACCTTCTCGGTGAAGGAAGAACAAAAATGGTAAAGGAGTGGGAATGGATAATGGGAAAGGTTTGAAAGCCTGTTATGCAGAGGGTTAGAATGGAAAATCTCAGTTTTATTCTGGCCAGATATCATGGTTTAACCCCCGCTGGCAACTAAGCACCACACAGCTTCTCACTCACTCCTCCCCTGCAGCAAGATGAGGGGAAGAGAAATTGAAGAGTAAAAATGAGAAAACTTGTGGGTTGAGAGAAGAACAGTTTAATAATTTGAATATTTTGCTTAATACAAAAATTTTAATAAGAAAATGTAATGAAAAGGAAAACAACAAAGACATAAATCACACAAAAGACAAATGATGCAAATAAAAACAGTTGGTCATGACCAACCAACCAATGCCCAGCCAGTCCCTGATCAGCAGCTCCTGGTACCAATGTTCCCCCACCTTTTATCACTGAGCACGATGTCAGCATGCAATATCCCTTGGGTCAGCTGGGGTCAGCTCTCCTGGCTGTGTCCCCTCCCAACTCCTTGTGCACCTTCAGCCTCCTTGCTGGTGGGGTGGGGTGAGGAGCAGAACAGCCCTTGGGCTTCTGCTCAGAAATGACTAAAATATCCCTGTTCTATCAACACTGTTTCCAGCACAGCCTCATACTAACTACTATGAAGAAAATTAACTTCACCCCAGCCAAAACCAGCACATCAGAGACTCAAAGATATGTGATTCCAGAAATGTGCTTTCATTCTCAGATAATATAAAAGTTTTTCATTGCAGCTGCTTAAATATTTGAACTGCTTTGAAAGGTTTTGTGTGTATAATCCTATCCATTATAATCAATAAAATACCTTTCTCTCCTTTTTTTCTCATCTTTTTTTCCCCAAGGGATTTAAATTTGACATTGAAGTTCCTTTCAACTACAACTTGTTATATCTCATATATGGACCTACATTTCCCTCAGGAACTTCTTTCCCCTTTTCATGAATTATGGCTGGATTTGGAAGAAACTTCCAGTCATAAAGATCATTCTTTCTTTCCTTCCTTCTCATTCTTGTGCACTTTTTATATCACTGTCTGTGTTTTTCATCTTTTTGAAGGCTTGCCACCTTCCTTTTGAAGCTGGTTTTGTTCTTTGAACAATACAAGAATCCACTGCTTCTGATAACTTTTTTCTTTTAAACTATTCTGTGATTTAGATTGCTTTCAGCACACATTTTATGTGAAATAGTAGTATACAACTACACTATCAGGTCAAGAAAACAGCTCTCACTTTGAATGTCATTTACCTGTTTTCTTTTGTCTTCTTTGCTTCTTATTCCAAACATTCGTATAATCAATGATTGGCAACTTTGATATTGGCAAATCTCTTTCTGCTTTAGCCTGGCCCCTTGCATTATCCATTTGTCATTTCAAAGTGACTGTGCTTTTGACTGTTGCCATGAGGTATTAGTCATTTGGTGTAATCTCTCTACTTGGGTAGCTAAATTGAATGTGCAGTTTACTTGTTGCATTTGACATAATTCTGATGTTTCTGTCAAAATCATTTTGGTTTTGCAATCAAAATTGCTATCATTGCCATATCTTTGCCTCCCAGTTCTGATGAGGGAGATTCACAATGAAGAAATACCTCCTCAAGCTCCTTCTTCACATCCTTTTTTTTAAATTGTCTTTTCTTCTTGGTTCTGGCTTTGTGCTCCTGCTTCTGATGCTGCTCAGCTTCTGCAGGTCTCACACAGGTCACTTCTGAATCCATGTCCTGTGTCCCCTTCCAGTGTTACTGGCACTTGAACACTAACACCTTTTCTTTTACTAGCTGTGCATTGTCATCTCTTTACCTGAGGTTCCCCCTGCTCCCAGTGGAAGTCAATTAAAGGAATATTTTAGAGTCAATGCTTTCTGGTGGTTTTCCAAAGGCTCCAGGTCACAGTCAGCCTCCCACACAGATTTCTTCAGGAAATTCTCTGAAAATTTGGAGGAAGAAAGGTCGCTTACTTATCCAGCAACTCTCTGAAAGGCAAGGGAATAAGTGTCTCAAATGTGTTTGACAGTCTGAAAGGAGGGCTGGCCAATGGGATTATAATCTCTTTTACATTGTCAAAAGTTGCTGGTAAACATGAGGAAGTTGAGGCTGAGGTAATTGCTAGTAGAGTTGAATTATTTTCTTAGTCTGAGCTGCATATCCATGACCCAGGGTCTCTAGGACAAACATAATATTGCTCTTTAACAGCCACTATTCACAACCATGGCTCTTACCCAAGTGGCATGCACCTGCATCATTCATTTATACTTCCCTGCTATATGGGCAATCACATTATATGCCAAAGTTTGATTTGACACCTAACTTCAGATCCCATATGTTGTCTGACACTTTTTGTAAAAACAAAACCTAAGTGTAAAAACCTGCCTACAGCAGGTAAGAGCAAACTGCATTGAGCAATGGAGAATTCAAGTAAGAGTCTCACTTTTAATATTTATTTTCTTTATTATTTTGGGTTTTATTTATTAGTTATGGAAATACTACAGCTTTAATAAGAAATGTGGCTTTTCTGAGACTAGACCCCACCTTCACTAAATAATAGCCTTTTAAAAGAGAGAATTTCAAGACAGTGCTGTAAGTACTTTCCTTCCACTTTTCCATATAAAGATTACAAGGCATAGGAACAAACAGGAATGCAGATGGTTCATTGACATGAATTGCAGCTCCTAAGCTGTCTGCAGGCAGATGCCCCAAGTCATAGCAGTGCCACGATGGAGGCCTTGGCGTCTGTGCACTTCAGAGACTCCAAAGTAGCTGTCACCATCCTGGTAAGACAGATTCTCCTACAAATAGGTTCTTTCAGAGAAGATGTGAATCTGATTCTGAGTGACTCAGAGACCCCTTTAAGCACCAAAACGTCTTTTTACTTTGAGTGAGGGTGACAAACCCAGTCGTGATGTCATGATTGCAGAGTTGCCAGTAGAAGCCAATCACTTTCACACAATTTGGTGAGAAAGAAGAATCCCCAATTGTTGCTGTTGCTGCCCGAATAGGTAAAGTTGACAGAGTCCACGCTACCACGAATTTGATCCAAAGTAAGAGAGTTTTAAGGAAAGATTTTGAACAACTTTTATATATTAATACATGAAAGTGTGTTGAATGGCATAAAATGATTCGTCACTCGGACAACCACTCCTTGGGATGATTGGTCCAGTTCTGAGACGTACGTTTCTAGATGTTTTTCTAGTTGAAGACAAAACAGTCCTTGAGAAGTAGGTGCAGGCGCAAAGATTTACAAAACTTGTAAATTACATTGTTTTAAATTTGCCACATGAGAAAGAGAATCTGCACAAAGTACTGCAAGGGCTAAAGAAATTCCCTTCCTGAGGCCTTTTTTCATATCCATACCCAATCAGGAGATTTTTTTTCCCCATTGAAAAAATGGCTCCTCTAGATGGCAACACAGAGTATGGCTTAGTTTGCATGCCCCAAATCAACCTGCCGAGGTACTTGTTTCTGTGTGCATTATGCAGGGAGCCTTGTGAGCTTAGTCCTAACCTGGGCAGCTATTAAACCTATACATTAAAACATACTTTTTTGGGAAAATCTCACACAGGAGCATAGCCTCCTGAGGTACTGGTGACTCTGAGGAACTACCCATAATCACAGTCTAGTTCAGATCTCTGAGAAGGCAGGACACCTGAGAAACCACTGAGTACCTGGTATTAGGACCCCAGTTCTCTAAAGCAGTGCCTATACCTGTGTATTAAGGAGTGCCAGGGCAGTGACTGATCATCATCCACGCTGATGAGTCACTGGGGGTGTCCCTGGTGCCATTTTGACTGTCACCAACCAGTTGCCTTTCAACAATTCCCATGCATGAAGGAGTTATCACAGCCATCAGGTTCCCCAACAACCAGATTGTATGGAACCACTCATCTTGAAAGTAAACTACTCTGGAATTTTGGACAAGGCATGACCACAGAAATATCTTGCTACTCTAGAGGTAATCCTAACATTCCTAGGGCCAGTGCTGGAGTATCCAAACAGAACTCCCTTGAGAAATTCACAGTTTGTTTACTCAGAAAATTCAGTTTTGTGCAAGACTAACATTCGTTCATAATGGCACATTCATCCTATGTTGTGCCAATCTGTTCTTATTTTAACTGAGTATAGACCATTTTCAATATTTACTTATGGTCATGGTCAAATAAAATAAAATTATTGTATTGAAATCAGAGCATACACATGTGCATGAATTTAGAAAAGCTGATCTACAATATTTTAGTAAAGAATGGGCTCCCCACCTCCCCTAATAAACACAAATATAGACAAACCATATACTTTCCATCTGTCACCAATTCTAAAGGCTCTCACTATGACACTTTCCACTGATTCAAGATATGAAAATCAAGATAAGAATATTTTATGGGGGACATCATGGAAGCCTTAGAAGAATATCTGAAAACCTCTGGGAAACAGAAATTCCGAAGCAGAAGGAAATGCCAGTTCCTCATATATTCCTGATGTTCCTCAACAACTCTGTTGTTCTTATTAGCAGAGAAATAGTTACAGGTTGAACTGAGATGAGGCTAAACTGCTAAAACTGCTCCTTTTTCTGTCACAGTGTCCCTGAAGCTCTTCTCATCTTCCAAAGCTCCTACTCTATTTTCACCTTCCCACTCCTGGTCTATTGTCAAGAGACACAGTTTTTCCAGCTCCCAGGCTGCACTGACTGATTTGATCAAGAGATTCTGCTTCAAAAGACTGTGAGAAAGGTTTGAAGACTTCACCTTTGAGGTAACTATCAGGGCTTGATCAAATCTTTAGTCATACCTCAAACTTTCTGTCTAAGAGGTTTTTTTTCGAAGAATACTTGACATCACTTAGTGAAAGTTAATAATGGCCTGTGCAACTGGCCCTATGTATTAAAAGTAAAAAAAAAAAAAAAAAAAAAAATTAAAATTTCAATTTTAAAAAAAATTTTTTGTAGGGTNAAAAAACAGAATTATGTGGAAAGTTCTGTGGTAAGCAAGCTTTGTCTTCAGATGAAGACTTTGCTATATTTTTTGCAGGGTCTGTTCTCTAATATCGATCACATGGCTGCTCAAAGAATTGTAATGAAAAAATTAAATTCCCTTCAGAAAGATTCAGGGACCTCCCTGCTCAGGGAACAATTATGGGTATCTGAAAACTGTCATATTAAGCACAGTTTATGGCATTACAAAGGGCAAGCACTTCATGAAGTAACCATAATGTTGTGACTTCCAAGAGTCAAAAATATCATTTCTTCCCACTGCTTGAGCCTGAAAATGTTCAATTTACAAACAGAAATGGCAGTCTAGAAAAATTTCTAATATTCACAAGCAGTTTCTCTTTAAGCACTCCCAGGTAACTCAGCAGTTCATATTCCCCTTCTTCCCTTCATTCCACTGAACTACCAGCTGGGTACCTCATTAAGTCCACAACCTTTCCTGTCTGAAAGCTCTGTGGGAGATTGACCAGACTAACACACTGCCTTTCTTCTGCTATCTCTCTCTCTGACATATCTGAAAGACCTCTTTCTTCCTAGAGTCAGTTCTTAATCATTGGGTTGCAATCCACAGAGATTGATCCTTCCAGAGGCAAGTGGGCCAGTCTACATCTACAGACATTTTAAAATCTTAAGTAAACAAAATCCTAGTACAGGAAAATTCCTTTTCTCCACAGCAGAAAAATCAACCTGAGAAGCACAAGTAATGGGGAATAATCAATGATTTTAAGTACCATTGTTGAAGGAAAGGAGAGTAACAGATACACTTAGTGGAAACAAATCAAATTAGAGAGAAATTGACCGTAAATAAGATACAAATTAGAATAAAATGTTTATCTTCACCTTTTCTCACCTAGGTATTGAAGATACTAAGTCATTATTCTCAACTACTTGTCTAATGCCTTACCTCCAATTTTATGTTTTCTATTATTAATAGCATATATTTAATGCTTGGGAGATGGTGATATTCCAGTATGATGTAGAAGCAGGAGCTGAGATTTTCACAACAGAAGCATCTCCATTGTCAATCCCAAGGAGACCCAAACCCACTGAATTCTGCAGATAATCTAGCATGGCATGAATCACTCCTACTTTGGTTCTTTAGCAAGCAAATATAATGTAGAAAGTTATCTGTCTGAACAAAGCTGGTATCAATAATCTAAAAGGTGGGATTCAGATGTTTTGGGTTTTTTTTAAATTTTGTTGCTGATACTCAAATCTTAAATTAATCACTTAGGCTCCCCCTTTCATCGCTGAAGTGAGATTTTTACTTCTGAAGGCTGAGTTATGTTAGAGACACATCTTAGCACAGGATGACCCCTCTAGAATGCTGATGATAGGTGAGCTTTATTTCACTGCATGGGTGTTTGTGTAGAATTCAGACTAAAATTATATGAAATGGTCAATTTTGTTTGTTGAAATGTGTATTGGCGGAGTTAAGAAATTTTTAACCATTAATTTTATGCTAAATAAAACCATCTTTTATAAAAAGCTTATAGTAAAATGTTTTAAATGTCTTCTGTTAAAGGCTAGAGTATTTATTTAGGGGTTTTTTTAAAGCAGTTTTACTTAAAATATAACCCACAGATGATGCATAACCTTCAACTCTCCCTTTACAAGTTCTGTGTTGTGAAACACTTGTCAAATTAGTTTGTTTTCACTTAATTAAAATTAAACATAACCAGACGAAAACATTTTTTAATTTGCAGTTCTCCTCCTTAAATCAGTATTTTTGAACAATATGAACTGCGTGGTTTAATTAACAGGGAATAAGGCTCTTCAGTTTGGCCCTGTATCACATCTTGTATAAAATAGTGCTTCTAATCCTGCATTAATTTACTCCTCACCATGACTAGCGCAGTTCAAAGACAAAAATTAATATTTTCAGGACTTAGCTATGCACAGTTATCTAGGCTCCTATCTTTTAATCTTGATTTCCACCCACGCCACAGCTCCCCAAGAAAGAGGATTAAGAAAATAGGACAGTGAGTGCATTACTATCATTGTACTCTAATGCATATGGAAGTTATTGGAGGATAACACAGTACTTTATCTAACCTCAGCCTGCTCCAAAATGTGCTCTGCAAGTCACATTTAAATGCCCCACTATGTATGCTATTATTTTGTCCTTGCACAGTCCTTGACAGCAAAGGGAAATGGTTTGTGAATTTTGACATCCAACTGTTAAAAAGAGAAGTGGGCTAAGACGTGAGAACCAAGGATTTTTCCCATTCCCACCCACACGGCTCCTCCAGATCAGTCCTTAGGTGAGTCATCTCAGTGGGCTTGGGATGAGAATGGGGTTACAAAATTCACTTTTGCAGATACAAGTATTCACATTATTTCTCATTGGTAAGATACTGATGCCCTGCACCTGCAGATGTTGTGTTGGCAGAAAAACTGGTGTGCCTTCTGGAATGGCTAGGTGTCCTATTCCGTGGCCAGTCACAACTCTTGGAAAAAGGAAGTGAATTTCCCTTGGATTGGTAATGCAGTGATAAATTTCCATGCTATCGCCACTGGATCAGTTAAGGCACGTGATGTGTGTGAGGAAGAAGGGTAAAATACCCAGCAACTGGTTCCTCTCAAGATTTTCTCTCTGAAACACTTTTCATGAAGTTCATCCTTGTCTGTGAAAATAAGTAACCTCCATGATTGAGCCTGTAGTAGTTTTATGTTGTTGTCATGTTAACATGCAACCCAACAGATGCCTTATTGGTGGAAGTAGGCAAAAAAGATGGAGGGAAGGGGGAGAACACAATAAAATTTGCTTCACTTCAGAAAATAATGACTGTGTTCTATGTTTATACTTTTAATTGTTGTCAGTGGCACATCTTGCTGCTGCCACCTGCATGGAGTTCAGATGCTCAATCTCATTAAATTTAACTCTGGCTCCCTAAGATTCTTCTTCCTACTATTCCATTCAGTGAAATGCTTAATTAAAGACAAGTTCTCATTGTTGTTTGATTCTTTGAAGTTGTTGTTCTACTGGAATATATCTCTACTAATAAATAGAAAATTAACTTTTATGCCAGTATGCTCCATTAAAGAACTGATACAGAACTGTAACCACTTCGCCCAACAAATGGATTCTGCACATTCTATCCATTACAGAAAGAGAAAAATACGTTATTTACAAAAAGAACAAAAAAGGAGTGACAAAGTTGGTTAGCAATGGACATTAAGCCTGAACTTCTTTTATTTTTATATTTGGACATATGACCAATGTGGCATCCTAACAGAAATGGAAAATGTGATTGTCCATTTGCACATTCTTAATTCAAATAAAAAGGGAGATGATGTTGTTTCACTGATATTTTGGGCTAAGTCACATCAGAAAGGATGACTTAGGTGCAACAGAGACAGTTATGTTGCAGTTAATCATTGGCACCATTTGCTGTGCCACAGTCTTTTTTTGTCTGATTTCAAGTTCCTGTTCCAGAAATGCCTGGCTTAACTTTTGTATTGTACCTGCCAGACCCTTGAGGATGTGTCAGACACCATGAGCCACTTTCAAGTGGAGCTAAGTACTTAAACTCAGTTGACTGAATTGAGTCCTTGATAACAGCTGGAAAAGCACAACTGGCACATAGTAATTTAATACACCAAATCTTCCTAACTTCACAGAAAATTAGAGAAACCTCTTTAATTTATACAAAAGTCTCATTATTTTTAGAACTTCGGCTTTGTTAAGCAACAGATTTTGTTTTTCTGAATTAAAAGAAAATACTCCAAAGAAAGTTTAATGGTTTAGCACCCTCAAAAAGTACATACCGGTTGATAATTTCTGAAGCTTTTACAAAAGACTTCGGTCTTTTCAAGTATGCTCCTGGATACTTCATCTATTTTTAAATCACTCTAATGCATCGTCTCCAAAGGAAAAAATGACCTCTTTGTGGTCTACACTTAACCACAGCATGCAGGAGGTTGGATCTGATAATAACCATATAAAAATAGGGATATGGTGTCAGAACTGAGATACAGTTATTCGACTATTTTATCTCCGACAGTGACCAACAGTGGCTATCTGGGAGGTGGCATTATGCAGCAAATACTAATACTTCCCAAAAATACCCTCCTTGCCTCCAGCAGTTTATAAAATCATAGATCCATTTAGATGACTCAGTGACTTCCAGAAACAGACAGCTGTCCTTGTAAACAGCAGCCTGGGCAGATTCTCCATCCTGTATGAAAGCTGCTCTCTTCAATTTCTTTTCAATTTGCCACTTGCTAGTTTCCTTTAGGTTCATTTCTCTTAGGTAGTTTGGTTTTGTACCAGAAAAGACAACAAACAGTCGATCCCCACCCATCTTCCTTAGGACACCTATGGTTTACAGATCTTGCTAATATCCTCCTGAACTGTCTGTCTGCAGGTTGAAAAGGCATGCCCTACACAGGATGCAGAACCTGTTCCAGACCTTTCATCACCCTTTTTTTCTCAACTAAAACTACCTGTTTCTCTCTCTCTCTCTCTCTTTTTATTTTTTTTTTCAGTTAAAAATGGGGGGATGAGAATATCATACCCTACAGAAGATGTGGACACACTGTGGACCTGTGCAGTGGTATAGTTATGTTCTTTAACTTATTTTTTCCCTATAATCCTGAATATTCCACTTGCTTTATTGACACTGATTATCAGTAAGTTAATATTTTGACAGAATTATGTACTGTAACCCCAGGTCTTGTTCCTGAGTGATAACAGTCAAAACCAATAATTTTCTATGTAATGTTTGGAATGTTACTGCTTGAGCATCACGTAAAAATTATCTACATTGAATGTCATCTGTCATTTTATTGCTTCATTATTCAGTGTTGTAATATCTTCCAGAAGCCATCAGCTTCCCTGTCTTCCTTACCATAAATTACTTAGTGTCGTTAGCAAATTTTTGCCTCATTATTCACATCCCTTTCACAGAATAGACACTGGGGAACTCCACCACTGACCTACCTATGCTGTAAATCTGATTGCTTCCTGCTATCCCCCTTTTCCTAACAAGTAACAAATTATTCGACCAGAAAAGGAACTCCCATTTTATTCTGCAGCAGCTCTATTTTGGGAAGATTACTTCATGCCTTTCTTCGGCTTTTTATTGAATATCTCTTGGAAATTGAGATAAATGTATTAACAAGTTCAAATAAGTATATTATTACTAAGTCCACATATTTATTGGTTCTTCAAAGGGCCCCAGTAGGCATGTAAGGGTTGAATTTTCTTCCAAAGGATTCCTTGGCACACACCCAATATTTATCCATGTGTCCATCAATTCTACTCTTCATTAAAGGTACTGCTGGGTCTCACACTCTTACTCTACAGTTCCTGGAGTCTCCCTTCAAAGGTCTATTGGCTTCACATTAAGGAACTTCCAGTTCTCTGGTGATTTTGCACTTCAAGTATATTGATCGTATCTATCCTATTCAATTTGATTTATAATGATCACCTCAGTCTTCTTATAGGTGAAAATTCATGTAATATTTTTGTTATGAAAAGACTATTAAGTTATACAAGATAGGATCAGTCATTAGATTCTGTTTATTGCTTCCCTTTTACAGTAGTGACAATACTTCAGTAGGAAAAAATCAGAATTCATCTTTTAAAATGAAAAACTCCATTAGCATAATCTCTGTGAGACTTCATTTTCAGTAGTTGTCAATTGTTTCTATCTCATGGGCTGCTTTAAATATCCATTAGCGCAAAACCGTACTTTCTTTTGTCATTCACTGCTCGGTGTTTAGCATTTTCTCTTAATCAGAGAGAAAAAAATGAAAAAGGATTCTATGAACAGGATTTACTACAGAAGTGTAAAAACGTGATACATAAAAGACAGTCAAATATATTTTAACTTCACCCAGTGTACTAGCACAAAGCCTACTTTGCAAATAAATTATAATTTCACAGCTAGACAAGACCTGTTCTATTTAAAGCTAGGAAATCAGACCTTAATTGAATCTCACCTGCCATTGTACTTGCATTGGGAAACAGCACCAGAAAATGTGAAAACAATAACGTTTTTCAAATTAAGGTAATTTTTTTTTTTTTTTTTCCCCCCACAGCTGAAGTACTTTGCTTTTGAAGACTGGTACTTTTCCAACATAACAGTTTTCACTCAATGACCTGATATTGACTTTTAATTCTGTTCGGTGCTCTTGCAGATACAGAGTTAATATCAAAAGCATGGCCTTTGATCACTGTGGAAATTTGAGAAAACTCATGCCTCAAATACACTAAATATGATTCTAGAAATCAAATCAGCTTCTGTCTTTGGCAACACTTGCTGAGGAGGCTGTGTTTTGTGTAACAGTATCTCTCTCATCAGAGAGGTCAAAAAAATGAAGAGGTGTACAAATGATACATGAAAAGCATGGTATGTACTGGTCAGTTTTTCAGTTATTATTTGTAGCTGAAAAAAACCCCAACATTTAGTCTAAACTATTGCTTTTGTTTTTCCTAATACTTGTAGATCAACAGGCACATGATAAAAAATGACTAATCCCATCCTAATTTGGGTTTGAGAGTGAAGAAATGAATTGTTATCTCGTATTTCTCCCCTTCACAGATTCTAAAAGTGAGCTGGACACTGAACTGTTTGATAATAAAACTTAGGTACAACGAGTCCTACCCAGAGAACCAGAAAGAATTCACAGTCTGTAAAAACTTTCCTTCACCCTCCAATTTCCCAAACCATTGGTTTTAATAATATGTAAAATGAGACTGGTACCAAAAGGTGTTCCTGTAGTGATGTGCTGCTGCAATAAGGATCCCCTACCCTGTGCTCTCTTCCAGACCAGTGACCTGTCATAATGGC
Source organism: Pachycephala philippinensis (assembly GCA_013397055.1). Classification (NCBI taxonomy): domain Eukaryota; kingdom Metazoa; phylum Chordata; class Aves; order Passeriformes; genus Pachycephala; species Pachycephala philippinensis. Next base: position 24,447 of record VWZT01000889.1, read on the forward strand.
CTCGTGTCTACTCAAGGTCCAGATCAGGTAAGGAAGAATCCCACGGGCCTGAGCTGTCAGAGTGAATAATATATAAAAAGCTGTGTAATACTCACAAGAAGAGTGTTTGGATAAAACCATCTTCCTTACATAAATGGTCATTTGGAGAAGAACACCCTCAATTTTATCTTATTCATGGCTAAGAAACTAAATTTTCAGGGGAAGGGTTTTGGTTTGGTTTGGTTTTCTAAAAATAAACCTTTTTTTTTTTTAGTTAAAAAAAGGTAACTGCTTTAATTTTAACACTGCAGAAATCCCAAGTCTTTGGATAACAGTTCAAATAAACTTTCTAAAATTATTTTGTGAATGTAATACAACCATGAATTAATTCAGAAGAACAGTTATTACACTTTCATATTACAAAGATATGTAAGATATGTAAGTATTTTTCAGACTTCAGTCAATACAGGCGATTCCTCGTGATGGATGCAATACAGAAATATGATCTATGTCAGATGGAGAGCCCCTGAAGTAAGAAGATTATCCTTGCTGTGGTCTCCTTTCCTTTTTCTAACACTGTGTTAGGATGTTCATGTTCCTGAATTCCATCGACTGAGCTCAGCCTCAATGCTGTGGTGATCTCTCATTTCCCATTTTAAATGTGGCTGTCTCTGTGCTGGCCCTTGAGAGACTTACCCCAAAATATACACATCAAAGTAGATGAGACAAAACATGACAGAGGGGAAGCATCATGGAAATAACAAGGTGACCTAAGTGAATTTCACATAAAGTTGATTTTCTAATTGTAAATTTGGACCATGAAATCTGGACCATAAAATTTGCTGTCACAAAAACTATCACCACAATTACTGGTTTCAGCCTCATTAATTCCCTCAATACCTACATCCATCACAGGAAGCTGCTGATAAATATATCATGGGAGAAAGGTGTTTGAGGAGAAAAGATATTTAAGAGAGAAAACCAGGAATGAACACATGGAACCAAGCTAATAAACCATCCAGAGAGCAAAATAGATGTAAGGACCTAAAAAGAATTTCACCACATCCAAAGATGATTGCATTTTCCTGCAGTTTAGCATCCAGAATCGAAATGCCAAAGAGATGCAGCATTAGAGTGAGAGGTGAAAAGGACTTAGTGTGAAATGGTGCCAGAATTTTATACGGTAATGGAACAACCCCCAAACTCAAATATCTTTTTATTACAGAATGTCCCAAAGCAAGCTGATGCTGGGTCCCAGTCTCAGAGTTTTCCCAGGTGGAAAAGCAAATGGGTTCCCAGTGTCTGTGTCCTGTGAGTGAAGCTGCTATGGAAGAGCCTCAGGAAGCAGAAGGGCTGCACCTTTACAGCTGGAGCCTGTCCAGAGATGGGCAGTGGAGCTGGTCAGGGCTCTGGAGAGTAAATCACATGAGGAGTGCCTGAGGGAGCTGGGGGGGTTTTGGCTGAAGAAAGGGGTTCTCAGGGGAAACCTCACTGCTCTCTACAAACACCTGAAAAGAGGTTGTAGGAAGGTGAGTGTTCTCTTCTCCCAGACAACTAAGGAAGGAACAAGAGGAAATTAACTGAAGCTGCACTGGAGGAGGTTCAGGTTGAGCATCAGGGGGAATTTCTTCACTGAAAGGGTTGTCAAGAATTAGAACTCACTGCCCAGGAAAGTGGTAGAGTCACCATCCCTGGAAGTGTTTAAGAAATGACTGCATGTGGCACTCAGTGCCATGGTTTAGCTGCTGTGTTGGTGTTTGGGCACAGGTTGGACTCAATGACCTTAAAGGTTCTTTCCAGTCTTAATGATCCTATGATTCTATTAATTCCTATGCAGATTCAAACCAGTTCCTCATGGTACATTGGTCCTATTTCATGTTGAATTCAATTGTTAAAACAATTTATGATTGTAAAATCCCACCTGATCCAGCACAGCAATATGTTGTCATGGAAACTTGAATCCATCCAGTCATTAATAACTTTCCTCACACGGGAACTTAGGTGCCATAATTTTCCAGATTCAATCAAGCTACAAGTTTCCCATCTGACAGTAATATCAACAAAATTTATGAAGAAATGTTTCATTAATGGCATGCTAATGTTTAATCTGAATATCATTTATTAACAGTAACATATGAAACTACTATATAGTTAATATCTAAACCATTCAATGTTATAAGAATGATATATGGTATATCTTTAATGGCATCGAGAAATATATTATATGAGATATATCTATATATTTGTTACAATATATAATTATATTTGCTTTTTGTATTTTATAACCCTGTATAATTTTGTATAATAATATAATGACTTGAAAATTTTAAATGTTTTCTCACAGTGATACCTTTATTTGAAGTATGTCAGTCAATTTTCATAAAACAAAAAGTAATCTCCATTTTTAAACTAAATTGTACTTACAATTTTAACAAAAGTTTCTTTTACTTACTTTTTTCTCTTTATCTTGATCTTGGCTATATCATGACTAGTAAAAATAAGCAAGTAGATTGCTAGTAATGTTCCAAGATGAAAATATTATTTTTATGAGACTGTGTGTATTAAAAATGTGCCCATCAAATACTCAGAGACATGTCAGATAAACATCTGGGCTTTTGAGTGATAAAACACTGAAGTTATGATTCTTCTTTACCACTGGCAGCCATTAGAACAGCTAGCTGACCTTTTTATTGAAACCGAAGTAAGGAATTTTTTCGTTATGTTCATACATTTTTTAAATATGTAGTCTATATGGAAAAGAAAATTTTGTGGTTTGCTTTGTTTTTCTTTGTTTTAGGTTTTTTAAATGATAATTTAAAGATGAACTTATTCAGAAGAAATCTGCATATATCGGTGAGCGGAATACACAATTTTGATTAAAACCTTGCCAAGCTGCTCCCTGGTGTCATAGTTTATTTGCTTTTCTTCTTTTATTCTCCTCCTATTTTCAGGCTCAGTGACCTGTACCCATCTTTCATACGGTACCTCTGACTGTGGAACTCTCCTGACATACTGAAGTAGCTCAATAACAACTGGAGAAGAAAAGCACAGTATACAAAGTGGGAATCCTGATCAGGGGAAAAAAGGATTAAAAATTGCTGAGGGCACAGTGACTGAAAACTGCAAGTCCTGTGATATCAGAACTTTTGAGTTTTAGCCAAAGCTTTTGAAATAGTCTTCAGTTGTTTGCTTGCTATTTCTAAAAAATCAGTAGTTTTAAAAAAAGAAAAACACTTTCCAGATAAGTCCTAGTTACTATAATAGTTTCTGTGCCCAAACAAATATAGAAATACACCGAGAAACAGGAACACTATCTTTTATTTTTGATACACACAGTATGACATAGGGTACATCACCTCACTCTGCTCTCCATTTCCAACTCCGCATTTGTCCTATGTCTCTGTGCTCTTTTCCTTGGGATCTATTCAAGGGACCCATGATTCTCTTCAGAGAGCTGTGAATTTTAGGGACAAAACACTGACATGAACTGAGCTTCTGGCCAACCCAAGCAACAATTTTCACTGTGGAGTTTCTGTATCTGTACCACCATTTTTCAAATAAAGAATGAGTCTAGAGACTCAACAAAAAAGAGGGTTTTTTCATCATTTCCTGCTCAGTGCTAGCCGTTAAGGCTTGCGCCTAAAATTATATTGTCCGGTATTATTTTCTGAGCACTGATTCTTATTAACTTCTCTCTCCTAGATTAAGAAGGACTGTGGCATCAGAAATATCCGCCCCCGTTGGTATTTCTGGGCTTTGATTAAATCTGCTACTTACTTCTTTCCTTTAAACAGACTAAATTCAGCTTTCTAAATCCTTCACTAAAAGAAAAAAGAAAAATTCTCAGACCTCTAATCATCCTCACAAGCCTTTTTCTGAGTTTTCCAGTCTAGCACCATTTTTATTGCAGTCTGGGATTTATTGATGCACACTGTATCCAAAATCTCGCTCTCAGGTAGCAGGTCCAGTCATGGGGAATGAAAAGGGCTGGATGACCATTTTTAACAGGCAATTTTCACTTAAACAATTCACAAGACACCAAAGTTAGTCAAATATGGGTATGGTTCAACAAGCTGTCTTGCAGAGAGCTCAAATCTCAGTTGCACTAAGTGTGAAAGAAGATTCTTGCCAGAACTGGGCATACCTGGAATCTAAGCAGGGACAGGAGAGGAGAATGAAGATGCAATATCAGTCCCTATCACTTTTGCACCTCAACATTCCCTGCTAACAGGCAGGCTCATGGTGTAGTGGTTAGAGGGAGAGACCAAGGGTAAGACCCATTTCTTGCTCTGTTGCAGAGGTGCCTCACTTTATCTGTAAGTTACATAGAGCCATTATAGGGTGGTCATGCTTAATTAACAGACAAAATGTAGTTCTACCTCATACAAAAAATAACACGTAATAATGCATCTAAACGTGTGGAGCTGACCTTTTCACTGGGCTGACAACACTTCTGTTAAATACTGATGTTGGAAATCTCAAGGATGCCTTGTCCAAAGGGGTCCATGACAGCAAATCTGAAATCTCTCATGGCTGAGGCAGTTAATTTCCATTATTCCTTGGAAAATTGGTTGCACCACTCAGGAACACAACTGCATTCCTAAAACTCAGGAAAAATACTAGAATTCTTATGTGAGGAATATCCAATAGTAGCCAAACTTCAAATGTAACCCTGGTCTTTGACTAAAGAAGTTTGCCTCTCTTTGAATTCCTTTCTACCGTTCTTGAGAATATTTTAATTCGTTGTGCGTCATTAGGAAAATATTTGTGCCATTTAATATTCTTCCTATTGTATTAAGATAATGACAAAGATGGATTTCATTTTAAAAAAGCTGGTAATCCACAGGCATGAAACCTTCCTTGCTTTCATTCACCCTTATGACAAAGGCATGCTCAACAAAGAATTCTTTTCATGTGATAGGTTCACAGATTTCCCTTTGTATTTATGGATCCTGTGGAAAAGCAGATTTTGCTCCCTTCAGCTTCTATCATTACTGCATTTTGTCTATCTATCTATCTATCTATCTATCTATCTATCTATCTATCTATCTATCATCTATTTAGTGAATGTGTTATACACATTAAAAGTATAATAATTTTCTTGCTGTTTATCTTATCAGCTTGAAAGTTATTTTTGTGCAAATCAATATCTCAATGTGTCAGCAAAATTTTGTATTTGATTCTTTTTCAAGAACTTTCTCTGAATATGCCAAATGTTCCAGGTGAGATCTGTGGTCTTGTTGATCTTGGGGATTCACAGTCCCCAGGTGAGGCTCAGAGGAGCCTTGTACATGACCTACAGTTCAACGACTGGCCAGAAAAAATCACTGTCCCTGAACTCAGGGATCTGCTCTCTAGGGACACCAACTCCCTCCAAAGGAAAGAGGATTTAGTAGGCACAGAGATCCGTGGTGAGTGTTTACTCAGTGTATTTTTGTATTCCAATACTCTCAACTGCATCTGTTAGAGCAGCACCAACATTCGCCAAGGGACAGTGGTAGTTATCCTGGAAACCACAGTGCTTTCCTAGGCCTTAGTGAGGAAATAGACCTCTTTATTTGCATTTCCTCTGAGCTTTGTTGATAAGCCATGTTCTTATTCTCCCCACTAAGGCAAATTTGAAATCAGTGAAAGATTTCTCATCATTAATTCATTGTAAACTACTAACAGCTAGAACTCTGTGACTTGTAAGTAGTATCTCCACTCAGGTTCTCTGAGTTCCTGTAATTTTTGTTCAGTAAAGGTATTAGTGTGTTCAGTATTAATTTTAGAGCTCCTTCATGATTGTCAAAAGGACTACTAACAACTGGTGGAGAACTATGAAGTTCCTGGAAATTATCAAATCCTTTTACTGCAGCCAGTGCAGTATCTTCTGAGGTCCTCTAAAACTCAACTTTGAAGTATCAAAGATTTTATCTTCTGTGTGACCAGCCTCTTTAAAAATGGAAATGCCTTGAAATAACCGGAGGAAAAAAAATCCTGCTTCTTCAAGCCACACAACATTAATGGTTAGAATAATAATGAGTTTTGACCACACCATAATGTTCTAAATTAAAATAGATGAAATCTTTGGGCTTTTTGAAGAGCAATAAAGATAAAAACACATCCACAAAGAGCACAAAGAACCTATGAGTTTATCAAACTTCCAAGTGCTTCAGTGGCCCAAGCAGAACTGTGTTAGAGGAGGAACGTTCTCCTGGTTTGTACACAGCCCCGCTAGAAATGCTGTGCTTTGGCCCAAGAACACAAACATCTCCATCAGCAAGGGAAGTGTTCCCAGCACTGCCCCTTCTAGTGCAGGGATGACACAACTTCCTAGCCCTGACTTTGACAGATCTCAGCTGGTGAGCATTCCTAGGGTTGATGTGGGCTTAGGTGGAAGCAATGTAATATCAAAACCACAACGTGCTCCAGAATTTACCTAATTTAACTTTACAAATTAGAACTCTTTATTTCTTGCCTTTTCTCAGCCTGTCTATATCAACTCTTTTCAATTCAATCAGCTCAAGCAAATCGAGCCTCTGATCAGCCACACAGGCAAGGGTGGGTGGTCATGATCCCACAGCACCTGCTGTCTTAGAGGACTCTCTGGCACTTTGTCACAGCAATTTTTCACCTCATTTCTGAAACTCAGAACAGGAGATGTGTTAAATTTAGCAAATTCATTAAGTCCTTGATTTTTGCTAAATCCTGGTTAAGTTAAGTGGGCTAAATTAGCACTAAATAGGGTAAGAAGATTTTGAGACTAATATGAAAAGTTTTTGGCTGAAATAGGTGTTCTGGTCTGGGTCTGAGCGTGTGATTACCCACTGGAACAGCTGTGCCAATGGAAGGTCCTATGTGTATCCATAATGTAATCCTAATTCTTCATCTTAAATAATAGTATAAAAAACTGTATATCACAACCATTGCAGACAGAATGGGTAAGAGTATGAGATTAGCATTCATGGTGTAACACTTAAGGCAATACAGGTCAGCTAATTAGACTAAGAAATTTCTGGGATCAGACAATATGAGAAGCTTGAGAAAGAGCTGAGTCAAGGCTTTGGATGGGCAAAAATTTAGGAGAAACCACTTAATTGCTAAGCAGACATAAACATAAACTTTGTCTTATTTAGATTGCAAGGAAACAATGTAATCATATCCTGTTACATTTTTATAGATTAAAGTATTTCAGAATATTGATTGAAGCAAGAAAAGATGGCCCTGGCACTCTGAATACTTTATTTTGTCCTTGAAGAATGGGACTGTCAAACTTCCTGTCTGAGATATTAAAATATTCTTGAAATTCAGTTTCTTGAACTTAGGTAAATTCGGTAAGTTTTCTGCACTAAAACTAGTTATTTCTTTCTCAGGAATCATTCTTTTCATTTTGTATTCACATCCCTTTACACACAATTCTTATGAGTAACAGCAGCACATGCATTTGTTATGTCATATCTGCATGGTATGATTTATATTTACTGAAAATTCATTATTTTGCTAAGTATAGCTATTTTCATCTTGTTTTCACTGAAATCCCATTTCTGTGTGGGTTTTTTTCGACCTATGTGTTTTCCCAAGTAATATCAGGAGGTCAACTAATGTGAATAGAATAATACAGAAAAAAAGAAAAAATAGATTTGAGCCTTCCTTGTGGATCTTGTGGGTTATTTTCCTTTACTGGCAACAAAGAGTGAATTTACAGTACAGCTACATCCATACCATGGATTTTTTGCCATTTTTTTACCAGTTAAAATGCTTCTACTGTCTGTATCTCCCTAGTGATGAAAGGTTTTTAATTCCTTATATATCCTGACTTTATTTAAGGAAAAAAACATAGAAAAATAGAAAATTCACTCTTTGCTTCTTGTTGAGCAAAATACAGCTCAGCACATACCCCTGAGAAAAGAAAAAAATAACTGAAAAATCCATATTAAGGACAGAACAAGCAAGGGAACATTGCTGAGAAGGTATAAAGCATATCTTACACTGTTTCAGAGGTTACTAAAATTCAGCATAAGAATGTGGAGGCAAAAAAAAAAAAATCAGAAACAAAAGAAGAAGGCTGAAAGAAAAAGCCTGGCTTATCAAAGTGCAGCACAAGAATAGCATAATCTTGTGGTCTGGGAAGCAGTAATGAGCAGGGGGCTCCTGTGTTCTCCTGCTGTCTCTAAGTGCAACATCCTTCACTTCTCTGTTCCCCAGCTGGAGATGATAACCAGGTACCAGATGATGAACTCAGCAAGGAACTGGTCACTCTACGTGATGGGAAGACACCTGGATGCAAGCAATCACTTTGTAGGAATAGAGAAGTTCCTTATCCAGACAGTGTTTATGACAAAGCTCACAAGTTTTGCTTCACAAGTTCTTCTCTGGCCTGTCAAGTGAGTACAAGATTTTATATGTTCCAGAATTACAGAATGTTGATCCCACATTAACTCTTTCTAAACCATTGAAAGCCTGGTCGTGCAGTCTCACATGCTCACATGTGGGCTCCATGTGATTCAGAGATGTGATCCCAACCTAACCACACTGCAGTTAAGCAGGTGTGAAAGTGCCTCAGAAACCTTCTGGACTGTCAGATGACTTCAGGCTCTCCTAGGAATTCAGAGCTCTTTCGCTGAGGACACTACAGCTATGAATGCTTTGGAGAACAGGAACACACCTGTGCCAAAGATCTTGAGACTAAAGTAAACCAGACGTAGTGGATGGAGACATTTTCAGAGTCATTAAACTATTTTTCTCGGCACTCTGATGCGACAGAATTCCTTCAAATCAATGCAAATATAAAATATAAATCCCCCGTATGGAGCCAAGGAAATGCAAAGGCGCTCTATTGTAAAAAGAATCAGGCTTGAGGACTATGTGAAGGCAGGCAAATTAAATTGCATAAAACCAAATTACATAAGAAAGAGGCAGGAGAGGAATTTGGGTAGATGAGGTACCTTGCCAGCAGAAAGGGACCTGCCAAACATCTCCAGATGTCTTTGTTGCTCCTGCTACAAATTAGAACAACTGAAAGTCATCCCAGAAAAGCAGCTTTGCTGGTCCCTTGGGTTTTTCACGAAGTCCAATCTCCTCCACTACTTCATATCTCCTGTCTTTTATCACACTGAAATGTGCTACTATTCTAACACAGTTGGTGTTTCTGTTTGCTCTTCTTGAGCAGGGGTGGATGAAACAGGAGCGAGGGCTGGAGTGAGAGCAGGGACTGGTGCCTATTTTGTGGGTTACATTTTTGGTGCAGGAAAGTATGAACACCCACAAAGTTCTGTTCTGCTGTACAGGCTGGCCACGTCTGATTTCTATGGCTTCCTCCCACTCGTGTTTGCCTTTTTCAAAGGCTATTTTTCCTCTTTTATGTACCAAGTCCATATTGCATAAGGTGAGAAAAGGCCTTCACCTCCCCAGGTTTTGAGTTTTTCTGTTCAATTTTGTTTTTCATTTCAATGGTGTTTAATGGTCTCTAGCTCTTTCAAAAAAAAAAAAAAATAAGGGTTCTGTCGTTCTGAAACAGTAAAGAAAAAAAGAGTTTTCCATGGTAATAGAAAAATACACCAAATCTTGTAAATAATGGAGTGCAAGATTTCTTTGTATCTGTTTAACTGAAAAAAAACTAAACTGAAGGCAGATTTATTTTTTCACTAACAGGCTTGCTCTGAATCGAATCCTTTCTTGGGCCAAATTCTTAGGCTTACCTCTGTAAATCTAATAAAACCTTGAAGAAGTGAATGGCATATCTTCTGGGTTACATCAGCATCAATGAAACAGAGTAAGTGAACTAGGTGTAAAGGTGAACAAAAGTGGTTTTATTTTTACAGCTTGAAATACATTAGGAAGGGGTGAATAAAAGGGGTATCTTGCTAAATTATGCCCTGGGGAAGCAAAGGGCAGATGTATGCATACAGCCAATCAGGTACTGCCATCTATAATGCTCTTTTTGGGTTATGTTCTAGTAACATTTACAACATATGAACTTCATTCCCATCATCCACTGAACATTTACTGAGCCCTGACAGACAGAACCACGCTGTAACATCTGCTGATATCAATACAGAAATAAGTACCAGCCATTCAAAAGCAGTAAGAATAAAAGCTGTTTTCCATTTCTTCACATTAAAAGCAAGCCCTGTTTCAATGAATGTTTCAGCTCAGGAAAGATTCTGAGATGGGCTTTTCATGGGTACAAAAGTCAAATATTTTCCTCCCTCTAGAGAGATATTCTCAACTATGTTTCACAAGAAACAAAAGAAAATAAATTCCAGTTAAATTAAAATGTGGAAAAGTTAACATATAAAAGGATGCTATCCATGTTTTGCTGATTCTCCAAATAATGTATGAAATCCTTCAAGCTAAAGGGAGCGTTTATGTTCAGTTTATCAGGATTTATTTCACCATTATGAGTTCAGTAGTTGTTATGAATCCCAACAAACAGAAGCACCTCTGAACTGTGTTGCAGCATAAATTAAGATATTAAAGCAAGCCATCACAGTAAGATCCCAGGCTACAGGGAGAACTAAAAAATGGATTGATGGTCTGAGCAGAGATGTGCTGTCTTCAGAGAGAAGCTCCAAATGAGGTCTCCTCTGAGCCCATTTCAAATTTGAGAAACTGGGATCAGGATTTGGGTGTGCCCTAGTGCTAATCTTTGTCACACTCTGCTGTTTCCTATACTGAGAACACTTAGAAAACTTTTGAAATACTAAATGATCATCATAGAAGTATACAATACAGCAAGCACAGTCTGGCACAGGAAAATCAAACTGAACTTTGACTTCTGCTCACAAGAACATTTTCTGCTACCTTTGTGGTGTCCATCCTTTTTTTTCTTCATTACTGGTAGCCTGTAAGAATGTTTAAAATAAATCTGCTACACTTTTTGTCCTTTTATTTTCTTTTGGCTGAGGTTGCCACCTTTCCATTTGTGTTCTGCATACAGCACAACTCATCACAGCTGGGCTGTTTGTTGGCCTTTCCATGGGCACTGACATTGCACTCAACTTCAAGCTGGGGGCAGAATTTGCTTGAAACAGCTTTGTGCTTTTTGGTACAAGGAAGAGAACAGTACACTGATCAAACCTTGCATCCCCCCAATTCATAGATTAATTCCAATCTATATTTGTAAATGTTGGTGCTCAAAAGATCCTTGCAGGAAATACAACATGACCATCAGAGTTGGGAATTTATGGACATCTACTGTCTTATTGCATTACTGATTCAACGGTGCTAGAAGTTACAATATCTTCTCTTATTTCCACCGTAAAAAAGATAGATTCAAATAACAATCAGGATAAAAATATTTGTTTATACCTTACACCCCTTATCTTGCCTGAATTAGACTCATTATATTATTGCTTTTACCTGTTAATTTTCTCAGTGATGTGTAAGGCAGAAAAAACAGCAATTTTGCCCATAAGATGTCACAATCAAATCAGTTCAGCCATGTCTGTATGCAAAGAAGAATATTGCAATGTCAAGCATAAACTGTGGTTAATTATTTAAGCTGTAAGTAATGGAAAAGTTTATTAAGCACAGAGAGTAAATCTACCACAAGACATTCCCTACCAGATTGAGTCTGCTTTATAGTAGATTAAACTGTAGCCTCAAACTACTTGATAATTCTGCTTTAATGTTTCCAGTTTGTCAAATTTTAATACTAAATGAGTGTGAAATTCCAGCCAGAGGTAAAGGAAAGTTTCAGGACTAGAAAGTTGCTGCTGGCTGAGGGGGAAAAAAACGGTTCGTTGAAACTGAAATAGGTTCTGATTTTACTGGGTTTTTGTATTTTGAACATAAGAAGAAACTAAAACAAAATAAAAGAAAACATGTGACTAATGATAACCAAGGAATGAATAACTCATAATTATTAGTTAAAATAATCAGTCAGTTATTTTGCTCTATTTCAGGTAAGGAGCAGAGAAATGCACAATGGTCAATTGAGTATGTGCTATACCCAAAATATCTGACTTAAGAGTTCAGTGCTGTAGGATGATATTTTGGCTTCATTGAAGCCACAGTAAAACTCCCATCTGCAGCTTTTATTTCACACTGCAATAATATCTCTCCTGCTCAGAACAGCTTATGACTTTGCCCTCCTACCAGTCCAGTGTGTTTTACAATAAGAATCTAATATCTGGACAGATAAATCTACATTTTTTTTCTGGTCAAAATCTTCCAAGATATTCTTGTCAGTATGTCCTGACCTTGTTCTGTTGCTGACCTATACAGACTGCATTCTGTGCCTTGGCATCAAGGACTGGACACTCCCAGAGGTCTACCAGGATTTTATAGTGCTGATGTTTCCCAAATATTTGCATTAAGTATTTTCAGGTGTCTGCATCAGGAAAAGCGATATCAGTAGGCCAAGGGAGGTTATCCTGCCCCTCTACTCAGCCCCAGTGAGTGAGACAGGGCTCCTCAGTACAAGAGAGGCAAGGAGCTGCTGGAGAGGGTCCACAAAGAGGATTAAGGGACTGGAACATCTCTCTTATGAGGAGATACTTCAGGATGTTGGGCTTGTTTAGTCTGGAGAAGAGAAGACTGAGAGGAGATCTCATTAACACATGCAAGTATCTCCAAGGCAGGTGCCAAGAGGATGGTGCCAGGCTCTTTTTCAGTGGTGTCCAGCGACAGGAAAAGGACCAATGGTCTTAAACAGATGTTTCACTTCAGCATGAGGAAAAAATTCTTTACATCAATTGAAGATGACAGAGCCCTGGAAGAAGCTGCCCAGGGAGGTCATGGAGTCTCCCTCTCTGGAGACATTCAAAACCCAGCTGGATGCATTCCTGTGTAACCTGCTCTGGGTGACCCTGCCTTGGCAGTGTTGTTGGACTGGGTGATCTCTAAAGGTCCTTCCCAACCCTAATGATCCTGTGATTTTGCCTCTGTGACTGTACACCACCAGCACATTATGGTAATGCAGATATACGACATCTTTATGTGGATGGGCCATTTAGAAATAGTGTGGCATGACTAATCTGAGATAACAAATGAAATCTTTGCCCACTAAAGTATTAAATCTGTGATTTGTGAGCCCAAGAATTGAAAGTTCTATGCTGCACAGTCCCTTCCTTCCTAATACTGAGAGACATTAAAATCACTGAATAGAGCAATCTGCTTTATCTGTTTGTTATATCCCTTCTGCAGGTTTCAATAGACCAGATCTTGATGTTTTTATATGGATATGAAAATCAAACTCTCACTGCCTACTTAATGCTTTCTACTTATGGATGGGAACAAGGTATCCACCATTATTTGAATTTATTATTATTACTCTTTGAAACTATTGGTCATAAATACGTGCTGAATGGCTTCAAAATCTTTTGACATTGAAAACTTTTAATTTTTCAGGTAGGGCACAACACAAGGCAGCTGACTATAACAAAACCCATCTTGCTGATGAATTTCCACCTTTTGGTACCTAGATGAAGTTATGGAGGAGAGCAAATTCCTGGGACTTCATTGCCCTCCATACATTGCAGATAGATCTCACCAGGACACCCAAGGCCACATTCCTGAGTTTTATTCCTAGTGCCTGGCAGGCACTGGGCTGTGGATGGAAGTGAACATAGCATGAGTCACCTTGGAGGAGAGGGAAGTGCTGTGCTGTGAGTGGGAGGAAGCATTTGGATGAGCTGGCAGAAGATGTGCCTGCCACAGGATGCAAAGATCCGTCACTACTCCTGAACTCCGGCACCAGTGGCCGGAAATAATTCCTGATTTCCCTTGCCTGGTGACTGTGCCACAGCTGCCTGGTTAATGTGCCTTGATGTCTTGATGGTCTTCTCTGAGCCAGTCAGCTCCTGACTGTGGCTTTGGGTTGTGAACAGGTCAGGGCCACCTCTGATGGGGCAGGTGTGTGCGGATAAAACTAAAGTCTGGTGACTGGAGACACTTGGAATGCCCAAGTGGGTGTCTGTAAGATCCACTGTGTGGACTTCAGGTCTTTTCTTCCGCTCTGTTTCAAGGTGGGCTGTACACAGGGTGTTTTTAGAATCCTAGAATCATATAATGGTTTCGGTTGGAAGGGAATTTAAGAATATCTAATCCAACCTGTGTGCCATGTGCAGGGGTGCCTTCCACTAGAAGGTGAAGGACAGGGAAAGGACAGACAGTCTCTGGAGATGTCATCAGGAGTGTTTTCTTTGCAGGTGCAGAAGCAGATCTGCACAGTGCGATAACGAAATTTCCTCATATATTAGGTGAGAGCTTGCAACACAGCATGATGAGGAAAAGAATCCCTTTAAATTGTCCTAGCTGCAAAAATTATCCTAGCTGCAAGTCTGCCCCAGTAACAACATGCTCTTCACACATCTCTTATGAGGAAATGCATCTCCAGTATTTACATGTCCCTTCTGAAAATGAAGAGGGGCAAGTGGAACTGCCATTGAGGCATCTTGGCTCAGTGGCTGGGGCATAAGGTGAGGGCTCAGGCCTGCACCTACTTACCTGATAATGTTACATCTTTTCTCCCTTTGTCTGCATCTCCCCATCCCAGGGGGATCTGCAACTTCTCCCTCAGACGTGATTAAGCAGGAGCTGTGAAAGCACCAAAAATAAGCATTTCCCTCAGCTCAGGCTCTTTACTTTAGAAAAGCTGCTTTCATCCCTTGTGGCAGCTTGTCAGAATTAGAATCAAGTGACCTTAAATATGTTTATCTTTTTATTATGCAATTAGCCACATTGCAATGTCCTGTGATTTCTTTTTGTGACTTAATCCTCGTAACTGAATTGCAGAGCTATCCTAGAAATAGACTCAATAGGAACTTGGGAATAGTAATAATTACAAAACTCCTGAGCTTTCCAGTCTCCCAAGTTAATGTTTTAATTAGCTATTGGTACTTAATTCACTCCTAGAGGCAGTTCATTTAAACCATTGCAAAATCATTTAAAAGTTATTTCAGTTTTTGAATCAGAATATGAAATCAATGCTTAAAATATCTGGAAAGTTCATGCTTTTCGTTCACATTTACACAATGAGTTTCAGAGGGAAAAGGAAGAGAAAGATGGTTTTCATTTTATCCACAGTTTTTCAGTGCATCACCAAATAAATCCAGTGCTTAACAGCCCCACCTCCTGGTGAAAAAGCAATGAGAAAACAAACATTTTACTGGCAATGTTTTCTGATCTAGCTTACATAATGGAAACGCTTTTGTTTTTTACTTTTGCATGTCAGCTCTAGAGAATTTTTACAGCTTTTTTTTTTGTTTGTTTTTAGCTGTATCCCCTCTTTTTTTCTCTCGCTTCACAGGAATACTGTACTCTAATAATTGCTTTTCTCCTTAATGTCTCCTTTAAAATAGATGAAAAATACACACTCTGATTTTTATGCCTCCCTACAGACAAATCCAAAGCCAGAAATCAGGAAAAACCCAACAGGAACTGGGAACTTCTGAAGCTGTTCTTGGGTGCAATGTCTCCGGGAGATAAAGCATGAGACCACGAGGAATTCCAAGTTGGTGTAAATCTCAGAGAATAAATCATTATATGTCAGGAAACCATTATCCAGTAGCATGGATGAGCCTGCACCTGCCCTGAGGAAGGACATTTCCCGTGTGTTTCTCTCCTGTGCCAAAATCTAGGTTCTCACTTGATGTTCTTTTTCACAGTAACCTCCTAATAGTGTATTCTGATAGCTTTTATCCTCTTTCACTGATTCCTTACCTCCAGCAGCAGACTTGTAAAATTTCTATAAACCCAAAATAGTTAATAACAAGAAGAGGACTGCCAGCATTTGGGAGATGGAAACAGCCTACATTCAATACTTGGAAGCATCATGAGGACAATGAAAAGGTCAGTGACTTCATTGCTAAACAGAGCATGCAAGGAAGGAGCATGGCATGCGCGTGGAGAGGGGCTGGATGCTTCACCATGGGAAACCTTGAGCATAAATCATAAGCAAGTTCAATTAAGATCTGCCACTTTGACTTTTCTGATTCAGTCTTTGCTTCAACCTCTGCACCATCTTTAGGTTTGCCAGCACCTCTCTCCTCCAGCTGTCTGTCAGCCCACCTCTTCCCCAGTGTCAGGATTCCCAGCACTGTGGCTGGCCCTGCAGCATCTTGCAGAGTGGAGTCTGTGCTTTGCTGTGTGCTGCCTTTTGAGCAGGGCATCTCAAGAGCAGGAATTACAGAATCATAGAATACAGAAAATAGAATACTCCTGGCCCTGCACAGGATACCCCAACAATCCCACCATGTTCCTGAGAGAATTATCCAAATGCTTCTTGAGCTCTGTCAGGCTTGGTGCCGTGACCACTTTCCTGGGGAGCCTGTTCTCGTGACCAGACACCCTGGGGGTGAAGAACCTTTTCCTAATATCCAACCTAAACTTCCCATGACAAAACTTCAGCCCATTGCCTTGGGTCCTGTCACTTGTCACCAGAGAGAAGAGGTCAATGTCTGCCCCTCCTCTTCCCCTCACAAGGAAGCTGTAACTGCAATGAGGTCTCCCCTCAGTCTCTTCTCCAGGCTGAACAGACCAAGTGACCTCAGCCACTCCTCATATGGCTTCCCCTCATGGCCCTTTGTTGCCCTCCTTTGGATGTTCTATAACAGCTTTATATCTTTCTTATATTGAGGCACCCAAAACTGTCCCAGCACTCGAGGTGAGGCTGCCCCAGCCCAGAGCAGAGCAGGACAATCCCCTCCCTTGCCCGGCTGGCGATGCTGTGCCTGATGCCCCCCAGGACAGGGTTGGCCCTCCTGGCTGCCAGGGCACTGCTGGCTTATGTTCAACTTTCCATCGACCAGGACCCTTTCTGTGGCATTGCTCTCCAGTGTCTCATTCCTCAGTCTATCCACACATCCAGGGTTGCCCTGCCCCAGGTGCAGAATCCACACGTTGTTTTTGTTAAACTTCATACGGGTGGTGATTGCCCATTACTATGATTTTTCCAGGTCTCTCTACAGGGCCTCCATCTACTTCATGCACCCTCCTGGGCAGCTGGCCTCTGGTGGGTGTGGGAAGTGGCAACAAGGTATTTCTTTTCTAGAATTAAATGCCAATTAGGCTTCTCAGGGAATGCATTCCAAAGCAGCACAGAGAGCAGGAAGGTTGTGCTTTTACAGGTATCAGCTGGTGCATTTCTAATGGAGTCTATCCAGCAATAACATGTTTAAATTCCCCCAGTTGTCTGTAAGGTTGAAATGCCTCCTCTAATACTTTCCAATAATATGTCTTTAAATACTAATCTAGATCAAGCTTGAAGTTGCAACACAACACATTTCCATGTGAGGGAAACATTCTCTACTCATATCTGAAAGGGGCAAACCAGCCCTGGCCCCAGCCTTTGGCTCCACATAATTGTTATCCCACTTCCAATCTTAACAAAATGCTGCATTAAATTTCAGGCACCGTTGATTGCTCTTGAGATGGTAATAAAAAATCAGTTGTGGGGTTTTGTTTTAGGGAAAAGTGTTAGAGGTGTAAAAGGAATACATGCCAGGATTTAAGAGGAAATGCACATGGTTGAGAGGCACAGGAATGTCATGGGGTCACAGTTTCAAAGACTGAAGCCCCATCTAGTCATGTCCTTTCTGTTGTTCAGATCTCAGGTTCAGATCATAGGTTGCTTGAGGCTGCCTCAAGGACTCTCCTTGCTTTGTTCACCTCCTTTTCAAAGTATCGACAACCCTCTCTGGGGTGCAGTTTATTCTAGTTTAAAAAGTAAATTAAATCACTGGGGAGGAAGAGGGAAGGGGCGATAGAATATCTGTGCACATGCCCTGAGATTGAATTGAACCTTTTATCTTGTTTAAAAGGTTGCCTACAGAAGGGAATAAATGAGAATGATATTGGGATGTGGACTTCAGTTCTTCAGTTCAGACAGCCAGCTTCTAAATACATAAGCATACAAAATATTCTGGTGCTTAAATAAATCGCCAAAATGGGCTAATTTGGTTCACTTCTCACAGAAGCAAACCCTGAGAGTATCCCACCTTCTCTTCTTTACCTACAACATTTACCCTCAGTGCAAGAACCAAAAGGAGGTCCATTGATCCAATTCAGTCCATACGGGTGGAGAATAAAAACCATTTAGGACTGAAATAACTGGTAAAGTTGATTCTCCTCTCAGTGACCCCAACACAAACCACTTTCACATTAAATATTGGGTTCTGGGGGTGTCATCAAAACATTTAGGAAAAGACAGTGAAAATGAAGGATGTACCCTCTCATCTCTTGCTGGACTATTCAGGGAGATTGTAGCATTCCTTCCTTGCTGTACTTAGCCATATGAATAAAAGAGGAGTTTGTTTTTTCAGACTGTCAGGGAAAAACCTCTCAGGGAGCACTAAATTCACACTAAACCACTCTGTCAGTGCCTGGGGCTGGTAAAGGGGTAATAGTGGCAGGACCCGAGAATTTAAGGAATGAATCTGAGGGTTGTATATAACTGAAGCAAAAAAGAAATTCTGAAAAAAAATGTAATTATCAGTACGTCTTGTGATGTAAAACATCTGAAACACAAGCAGGAGAATAATTTATAGCTAGTAAACTAAGAATCATATATATTTTTTTCTCAATAGAGTGTGTATAATCTTACAAAGTAAGTGATTAATAAATTGTTCATGAGCAGCTCACTGCAGTATTGGACCTTTGAGCTGTGTTAGATTACTACATGAAAAGCATTGGGACTGCTATGTGGACCCAACCAAAGTAAAAATTTAATCAAAGGAATTGCTTTGTGCTTGAATTCTGTTGCAAATAAACAATTCATGCAGTTTATTATTACATGCTAAATACCTTTTAATAGCCGCTTCCCAATATTCACTTCTTTGGGCTCCCTATTCCATTCACAAATGTTTTTTGTCATGTGTTTAAGTTGAATGTTGATCTACTGCAATTTTTCACTGAGAAAACACAATTAATAAGTTAGTTATTATCAATAATTAATATACATTAATAATAGATAAATGTTAATAAATTAATAATACAGCCAGTAGGCAAGAATTGGAAGCAAATACAAAGTCAATTCATTCAGAGTGGAGAAAGTATTAAGAAGGATTAGGAGACCAGGGCTGCCAGTGGTGGTTTCTATGACTTTGAGGAAGCCCTGTCACTTTGTGATTTCTGCATTTCCACTTTTGATTCTTCATTGACTTTATCTTAATGATCAATTTTTTTTCAGCTGGCACCCACTCCTAATCTTGAAATGTTACAGGACTTGTTAGAGGATTCCCAAAAATCAACCTTTCCCTCTAATGAGAAAATAGTGATGTTTGTAGAAAAAGCTACTCAGCTTTCATCGCAGGAGCAGAAAGGTTTTGCTATGAAGTCCCAGGGATGCAGGATCAGGAATTGTATTCTGCTGACTTTCATCTTAACATTTTTTAATTTTTAAGATACTGTAACAATCCCTTCAGAGTTTCACACTGTGAAAGATAGCAACAGGCTAAATTAAGCAATGCTTTGATGGCTTCAAGGAATCTGGATGTACTAGGCAAAATTTCACCCTCCTTTCCAACCTGGACAGGTCTGCTTTATTTGGTTTGAGAAACAAGTAATTTAAATAACATTTAGATAAAACAATCTTCAAACAGCTGTGTATCAGATAAAATCATCTTTCTTCAAGTTGCTCTGTATCAGAACAAGCAACCATGAGGTTGTGAGAAATGGCTGTCCCATTGCACTGTTGCTTTTCTCACTGCCTGTGACAGAAAGAAACTTTTCGTTCTGGATTGCCATAAGCATTTTTCCATCATGTTACCTTATATTAGTTCAAGCTAGTAACTAAAAATTTTGGTTGTTTTTCAGTACCAAAAAGAAGAATCTTTCTAAATATGACCCTCCTCCAGAACAAAATATGTACAGATTCTGGCTTTAGACTAAGCAGATAGATGACAAGGGCAGCATATTGTGAAAGAAAGGTAGCCTTGGGAAAGGCTGTTTGCAGTCCCACTTCCAGTACACATGTAAGGAGCTGTGTTAGCAAAATAAGTTGTTTCAGGTTCTGAAGTCAACCAAAAACTGGAAGTTGATCTCTGAAGTTTGCATTAGAAAATAAGAGTAGCAGAACTGGAATGTATCTTTGAATGGCTCAACCAAGAGATAAAATGTTTAAATCTCCTCTAGTTTAATTTTAAACAAAATTAAAAGGTAGAAAATAAGTAAAGAGAATTTTCCAAAGGCTGTTAGAGATATATCTAAGGTATTCCTAAATGGGAAACCATGTCAGTTTCAGGAGATTCCTTCAGATGCAAATAGTTGAAGGCTGCAAGATTCTTAACTAATTCTTAACTAATTCTTACTCTTTTATGGTCTGAAAGAGGGAGTTAATAGTAGGACATAAAAGAAATTATGTAGTAACACAGAAAAATGAAGAAGACTGTTTTCAGCAAAATCACACCTGTACATGTGCAGTCATGGTCTCTGACATCTCTCTTCTTCACCCTGTAACATTTTGAAAGCTCTAGGACTTTTCTTTTTTCTTTCAGTCTTATATTTGCTTTAAAGGGATGAGTAGTGTTGTGTGGCTTGTAGGCTGCATGAGTGAACACATTAAATCATTCAGGCTGTTCTGTGCAAAGCATCTGTTACCTATTTGCCTGTGATTGCTGTGGGTGAGGCTCACTGGTGTGGGTGTCCAGGGTTCCTGCACCAGCCCAGGCTGTAACCAGCAGTGAGGGATCCCATCAGTCCAATTACCAATGGTCTAGGGGAGAGTAGGAGGAGGATTTCACTCCAGATGAGAGAATTTCACAGATTAGGTTTTTGTCTTGATGCCTGTGTGTTTTAAAGCTTGATTATCACCCTCTGTTTTTAAAGCTTGCTCCAGTTAATTTCAAAGCTTTCTTCCTTTTTTGCTTAGCTCAGAAGAAGCTTTCCTTTCACGAACATAGTCCATCAGAGAAATTTGTGCTCCATGACTTGGCTACAGTGTTGTGAGCCAGCTGCTGCTGTTATCACTAAAGGGCCTTGCCAGCTTTCCTACTTCTTTCGTTCCTTTTTGATTCATTATTCATATATAGAGAAAAGTATCTAATATAATCAAAATATTAAGACTATGCCTGTGCTTTTTACTGCCTCGTTTTTTCCTTTCCAACTTTTCAGAAACTCTATTGCTGTTTTATAACAAATCTCTCACTATGACAGTCAAAAATTAGAGAAGGCAGCACGTGTTCCTATTCTGTTCTTGAGGGAATTATCTTCTATGCTTTTTCCTTTCTAGGAAATTCTTCTTCATTCTTTTCTAAAAAGAGAACACTAACCATGAAGGTAGGTGCTAAGCAAGAAATAGTCAAGCACACAAGCATTTCAGAAGAGAATGCTGGATGATTTCCACTGAACTTTTTCTCACCTGACTGAAATTCTTTCTTTCAGACTCCCTGTGAATAAGTGCTTAATGTAGTCACTGTTTCATTTGGAACAAACTCCACAAAGTTTATAAGAAAAAATGGTCTATGGCTAAATGGCCCAAATAATTGCTTTTTAACCTTACTAGAATTTTTGGATGGGTGAACTTATATAGATTTTCTGTATGATCAACAGGAAGGGCAGGATATCCTCTTCTGTGCAGCAGAATGTATTCTCTCAGAAAGAGAAGACAATTTCTTTTTGCAATGTCAGAGTCTATGCACAAGCCCTTACATTCTTTTAGACAAACACCTCTCTATAACAGATATGATTTTGTTACATTTTTTGATACTGTCCAAAATCAACATGTCTTGAATTTGAAGGATATTTATGTTGGTACGATCATTGTGGCTCAAGTAAAATATGAATGATCTGGAATCAGCCCTCCAATCTTCTGCTGACATCATGCTCAAATATTATGATACAGTGCTTACAAAAGAAGTGGACTGATGAGCAATCTGGAATCAGCAAGAGATTTCTGAGCTACCACTGATGACAGGAGCAGTGTCCAGCATGACAAGCACTCAATATAAAAGTGAGAGTATTGGTATTACCATCAGTAATTAGCCACTTCTGAGAGTTTCAAGTGCCTTGCAGCACCTAACAGCTGTAGGTATACAAATTTATCTGTGATATTTATTCTGCAGTGTTAGTTGTTCCCTGCTGGAGGGTGATGTTATTTCTGGAAAACTTGTGCCTTGACCATAGTCTGATTGATCTAGCACCAAAAAGCATCCTGTGTTTCACTCACCGAGAAAGTGAGCAATATTTCCTGGCAGAGCTTTGTAGATATTCCTAATTTAGTTGTCCTGATCTAGGAAATTGTTGCATATAGGTAAGATCTTATAAAATGAAGGCCTTGTTGCCTTTGAAAAATCATGGCTTACTCCTGTTACTTCGACTAAATAGAAAAGGATTCTGGGTAATGGCTCAGCTGGAATAGAATTGGAAAACAAGTAATGTAACCGTAGAAAACAAGTTGTATAACCATCATGGGTTTACATCATGGTTTATGGTGGTTTGTTAAATTATATTTGTTGCATTTTAAAAGTATGCAGCGGATAAAAGCCCAATTGCTTAAAAAGGCCTGGTTTTTAGAATAAATGAGCTCCCTTTTGCACCTGCCTGAGGGCTCTGCGTTGCTTCTTATTGCAACAGGAAATGAACACTTTTCTTTAGGTACAGACTTTAGGTACACTTTTCTTTCTGGCTCCTTTGCAGGATCATGACCACTCACCCAGTAAGCTCTGCAAAGGCCAAGGACCTGGTGGCATACTCTCCATGAAGTTGGAGGTCAGCCTCTCTGACATCAATATGAGTCAAGTCTGTCATTACTCATTCACCTCCTACACCCTACAGCAGCTTTCCAGGGTCACATAGGAAGTGTGGAGCAAAACCAAGGATTTAATGAAAAACTATTTCTCCTCCAAAAGCAGAAAAACTGTTTCGAGCTCCAAACCAGAAAACAAACATTTCTCTTCTTGACCTATTTTAAAAGTACAAATCAGTAGCTTGAGTTCTTTCACTTATACAACAAATACAATATGAAATGGGAATTGGAAATGAAGATTAGCATTCCTACTGCTTCCATTTGTTTCTTTTCTTTGTCTTCTAGATGAAAACAAAATCCAACTACTGCTTTATAATAACGACAAAACTTTTATTATGAGTAGAAAACTTAGGAGGAAATGAAAGACAATCCTAACGAAGACCATTAAACCTTACCAGACATGCTTTCAAGGAGATTGGTGGCTGGGTTATGAAATTCTTGACAAGTTCTGTCCACAAAAAACATGTCTTGCACTTGAACCATTGAACCAATTTTTGAACCATTAATGCTCTCACCTTCAGTCAGTTACACCTCATAAAAGCATCCTATAGCTTTTGTGGAATAAGTGTAAGAACAAGCAATTCTCCAATATGAAACAAGGATGGAAACCTGGCAACAATAAAAGATTTAAAAATAATATAGCAAATTCACTGGAAAGTATTTATTGATTGTGCTGTTTTTTCATCTAGAGGTGTATATAAGTTTGACAAGGCTGGCAGAAAGATGATACATCTTTCATTATGCCAGCTGCTACAGGTGGAAAAAAGGCTAAACTATTAATCTATCGGCCCTTTTTCATGTCAGCTCTTCATGGTATGTTGTTAACTTCCACATCATCGTGGCGATGCCATTATAACCCAACTTCCTAAGGATATTACATAGCCAAGGTTAATTATTGGCACTGTGCTGCCTACTTCAATCTGGTGAGGCTAGGAGGTCTTACAAGCAGAATTATTCAGCTCTTGGTGCTCTTGGTTCAGCTGGAATTTATGTCAGTGACACGAATAACTACTGTCATAAAGCAAACAAAAGATTTGGAGCTGCATACAGAGAGGAAACAGGAGTGCTAAAGAGATTTTATTTCTCTATTTATTTCCTCTCTCTTAAAATCAAAGAGCCCTAGAGAAACATTTAAGATTTACTGTAAATCTACAGAAGAAAAACTTGGTCTATACAGAAAATAATTTGTATTTATGAATGTACCTTTGTGAGCCTACCCTCTGCAAAGCTTATTGCAAACTTTTTTGCATCTGAACTGGCTTAATTATTCCATTATTCAATTGTACCATTTAAATATGTGGGTTGATCTGTGCTAGAAAATCTTTGAAATTTGTTTTCCTCAAAATGTGGGCACTGGAGCATTATACTCTCCAAGTGATACGAGAAAATTAGATTCAGTCTTGTGAGCCTGCTTGCTTTGAATGAAATTCTGCTGTAAATACAAGAGTCAAATATGGTTGGGAGAGTGTTTGTACTGCGGATCTGGCCTGTTTTGTATTTGTTGCTGAACACATGTAGGCAGAAGAATTCATGGTGCACTGCAGTAAAACCTAAAATGTCATTAGAATATATGTGTGGCAGAAGAAGAAAGCATGAAACTCCAGCATTTTTCCATAAAAAAATAAAGACATGAAAATTAAATAAATGACCTTTGCATCTTACTTATTTATTTGGTTATGGATTTTGCATAGAACCAAAGAAAAACATTGTTTTAATTCACATATTCTCATAGAGATGCATCCCAGTGGTGCCTTATAACCTTTCTAATGAATCCCTTCTTCTGTCACTACAAGACCTGAATCTGTCAAATATTTTCTATTCCTATTCTATATTAAAAAACCCCTGGCTTCATGCACAGATTTCTTTTCATTTTCCAGTGAACCGTAGTGATTTATTGTCTGTGACCTACACAGTGCCTTATTTCCTTGGTAATAATTGGGTATTTGCAAGACATGGTGAAAGTATGGAGATGAGATAGAGGCAGAAGAATACTGCTGAAGGGAGATCAGTATTAAATGAGGACAACTATGGAAAACTGTGAGGTTGACCACTATGTTTCAGTCCTTCCTAGCTCTCAGTCATGCATAGATATTCACATTCTAATGAAGAAAAAGGGGGAAATATGTGTTTCCTTGCCCTTCCCATTCACTCCAGCATAATTCCACTTGCAGTTAAGTGTTTCTTTAAAATTATAGTATAGTTTCCAGGTGCCGTAAAGCTTGCCTGAATGACATATAACTGTGAGGCCGAAGCTGTCACATGGAACAATTTCTATCTCTGGCTTACCTACACCCATCCAAACAGACAAAAAGAAATCTCACTACATCCAAATGTCAATCTAGGAAGAGGAATGAAAGCCAGAGCACAGGAAGGTAGAATTATATCCTGAAAAATCACTGATTCTGACATTTTCATGCAGAAGTCAGCCAGTGGAAATTTCAAATTGGATGCCATAGGTAATACACATTAGTAGGAATTTGTACTGGCTAGTGATAGAGAAGGAACAGATAGACCCTTTTAAAATTTATTTACTAACTTAATTTATTTTTTACGACTGTACACATCACAGGAGAAAGCAAGAGAGGAGCGCTGTATCCGGATGTGGATGCTAGACTGGGGAAAACTGGAACAAATACAAAAAGTTGTTACAAGAATAATTAGAGGACTGAAGTACATGCCTTCCTGTAGGAGACCTGAAGAACTGAATCTGCTCTGCTTTTCAGAAGATGGCTGAGAGATGAATTGATTACAAAATGTTTGCATTGATGAGGAGATGATAGAACTCTTTCATCTAGTGGAGAAAAGCGTAACAAGAATTAATGACTACAAGCTTCAGCCACACAAATTGAAATAAGAAATTTGGCACACATTTTGAAAAATGAAATTGATTGGCCAGTAATTTCAAACTCCTAAAGGAGAAGCTGCACACTTTGGTTACTGTTGGATGATAAGTTAAAGCTGTCTGTAGGGCTACAAGTTGCAGATCATTGAATCATAGAATAGTAACACCGGTGCCATGACATGTGAGCTCCGATCCAGGACCTGATTCTGCTTGTTGGTGTCTGTGGTAGTGCCCATCTACACCCCTGCTTTTTCCATCTACACCGCTGTTTTCTCAATCTGCTCATTTCCCCCAACAGTCCCTGTCCTTGGATGTCATTAAGACTGTTTAAAATACAGATCTGGAAGACCATGTTTGAGATTTCTCTCCAAGAAAAAAGGACTTTAGTCAAGATTTTTTGAACTTTGGTCCTTCTTCACCTTGCAGCTTATGTGGCATAAGACCACGTTTTATGGGATTTTCTGTTTGCATTAAACCTTTGGTTCATACTTTGGGTTTGATGTGACAGCGAGGTCATGGCTTGGGATAATCACCCCTGTCAACCTGCACACTTCCTGTGTTACCTCAATTCTATTTATACCCATTGACATCCCAGCAAGACAAGGAATTAAATAGTTGGCCTCAGGCAACAGAGGGTTGTTGCTATGCAAGCTCTCCACCGGTGATGTGATCAGTGATGGGCTCTGCTATGCCAGGGATTTTAAACTTCACTGCCATATAACCAGGTTCAAAGCCAAGTCCTGTTTTCTTGAGCATCAACTGGTGATAGGCTTTCCTTTAGAATGAACCAACAAAATCCCACTGAAACAAAACGCACTCGTATGGTCCAGATTGCTCCAAAGAAACCTCCCCTAAGGATGGGACTTGCAATACTGAACATAGAGCCCTCTAAGACTGTCCTAGCATTGTCCATCCTCCAGCATCATTATATGTTCTCATACCACACTCCAGGACAAAAAACCTGAAAATAGTGTCTTAGGACATGGGGGCCTATGGGACTGTTCCAAGAATTATGGAATGAAGATAGAGCAACTTCACTGTAGAGAGGCAGCCCCCAGCTGTGAGTTGTGGCTGCTCTGCAGTACTTGATCTGGTGGTCAAGTATTATTCCACAGAGTGGATGCATTTAAACAGCATATGCAAAACCATCTGTGCTATGCTGTAAACACCAGAAGGACTAGAAAGAGATCATATCTACAACTGCTGCTGAAAAGAGGGTCTGCAAGAAAGGCAAGTTTGTTAATGACAGAGTTTGTGTTCTGCCTTCAGCTGGGATAGAATTCATCTTCTTCCTAACAGCTGGTGCTGTGCTGTGTTTCAGATTAAGAGAATAATGTTGACAAAGTCATGATATCTTAGTTGTTGAACAGTGCTTACCCTGAGTCAGGGACTTTCAGTATCTCATGTTCTGCCAGTGAGCAGGTGCACAGGAAGTCAGAGAGGAGAATGGCCAGGACAGGAGACCCGAACTGGCCAGGGGGATATTCCACACCACAGAATGTCACGGTCAGTGTATAAATTGGGGGGAGATAGCCAGGAGCTGCTGATGATTGCTCAGGGATGGGCTGGGTGTTGGTTGGTGGGTGGTCAGTAATTTTATTGTGTATCAGTTGATTCTCGTGGGTTTTATTCATTTCTCTCCTTTTGCTTGTCCATCATCATCACCATCATCATCATCACAATATCAATTACCATATCAACAACAACAACAACAACAACAACAATAATAATAATAAAAATAATAGTTAATATTATTATTATCATATTAATTTATTTTGATTAATTAACTTTTCTTATCTTAATACAGGGCTTTTACCATTTTCTGAATCTTCTCCCAATCCTACAATCCCACCAGCAGGCTGGGTGAGGAATGAGCAAGC
Source organism: Pachycephala philippinensis (assembly GCA_013397055.1). NCBI lineage: Eukaryota > Metazoa > Chordata > Aves > Passeriformes > Pachycephala > Pachycephala philippinensis. Next base: position 51,817 of record VWZT01000889.1, read on the forward strand.
ACCTTGTGGAACTTTGTTTCTGTCTGGCATTAAACAGTGACAGACTGTCACTACAGTAAGGACATCTCAAATGGAAAAAAGCATATTTAAGCTGAGCATCCCAATAATTTTTCTGAGACCAGTTATTTCTTACAAGAAATTAATATCACTTAGATCTCCATGGAAAAGATGGCTACCAAAAAATTGCACGGTTTATCACCAGTGAGGACCAGAGTGGTATGAATAGGATGGATGATACTTGAGCTTTTTTCAGTTTTTGTGGGGTTTTTTCCAACTTTTTGTCATATCTTACACATTTCTAGTCATTCAGAGAGATCCTATGTGCTTTGTCATCCTCAACTGGTATGGCAGGGGTAATAAAACTGAGTAGGCTATCAGATAACAATGCTGCATTGCCAGGCAGGTCCCAAAACAGATTGCTCAGAAAGGCTGTGGGGTCTCCCTTTCTGAAGGTATTCAGGAACCATCTGGATACAATCCTGTGCCATGGGCTCTAGGATGATCCTGCCTGAGCACGGATGTTGGACCAGATGACCCACTGTGGTCCCTTCCAACCTGAATTTTCTTTAATTCTGTGAAAATTCTAAGATTTTTATGCTGTTTATCCTTCGGATGCTTTCATGTCCAAGAATTCAGCATTTCTTATAAACACATGGATTTCCTGTAACTGTGACAGTGCATATTTCCTAAGTTTCTCTTGATAAAACAAAATCCAGGATAGAAAATGGCTGACAGTGTTGGGAAGTCAGCAACAAGTAGACTCACCTTTGAAATGATAAAGGTGCCACTAGAGGTGTCACGATTTCTGCAGATGGAATTTCAAAGAGCTGAGATGCCAGGACCTGCAAATCCAGAACAGAACACACTGAATTATGTAAAATAAAATAAGCTTTATTTCTTGAATCCTGCATATGTACAATTTCAAGTTACAGACCACAGCTATGAAGATTTCCCAGAAAAAAATAATATACAGGGATTACTTCACTAGCATTCACACAGTTCCTGTGTGGTCTTACCCACAGTTCCTGTGGGTTAATGAACTGCAGCTGGTGAGAAGGTGCAGGCATTTCCAGGGGCTTTTCCTGGCGCCATCCTGTTGTCATCTGCTCCCCTTTCATTTTGCAATTATTGTGCAAACAGCAGCATGCAAATGCGAGTGCAGTAAAGCTGAGGCCAGATTTGACTCTGGCAGTAATGACTCTATCCCTACCTCCAAGCCACAGCTGCTGAGTCAAGATCTTGAGAGGGTCTAATGAGGCGTGAGGTGGCCTCTGAACAAGCCACAGCATCATGAGCCAAGACAGCAGGTCGTGGCAGGAGGAACTGCCAAGTATTCAGGGTGGCACTGCAGCTCTGCTGTCGCCAAGCATCAGGCACATTCAGGCTCCTTGGCACGGCGTGAGCTGAGAAGTTGCTGTGCAAGGCACTGCTCCATGAACTTAGCCAGGCCAGGTGGTGTCAGCTGTGCTAGACCTCTCTCCAGTGTCCTCTGATCCTTGCAGTGCAATGGAGTGAAGCCTTCCAGTTGAGAAGGATCTCAGCTTGGAAGGATGGGCAGAGAATCCTGCCAACTGCATGGTGGGGAACCAGATGCAACAAAGCCTATTTTGACCTTCTGTGCATTTGCCACCCAGAGAAAGTCTAGGCTAAGACTAATATCTGTGAAATTCTGCAGAGTTATCCTCTCAGAGCCCCTAACTGGCACAGCAGAGAGAGTTAAAGGTTACCAGATACCAGCTAATAAAAACAGTCTTCTTTCTGTTCTCAGCTGTACTTTCACGTTGGTCGTAAAAACGTATTGCATAACAGGGAAGCCAGAACAGATGTCCATGAATGTTGCTTTTATCTTTCTTGACCATCAGACCTTCTTCATTTGTAGTACAGATCCAGCAATGATATCATGTTTTGGTATCTTCAAATCAAGCTTGGATGACTTTTTGAAAGAAACTTTTATTTTGCCAGACGCACCAGATTCAGTTCAGAGATAGCTAAATGAAATAGTACGATTGAAGAAAAAAATTATTACCCTACTCATTCCTTTTAACCTAATGCTAAGTGCACCTTTGGTTTTCATTGTAAACTATACAATATTTGATGTATGCGTCTAAAATTGCAAAGAAAAAAATAGAACCATGATTTGACTACACACAATAGCACAAAGACCTCCATGTTCTTGTGTATCCCAAATATCAGTATTTTCAAGACAAACTCATATTCAGCTTATGTTTTGGGTTGTTTCTTGTGGGTTTTTTTAATGACTGGCCTGGCAAAACAGCTCTGCCCAGGAGTACACCCTGACAGAGCTGAGAAGTGAGAAGATAATGGTGCAGAGAAAACAGAATTCCTGTTCAGTGAAAAAAAACCCCAGTGAGATTTTTTTTAACAACCCACCTTATTACATTCGTCAAGTAGAAAGTTGAACAAAGGATGCCATGCAATCAGCAATAAGAAGTTTTGTTGGAAATACAAAACTATGGAGCAACATTGCATGTACTTAAATTCCTCCTACTGGCATCTCATCTTTTGACCAATACTACCAAACAGACACTTTTCTGGGAGAGGTGCTGTTCCCTCATCTACACACTAAACCTCATCTCAGGGCAGATAATAGCTCTGGAGTTGGTTATAGGACTCATCCAAGCAGATTATCCACTTGCTTCAATATGTGCACTGGCTACCCATGGCTTCAGCCAGTAATGTCCATCTTCCTTTGAAATCTTTCCATGGTTTCTGAGCCACAGGCACAATCTTGTAGAACTTGTATTATTAATGAAGTCATTAGTCTTGTCATAGCAGCTGATCCTTAACTTAACAGACATTTCAGTTTCCTAGGTTCAGAGTCATTCATGCAAATGACAGCATGACACAGAAACACAGTGGCTGTTCATTCAAAGAATAAAAAAAGCACACTTAATTTCAATGAGAGCAAGAAAGTTCTTGTTTTGACACTGCTCCAAATATAAAGCCTTTTCAGTTCTTCTTTTCTTTATTAAAGCACTAGATCATGACATTTAGATGACTGATGAAAGAATATATTTTACTTTTATTTTTCTATTATTGAGGATTAATGTGAGTAACGATCTTGGAGATACACTCATTAAAGTCTCCTATTCCCATGAATAGCAGTGGTAGTCTCTGTGTGAGCAGGGAAGGCTTCCTGCACATTGCCTGAAGATTTCATTTTATTATTTTGCAATATTAACATTATTTGTGGAAAGGGCTAAAAATGCTGAGAAATGGGGATGGAACATAGACACAATAGGGAAGTGGGAGGAAAATGTGGTGGAGACTAGATGGGCACATGATTTGTGCCCTTATCTGAGAAGCTCTGAGAAGCAGATGTGATCAGAGGGGTCCTGGTCAGACCTGTGTCTGTGATTTGCTGCTTAACTCTAGAGAATATAGTTCACCCAGATGGACAGGCTCTTTTGGTATCTAAAATGATTCAATATGCAAAGCAAGCATTCCGAAGGTTTTACATAAATGCCTGACTCCTCATGATTTCTGAAAAAGTAATCCGTCAACCTGACTGTGTGGAAATGAGCTTTAAAGTTCCAGCTTTTTCTGTAAAACATGCACATCTAGAGTTAAGCACAACTGAATTTGTGACTTCACTGTCTCCTGGTTAGGGCTTGTGTGCAGACTGGGCAGCTGGATCCCTCTATCCACAGAGAATCTCTGGCAAGCCTGGCTGCCTCCAGATTTTGCTGTGCAATTCTGTAGGCCTGTCTTTCTTATTAGGGCTGTGTGGTTATTTATAGAGCAATGGCTGAGACTGGTGATCCACTCACTGTGAAAAGCAGTGGCGGCTGAAAGTGTTGTATTTAAACTTTTTAGTTGTAAGGGCTGATCGTAAATTGGATTTTCAAAAAGCTTTTTTTGGCGGCGAAGTCATGTTTATTTTTCAATGCAACTATAACATTGGAACACAAAATTTTCCCAAAGATTCAATAACTGAAAGTTCTGGGTTTCAGAATTTTGTCAGAGTACCTTACAGTAACTGTGATCCAGTTGCACCGTTCATTTTCTCTGACAAACTGCATCTCCTGTGATTCACTGAAGCTGGAAAGACCCAGAACGCACTGATAAAGACCATATGATCCATCAGCCAAGACATAAAACAGCCTGCTAATGTACAGCAAGGAGATATGCATGTATCAATGCTGTGAAATTTCAAACTGTTAAATACCCTGGAAATATTTCCAAACGGAAATATTTGTGCTCTCTACAATTATGTTTATTCTTATAATTAAAAATCAAACCAAACAAAAATATTCAAACAGCCGAACAACTAAAAAAATCCACAAAATTAACTGCTGATGTTGTTACAGGCAAAGGGACAGAAAGAACACAGAGGTAAGGAAAGGTGGAGGGATCTGACCCAGAGATTGAGTTTATTTTCAGGAATTCTTCATTGACTGTTTTGCTTCACAAGCTCTAAGACTAGAAGCAAAATAGAGGGAGGCACCAGGGCAGGCTGTCAGGATGGAACATGTCATCAGTCTATGCTTAAATAATTCCCATGTGGGCAGCTACACCTAGTTAAAGATATTGGGTCTTATTTTCAGCTCTGCTCAATAGTTTCATGAAACCTTTGAAATTATGGAATTGTGCTAATGTGTTATAGAAGAAAGTTAAACCATTTTTCTTCATTAAAAAAACACCAACTTGTAATTGGCAACTCTGTACATTGAAACACATGGATCAACCTTTGCATTTTGCTTAAGGAAAATAATAAATTGTGATTTCTCCTATAAGCTTGCAGACATTTGGGAGAGAGAAGCAGAGATCAGCTGTCATTGCAGAGAATGTCAGAGGAGTTTGTGGCAGCAAGCCACAGTGAGGAGGTTAAATAAAACCTCCATCATGACATGTTTTGTTGACACCGCTGGAGAGAGATTAATATTAAAATTAGCACGTAATTATGCTCCTTGGAGAATAGGTGTAAACTTTACATTGATAAAAGTAGCTCTTGTAGCATCACATACACAGCAGAGCTGGCTAAGAAAAAATATCAGACTATGGAAAAGAAAGAGGAATCATGATCCAGCCTTGTTATATCTTCCTCTTTCTCCTTGTGTGCAGCCTCACCTGCTCCCAGGATGAACACCACAAGAATTTGCAAGGAAGAGGATGATTTCTTATTGCCCAGCTGGGTAAGCCAGGGGACGTAGAGATCAATGGGATAAGCCAGAGGCAACACGAGAGTGAAGGACTCAGGGTCTCAGCAGTGTCACCCTCACCTCAGCTGAGGACACTGCTTTCTGACTGTTATCTAACTTTCATCTCACCTCACAGTAATGTTCAGTTGTTTACCTCACACCTTTTCCCTTCACTCAGCCTTTACCCACTTTCACATTTTTATGTTTTTGTCCACTTACTGCTGCTCCAGCAAAACTTTGCCCTAGAATGTTAAAAAATGACAGACAAATGATAAAATAAAAGGTCACCTGTGATGCAAACAAGGGTTTTGCCAAACTTCTCTCAGATCATAATGTTTACCTGTTGCATTACCAGCTCTGTTTTCATCTTGACCAGTCAGATAATGAACCCCCTGTAAAACAGGCTCTCTTCTGTTTGCACAGAAAACTAGATTTGGCTTGGAGCCGCAGACTCAGGTCTTTACATGAGTGGAATTGCTGAGCTACAAAGTTTAGCTGGTACCTTAAATTTCACTAGTCCTTATGAAAAATAGCTGCTCAGGATAAATACAACATGGAGTCATGCTCCCACTCACCTTTTTAGGGGGTGGCCATGGGCACAGGACACCCCACATAACAGCAAACCACAGCAGCATCTTTTAGACTGTGAGAAAAGGTGACATTCTGGACATCAACAGAAGATTCTCAAATGTCTCTTTCTGAAGGGACAAAAGCCAATACAACTATTTACTTTTTTCCCCCCACAGAACACCGTTTCAGCATGCAACACATTTCCACTGCAAGTGCTCAAGACCAAGAATGCAGAGAGAGGAAAGGAAGAAGTGTATGCACCTATAAATAATATAACAAAGAATAGCTGAGGTAAAGAAAACAGCTAAGATGAGGAAAGACAGATGAATCCTCATGATACAAAGCTCAAGACAAACAGTAACTGTTAAGATCTAGGATAAGAGCATTACTCAGGCAGATTATCATATAGCTGTCTCCTGTGAGAGCTATTTCATCTTATTCTGAAGTATTTGTCTCTGGCCCTAGTCCATAAGTGGATAAATGAGTTGACAAATGTTATTTCTGACATTGTGGTAAATCTTATGTTCCACAACCAGGGCAGCTGGCAGGTTTTGAGACAGTCTGCTGGATTAGACTTTATTCACACAAATCACTGCAAAGAGCCTGTACCCTAAAGTATTGCTACATCACACCTCTACTGTTATGCCAAGCTTCTTTAACTGTTTTTTTCCTCAAAGGACAGAATCCAGTACTCCAATGAATCTTGATTAAACTGAGTGTGGGCATGTTCTGGTCTATAAGGCAGATTTCTTGACTGAAGACACAGTGGAATATTTCACTCGAATCTTTAATCTCAGCATCCCTTTGCTGCTGGGGCAGACTTTCAAAGACACATGTGAGATGCATGATAAAGAATAGCACCTGCACAGAGTAACCTTGAAATAAACAGTGAGCAGTTTTCTGGCCCAGAAAAAAAATTCTTTATTGTAAAATCTAAATTTAATTCATTTACATACTTTATATATATGCCATTTTTAACAACTGGGGTTTTCCTTCCTCTTCATTTTGTTCCCCAAACATTTAATTTTTCTTATTAAAACTTCATTGTGTGTGTGTGTGCACGCATGTGTGTCTCTTTATCATTTTTCTATTCTTCCCACACTGTATTTTCTCCTGAAATCTGCTTTATATTATGCCAGCTTTCTTTGCTGTTAAACATTTTTAGATTGTTCTCATCGTTGCGGAGTCCTTCGCTAGTTTTTGATTCTCTGCTAGAAAAGACATTTGAGGATTCTTCTTTTCTTTTCAATGCTTCATAGAAAAGCCAAAAAGCACAGGGACTGATCAGGAAGAAAGGTCAGTTGCTAATAGGAAAGGTTGCATCACAAATATTCCTCTGCTCAGCAGCATCTCACCTATCGCAGCAAAGGACACGCCAGCGTGCCAGCTCTGCTGCTGTTCTGGGGAATGTTCCCTCCTGCTATTGAATCTCCCTATGCAAATAAGACTCCTTGGATGGTGCAAAATAATTTCAAACAGACAGAGATGCTAATAAACATTTTAAAAGACATAATAAAAAAAGTGTTGGGAAAATAGCTGGAGGAGACCCCATCTGGAGTACTGCACCCAGCTCTGGGGTCCCCAGCAGAAGAAGGACATGGAGCTGCCAGAGCAAGTCCAGAAGAAGCCCATGAAGATGATCAGAGGGCTGTAGCACCTCTCCTGTGAAGGCAGGCTGCGGGAATTGGGGTTGTTCAGCCTGAAGAAGAGAAAGTTTGGAAAGGGGAGCACTTACAGCAGCTTTTCAGCACTTGAACAGGGCCTATGAGAAAGATGGGGACAAACGTTTTTGCAGGGCCTGCTGTGATAGAACAAGGGATAATGATTTTAAAGAGAAGGAGGGTCAATTTAGGTTAGTTATAAGAAACTTTTTTACAAAAAAAACCCTGGCACAGGTTACCCAGAGATGTGGTAGATGCCCCAACCCTGGAAACGTTCAAGATCAGTTGAATGGGGCTTTGAGCAACTTGATTAAGTTGAAGATGACCCTGTTCATTACAGGAGGGTTGGAGTTTATAACCTTTAAAGTTTCCTTCAAACCCAAGCTATCCTATGATTTTACCAGAATTAAAGATTAAGTCCTTTGCTGCAGAGTGCAGACACACAAGAGAATGTTTAGGGTCTGGTATCGTTTTTGGTGGCTACAGCAGGAGATGGGGAGATGAAATCTGGGCTACTGTTTTGTTTGATTGGTTTGCTTTTTTCTTCACCAGGTGTCATGTGGCCTTGGGCTAGCTGGGTAACTTGCTGTGCCCTGGATTCCCCTTCCTAATTGCTGTTTTCCAATAAATTGCATAGACCTGTGACATTTCCAATGCAAATTGAAAGAACAGGAAAGTGCACTTAAAATTCAGTATGTGTCTTTAAAGCTCTGTTAGTTACTCTTAGCACTCCCTTTTAGTTCAGGGTTGGAAGGGCTTTAGAACAATTAAAACAAAACTCAGTTGAATTTAAATATTATTCTCCAGACTTCCAATAAAAACTGCACCCCTCTTTAATCCAAGTTCAGGTCAGCTGAATTTTTGTCACAGAACAACCTGGAAAAGAAACCTCTAAATTCAACACAGGAAGTTTTAGTGTTCACAATATTCCTAGGAGTGGGAATGGGAAGGGGTGAGTTAGGTTGGTTGTAGTCCCAGTTCACCTTCCATTCCTATGGTGTAATGAGCTTGGAGACACGATTTACAAGCAGCTAAATTACTCTGCAGCCCTGTTGCAATTTAATCTTCAAAGTTATCTCTGTTTTATTCTTCAGCTACAAGATGGTCTCATTATTTATATATCAGCAAACTCCACATAAATTTTGTGGTACTGAGTGTTCTTTAAGAATACACCGTGATGGATTGATTCTGGATGGAAAGAAGGAAGAGAGGGAGAAAGGGAGGGAAGAAAACAGGAAAGGTAGGAAAGAAAGAAGAAAGCAGGTATTCAGGTAGGAAGCTCGTTAACTAAAAAATACTGGCAGTAAGATACAGCTTCTGATGCTTAGTTCTGCAAAACACCTGAAGTTTATATGTAAATTTTCTTTCAATCCAGCAGCACTAGGTACAGGCTCAGGTGCCTTATATGTGTGGCTCTTTGCAGGATGGCAGGGTAAGGGGATAACTGCTGTATTATCCAGGAGTTGCCCTCTCTTTTTTGCAGTCCTTCTGACACATTATATCAAAGCACTGCTGTGAGTTCCAGTGCCTGGAGTTACACAACAGTAGTGACCACTTCCACATCTGGAGCATTTCTGGAGTTCTACAGCTGCTTGCATTTAAATTTGAGCACACATGGACTAGATCTGATGGTTACAAGAGAGTGATGCTTAAGGAGGCCAACCTAGAAACAGAGACTAGACAGGAGTAAGGGAATAAAGGTGGGTATTTATTTGAAAGGCCTTCAGAGGCACATCCTGGGCAGGCCAAAGGCTACACCCAAGATGGACCCCGAGTCACGAGTTCTTCACACTTTTATAGCTTTGGTCCATTTGCAT
>VWZT01000889.1:63079-107519 GCA_013397055.1 Pachycephala philippinensis
CAGCCCTGGGAGAGACATTGGTCTCTTAATGATAGATCCTAATTTTGGTTCCTTTATGGGCATAAAATGATGCTACAATTCGCTTTTAAAGATGCAGATTTCCCTCTTGAGTCTGGTTGGCTGTGGCCAGAGGTGTGTGCAGAGGCACATCTTCCTGCTATTGTCTGTCTTTTCCGTGATCCTGCTCAGGACACCACGGTTCACCTGCCTGTGGTGGTGTTCTGCAATCTGCAATGATTTCTGTTCCCAATTAGAGGTGCTGGAGACCAGGATCCCTGCACTGCAGCAGGTAAAAAGGGTAATTCTTATTGGGTCAGACATGTAGGAAGCTCTCCGTCATTTCCATTTCTATTTTCTATCTGCTCCTCTACGTATGTTAAGAATAAATATAATTTTTCATATAGAAAGCAGCAGTTCCCAAGGTATGGGAGTAATAAATTCCTAAAGGATGGATATATTTCTTGCTCATATGTACAGATGCCTTTTATCTTTCTGTGTACTGAAAAGTAGAAATGCTGCTAGTCTCTTTGCTCATTTAAAAGACCATTCAATGAGCTGCACTAAACATTTGCATAGTACGGGCCATGGAGTTTCACTCCTGCATCGAGCCTTGTGCTTCTGCATGAGCAAACTGGGGGGAATCAAACATATCCACCTCTCCCCACTGCTTCCAGAATACTCACTGGCTTTTGTGGGCCACAAGAGGAGCCCACTGTGCTGTGCTCAGTGGATGGAAACTCCACGTCCTTGTGGCCTGGGAATCCGTGTTCAGAACAGCTGCGCTATCACTTAACTTTCAAAGCATGCTATCTTTGCTACCTTATTTAAAAACACAAAGCAAAAGAAGATATCCTTATTTTAGCTATCTACATGTCAAAGCCAAATCACCTGTGGCACTTGGTTAAGAGTATGAGGATGGAGGCAGTGCCCAATGGCTGCTGCAATCCAAGCAAAATCCAGTTTTATCAATAAACCTGTTGTGTGTGGAGATATGAAAGTATATGGGAAGGGCAGAGACTGTGAGGAGAGAGATGTCTGAAAATCATAATAGGAAGCCTTTGGGTAATATTTAATTATATTTATACTATGCATAATTTATAATAGCTTTTCTAATATACTGAAGATACTCAGTCAGAGCTATTGTTACTCCCTCATGGAAAGCATAAAATTATAATCATGCTCATATTTCATTAATAGAAATGGCATGCAACAAAATTGTTTCTGAGTTGAGGGGTATTTTTTGACATTCAGGGAGAATGTAATTCAAGACTAAAAAGCTAATGATATACAATATAAAAATTATTACAGATTTCATAGCTTCTTCATTTCATTATTCCTATTCAGAAAAAAAAAGCGATTTTAAAGTGTATTAAGAAGTTACTAAATTCATGATACATTGCCTATATGTAGATAAAACTGTATGAAATAGAACTAATGTTTTTCTAAAAAAAACAAACCTCACTGTTTGCAGTACCTGGCAAATTACATTAACCACCTGCATTTGGAAACTCTCCACGTAGTCTCTGTGAAAACAATAAGAAACCTAGGACGGAAAATGAACAATTTTCCAGACACATGTTGGGTTTGTAATAATGAGATTCCATGCATGACTAGCTTTTGTCTTCTGTTTTACATATGACATAATCACCTAAGAATATTTTCCACTTATGGTAATGAAACACACCTTTGGAGATAAATAATGTGAGACTGAAAAATAAAATTAAACTGAAAGGGAGGAGCAGATGAATCAGGGAATTTGTAATGGTTGTATGAACCAATGTTCTGCATACACCAGGCAAAATTACTACACGAGGCAAGTGATGGAGGTGAGCCTAGACAAGTGCTCCCTCTCTGCCTGAGTGGAAGGGGTTTGCTCCACTGCCTTACACTCAGCCTTCTCTGCAGTGATTCACACCACCTTTGTAAGGGCACCAGCAGATACACAGCCACTCCAAAGCCTTCATTCACCTTGTGTGACACTGGTTCACAACTGATTCACTACCTGTAAGTAATAACAGATAAGTTTGCAGGCAGCCTGCAACATGGTTCCTAGAAATGTGAACTGTCCATTTATTTCAGCTGTCCGGGAACATGTGTCAACGCTGGGAATGATTTCATTTCCTGAGGAGGAAAGTGGATTTCCAATTTGCACAAATTACTGTAAGCAAACATGTCATTCTGAATGACCATTAGGAGACTCTATCACCACGTATTTTCCCATTTCAAAACAGAAAGGAAAAAGACCATTAACTTTTCCAAGCAGAAGAAAGGAGAAATGCAGTTTTAAGAGTCCAGTGGATGGAAACAGCAACATCGTCATATTTATACTATGTGAGCAGTAAGCAGTGTATTGCCTTAGTGACCCATGAGGTCAGAGCTTATTTTTTAAATTTTTCATTGGAAATAACGCCTTCTAGTTTCCACCAAACCTAACTGTGGCTGGAAATGGAGAGACAGACTTGCTCAGTGAAATGCACAGACTGCATCCGAACACTCCTGGGGTGTATCATGTATCCACATCACAAACTGTTGAGGCAGCAGGTAAATAGTGCCTTAAAATATGGGTCACAGCAGGGGACGTGGAATATGCAGACCTGCTAGTGGCATCCTCCTTGTTCAGGTTTTTGTCTTCATCTGAGGCAGCATATTGAAGATAATTCAGAAAGTACCAGTATGAAAGGACTTGGAGAGGTGACCTCCGGTAATTTATTTGTTATCTCTTACCTTCCTTTCTCACCTTTATAGAAGGATAATGCTACTAAATAATTTCATTTCATAGTCCAGTAGTCAAAAGATGCAGCTTAAAACACCAGAGAAGGTAAATTTTTACTGAGGCCTCAGAGAGTGAACTGCAGTGGCCAGAACATTCTCTGAACTGCTCAGATTTTGAGGTTGGATGGTTTCCTTCCTCAGAAGGGCAGGCTCTGGGACTGAGGGGAGTCGCTTATGGAGACCCCCTTCTTAGACAGCACAAGTCAGAGTCCTGAGCCTCTAAATTAACTGCTAACACAGCTTAGTTCCTTTCCACTCAAGGACATGGGAGTAATCACAAAAGGAGCAACGTGGCACAAAACTTTATAAGGATGATTAAGAAAAACCTGTAAAATTAATCAAATTATTCCATAGTTAAAAATAAAGCAACTGGCAAAGCCGATTATGAAAAAAAAACCATTCTACAGATCAAGTCTGGAATGGAATTAGGAGGCACAAATAAAAGGGAAAAGGAGGAACAGAAGGAAGGCCAGAAGTTATCTGACATGATTAAATGGCAACTTCCAAATAGCAAAATGAGTCAAACAAAAATCCTTTATTATATGACCCTAATGAAGCCAATAAACAGAAATATAAGTAAACAGCTGTTAAGTAAGAAGAAAATTAGGAAGGCCAAGATGGATTTCAAAGAATAAATAGCCAATGGTGTGAAAACAAATGAAAATTAGGGTGTCTGAAAGAGATCAATAATTGCACTGAATCATCAGGGGCTGAAAAGTTCTATGAAGGAATATCAGCATATTGATGAGAGGTTTAGCAGGTTTTTTGTAGAAGTTTCATGAAGGAGACTTCTGGCTGAATTCTTACCTTGAACTTGTATTTACTGGCATGGAGAAGGAAACATTTTTAGGTATTGAAATGTCAGGAAAAGAAATAATAACTTACAGAGTGATAAAATTCATCAGACCCAAATCAGATACACCTGAAAATTCTAAGAGAGGGTAAGGGAGGGGAAAATAATCTACAAAAATGTGCATTCTGTCTTCAAAATGCCCATTCTTCCAAAACAGAAGGTAGTAAATGTCATATGTAAACAACTGCAGCCAGAATAACAAATGTCTGGAGGGTATCTCAAGAGAGGCACCAGCCAGCCTGACCCTTGTAGAAGAAAGTTACATCACCCTATTCCCTTGGAGTTTTCTGTATGTCATTAGTGCAGTGGATAAAGGAAATACCAATAACAACATGCATATTAAGGCTTATCACTTAGCATTTTGAAAGGTCTTTGATAAATATTTTGAGAGCAGGAACAAGAAGAATCCACAGGGGAAAAACACCAGGATCCATAGGGGAAGAACAGGGCTGAGTGCTGCTCGGTGCCATGGCTTTGACTGACAAATGTCAGGTTGAGTATCAGTGTTCCCACCTTTCTGTTGGTGAAATCTGCTGCAGTTTGTGGCTAGTGGGTCTGACACAATGAGGGCAGGTGAGACTGCACATGCTTTGTACACATGAATGTCACACCTGCACTGGGACTGCTGCAGGGACATTGCCAGCTGTGTCCAGAACACATTGCACCCACTGGGCTTATTCAGCATTTTCCTTCAAGAATGCAAATATCCCTGGGAACCAGCAAAGACTCTTTTCTGACTGACAGATATTGGGACCTGTGGGGTCTGGATACCCTGTGTGGTGGGAGATAACACAGCTGAATGAGATATTCCTGGTAGCAAAGTGCAGCACATTGTTGTACCTGCAGCCCCTTTACCCATTACCTCTAACAAATTTGAATTGATCTCACTTGCCTGCAGCGAGATCTGTTTGTTCATTCTCTGGCTTCTTTATGGATAATTGCAGTCCCACAGAGACTGGATGTTTTACTAAAGACATTAAATGTGACCAGCAATCTCCATTAGTATAAGAGACCACACAGAGTTCCAAAGTGCCTTACATTAAGGCATTACTCCATTAAGGGCATTACTCCAATAGCTGAGGTTAAACTTCTCTGATTTGTTTGCTTACAGAATGGCATCAACAGAGAGGGACGTGATTTCCAGGTCCTAGGAGAAAACCCTCCTCTGTTCTGTGTTGCCTCCATAGACCAGGGTCACTTCCTCAACCTGGGACTGTGGTGTTTGGTTTCCTGTGTCCAGCTGGGACAGCAGGGTTCCTCATAAACCTTGTGGCATAGGAGTTAGGGTCACTCTGAGGCCTTGAGAGCATGTCTCAGATGGCAATATCCCTGTGTTTAGGCAGATGGATGGTGTTTAGAAAGCTGAATTTGTTAAGTACTTCAATAAATCATTTCGTTATCAGAGTGTGAATGTTATACCTCCCTTTAGGTATCCAAATTTGAAAATTTTCCTTTAACAGAACCTGTGGATGATCTCAGTCATTATTTAGTTTTCCGTTTGGGCAGATCAATAGAGCTCTCACACAGTTATTTTAGAAATTAACCTGGAATATTTTCAGATATTATATATAATTATTTAAAACAAGGCTAATATATATTATCACTGCATTAACAGACTTGCAGTTTCCAAGTCTTTTTCTCACAATGGAAGTAGAAAAGGTTAACTCATGTTTTTTAGTAAAGATTTTGTTCAACGGTGAAAAGGTCACAGTTAATAAATAACTCTTTGGAAAATTATATTTCTGATTACTTTGGAACTTATCTGAAAACCAGCTAATAAAAGTTTGATAAGATTAGGTGGGGAGTTTAATTCTGGATATGTAGGATGGACTTCAGCTGTGTACACCACTTAACTTTAGCTTATGCTAAACTTATGCACATCATAAAATATATCTATCTCTGATTTAAAAATAACTAAAATTCCTGATTCAGTCAGTGGAGAGACATAGTATTTTTGAAACAAAATTTCTGTGTTCACTTTCAGACTCTTTCTTTTTGTGTGAGGTGTGTGGCACCGTGTTTCTCTCACTGCCTGTGCAAGCACTAGAGATAACCAGGTCATGTGTAGAAGTTTACAGTAGGTCAGCTGAGCCTCATCCATACAAATAAGTGTATTCCCACCTGCTCACATTAGACATCAAACTCAGTGGTCCACTCTGGGAAATCCTCCTGCCTTCAGGCTCTATACATAAAGAGAGAAGAGTCACCTATTCCAACAGGTGATGCAGAGCTGTAGCTCAAAATATGTGTATTGTCCAGCACCAAAAAGTACATTAACCTTTATAGACGTTTTCACCTCCAGGGAAAGATCTTCTACCTTAGGCACCCAGGTACAGGTGCCTACAGTCAGATGGTGGGACTTCTTCCAGAGGTGGAAATTTAAAAACAAGGATCATTTCTTCCTGATTTTTACCCCCATAGTTGTTACATCTTTTTTTTCTTAATTACTAGTTGAAGTTTTCCTGGAATATTTGATCCAGATATGTTATAAGTATTTCAACCTATTTGGGTTTAAGCATTATGAAATAGTAAAGTAGAACTTACAATAATATATGAATGGAATTTTATTTAAGTGGTGTTATGTCTGTGGTTGCACCATTTTAAAAAACTTTTTCTTTTTCTCCCTCTTTTGTAATGTGTGATTTGAAGGTCCATGAAACTAGCACTGGAAACAGAACAGGACTTTGGGAAAGCAATCTGCAGAACTTGCGCGTTGCACTGAAAGTTTCTTGCCTGCAGCGGCAATTGTTTTCCAAAGTACATCTCCTGTCTTACAATTTTCTTACCTGCAGTAGCAAAATAGTCATTTAGAAAAAAAAAAAACAACAACAACCAAACCACCACAAATCTCATTTATTTGGTTCTGACAATCTCATCTGCTTAGGTCTCACACTGCCACTGGCCATTGCTCACGTCGTTGTTAGATCATTGGAACACAAATCTGAATGCTGTGCAGTATTGCCTGTTCTGGCAAAATTAATTTAAAACATTGAAATGGAGAGTTCCTTTCTGCAGTAAAGGTGAGAGCAGAAGGTACATATGTGAGAAGGTTCAGGGAGTGAATGAGTCTGGCTTAAGTCCAAGATTTCATTTGATATCAAATAACAAGTTTTGAATAAAGCAAAATAAATCATCTCTGGACAGTTTTATTTTCTAAAGGCTCTGACACAGGTCAATGGTCTACTGAATACATTTTTTCTCTCCAAAGACAGAGTTTATGTCTGCAGTAAGTCACTATATACATTGATTTACAGTTTTTTTATTGCTGTTTTTGTCATTACTTAAATTCTTACCCTGAAAGTAGCATTTTGGTAGAAATAAATAACAGATGCCCTTTGGCCAAACTGTTTTCAAAGTACACTGCCAACCTCATGTGCCCTTCACCAGAGAAATATAACAAAAAGTAGTTGGAAATACTATATGAATTCTACCTCTGTTGAGTACATATAATCGCATTTTCTTACTTTTCCTTTCTTTTGTATTTAATTCCATTTTTAATATTTGCTGCCAGGATTAAAATGAGGCCGCTTTCTCCCAAATTGGAAATTTCATCCTTTTTGTACACTGCTATTAGATTTCACAGATTTTATTAAAGTTTTCATTAAGGAATATGCAGTAATGAAAATGTGAAGGATTCAGATGCGGTGTGACTCACTCCAGGGGGTGATTGTGACTTTGGAAATTTCACTTTGGGAAGTGTAATTTGTTTCCCTGCAAAGGGAACTTGGATGATCAGTGATACCAGATAGAGCATCAACACTGGGAACTCACTGGGGAATTATTACCTCAGTAAAACAGGCAAGGTTTATGCAATCCTCTGGTCACAAGTAGTGTTTCAAGGGTGTGATGCTGAGGCTGATGTGGTTTGGCCTCTTCTAAAAGAGCCGAGCTGGGAAATGGAATGTATCCACTGCAAGCTGGTAGATGACACTGGATGGAAGGAACCCTGTTTGGGCTCCCCAGCCACTGACAAAAAGCAGCAAGTTGAGCAGAAGGCCAAGAAGGTCAGGAGGCTGGAGCACTAGTCATGGGGATGGGATATAGTCCTTTCCAACCTCAGTTATTCTGTTATGCTATGTAACCTGCAAATGGCATTTCTCTTTTCTGTTGCTGTAAATAACCACCTGAGAAAGCTTTACTTTCATCATTTCTCTTCCTCAAAAAAAAAAAAANAAAAAAAAAGAGAGAGAGCAAGAGATAGAAAAAAGGAAGCAAGTGGAAAAGAACGAAGACTATGTGAGAAGAAGAAACCTAAATGCCCTGGAAGGAGGTTATTCTCACAAAGGAGGTATATATTTCAGCATGGTAAATATACCTGCCATGGACTGTTAATTTCTCATTCATATTACTGGCCATGAATTCAGCAGAGCTGTGAGTGTTCCACCTCTCCCTCTTTTGGAATATTCAGAAACTGGGGCAGGAGCATTCAGCTAATGCTGACCTGAGACTCTGCAACGTGTTCTTGCATTGAGAGGTTACACCTGAGACAGCCTAACCAAAAGTACTGACATATGGCCTGTTGCTGGCTCTAAAAGCTATTCAGTGTTTTCTTTGGCATCACACCCATGAGATCAGGAAGACATCACTTAATTGTGTCTATCTTCAAGCCAGGACGAAGAGTTGCTTTCACAGAACTGTTGCAGTATTTATTGGTATTTTCTATAGAAAGTAGTGCAGCTAAATCATCTCTCCTACACTTCCTGAAATTTAGCCTCACAGAAGGGTGAAACTGTGCTATTTTTACTCTTCCCTATATTGAGTTGCATCCCTGTGTACATTTTTATAGATTTATTTTTACACAGTAAAATCCTCTCAAAAGTACATAATGTTGCGTAATAACAGAAATTCATGGTGGGACAAGCAGACAGAAAAAGTAAAACTGGAAACCAGGCCCAAAGTCCCTTAGCAATTCATGTTTCTAAACTAAGAATAAAAACATAATAATTTCTTATATCTCATTGCAACCTTCTGCACAGCTGACATTTGTTTTGCTTGAGCATGAATGTCCGTACATGATGTAGAGCACTGGAGTCCTAAGCCCAAAAAGTCTATTCTCTGAACTAGCAATAGACTTTTGGGAGACATAAATTTTCCCTTGATATGCTTTATACATATCAGTCCTTATGGCAGAAGCAATTAAACTAGAATAACTTTCTTCCTTCCTTGCCTGTACAGAAATAACTTTAATGCAGACTGATGAATGCTTGAGGGTACAAAATAAAGCACTTAGAAATAAGGAACATCACAGTCAATATGGCCCTGGGAATGGTGATTTGTGTATAAGCATTACAACACCATATTTAAATACCTGATCATGAATTATTTTGCTTCCTTGTCCTTGAATTGAGCCAAACTCATACAGGAGAATAATTTGTTGGGCTTATGTCAAGAACCTGCTTTGCTTCCTGCAACGGAAAGGCAGTCTCAGTAGGATGACAGGTGGAACTGAAGAACTGGATTTTCCACTTTCCTCTGCTATAGATTTTGTGTGATGCTGGACAAAACCACTTCAGAAGACATTGTTCTCTGAGCTCCTCTTTTACAGCAAAAGAGTCAAACAGCAGACCCCAGGGTCTAATTTACTCAAATGCTGAGTGCTCACAGCTGCTACCAAAGTCACTTTTAACAGAGAAATGAAGAAAATAAATTCTCAGACCAGGAAGACATTAAATTTCTCCCTTGGACTAGTCAGAAGGCAGATGAGTCAAGAGTATCTGCAACACCAACACTGGGGCTGGGTGCTTGCTATGCCAGTCCCTTTGAACTATAAATACCTGTCCACAGCACAACAGAGGTGTCTGGGATCCCGGCATCTGAGATAACCTCTGATCTGCAGAAGAGCCTCAACAAAGCAGCAAGAATGCTTCTGTGGGTCCCTCCTCTTTCCACAATACCTTTCTTTTGTATTATAGCAATTGAGTTCTACCCTTTGCCTCTGCCCATATGAATGAACACTTGATAACAGACCTGGTCTGTGATAACACAGCTGGTCTTCAGCTGTGCAGACTGATACTCCTGCATCAGGGCTAGGAAATAAATCTTCATGAGGGCTACCACATTGCTCTGAGACCGTCTGAGCTCCTGCTGTGGTGTAGCCTCCAGAAAGAGGAGTTTAAGACTGCAGAGAGGTAGTTGAACTCCAGAGCTCTGAACCACTCTACTGCACCGGTCTCGATTGTGGGTAGATTTAAAACAATGTGAGCAAGAGAGTACTCAGGGTTACAATAAATGCCTGGAAGCAATAAAATCTTATCTTTCTGCTGAAAAATTATCTCTCCGGTAGGATTCTGTTTAAAGCCTTGTTGGCATAAAAATAAAGGGTAATTGCTATATTTTATCTCTTTTTTTTACCCACTTTCTGATTTTCATAATAATGCATGTTCAGTTTGGAATTTAACTGTCTCATCTGACTGGTTAATTATAAAATAACTATTAAAAGCCCAGCAAGCAGTTATGCATTTTTTTCCTCTCTGAATCGATGGGGGTTGTCAGACAATAAACTCATGGAATTTTGATTTTTAGCTTTATCTTTGCTGTTTTATATTCACTTCTTCCTGGGTTTTATTCACCTTTCTCCTTCAAATGTAAAAATCTAGTTGATCTCTCCAGAAATTAGTGAGGCCATACTGCTTTTACCTTGTTAATAACGAAAAGTGTACCCTATCCTAAGAATTCTGTATCACTCCAACAGCTACTGTGAAAAAAGTCTCATGAGAAAGTTGTGCAGTTTCTAAAATCCCTTACTGAATCCCTGAGTTGCTAATGTACCCAAGAGTTGTTGCTTACATGGAGCACAGGATTTCATTTCACTCCCTTCTCTTTCTCCCCACAGAGCAGAGCTCAAAGGTAGCAATTTTTACAAAAGAGTTTGACAAATTATTCAGTTCACCATAGCTCCTAAAAAAACATTCAAATGTTGAGGTTCATAAAATTAATTGATTTTCTAGGCTGTGAGCTACAAATGAAGGAAACTCCTGAATTTGTGAATAGAAAGAATCCCTGTAGGACAAAACAGTTTTTAGTAACTGGGAAATGAAGCTGGTACCCCAAAAGCAAGGATTAATAAAGAGCAGGCAAGGAACCTTAGAGTACCTTTGTGGGGAGATCTGGCTCTGATGCCAGACGGGGTTAAAGTGTCTCTATGTGTATTTATGTGTTTGTGGGTGTGAATCCATCCGTGCAGGCTCCTCCTGTGTCAGGGCCAGGAGAGACCCTCTCTTGTACGTGGCCCTGCTGATCACCCAATGCCTTCCCAGCCTTCCCACCAGGATGTAAGGAGAAGAGCACCTGAACTGCCCCTGGAATTTATCTTAGCACATTGCTAAACTCCAACCTGAATAACCTGTCTTCCTTACAGCTGAGGATGATTTTGTCCACCCTTTTTTCATATTCAGGATCTTAAACACAATAGCGCTTCCTTTGATTACTCACAGCTGCCTAATCAGCCTTGACATTACAAGTCCTACTTTCCTTTTCTACCAAAGGAAAATGAACAACCAGCCTCTCCCTGCATCATAGGTCAAACATCAGAGACTAAAGTTTTACCTGATTTTCAGATAAAGTTTACCTGATTTTCTCCCCTTATGTGGCTCCCCACTTCTCCAGACTGTAGCAGAGCTCTCTAGCCCTGAGGATACAAATACTTACAGTAAAGCGAGACACAATATCTGTTTCTGACTAGTTCTCAATTAGTTCCAAATTCAGGTCAGGGAGAAGCCCAGATGAAGTGCAGAAGCACAGTGGTTCTGAAAAACACTGTAAGGGTTAATATCTTAACCTCACACTTCATCTCCACTGCTTCAGAAAGGTTTGACTGCTTTAATATAAAACTGAAGTAGAAATTTGGATATGAGACAAAAGGACATTGTTCCAGTAAGCACTCACATAGGTTCACTCAGCTTGGTCCTCAGCTGTTATTTTATCAATTAATTGAGCTGATTTCAGCTGCTCTCAACTGCCTTCTACCAGCTGGGAGTAGGACATGGTCCTCATCTGCTCTTCTTTGATTCATAAATAAATGAATAACTGTAAAACAAATGAAATCCATGCCTCTGGGTCTGAGAAAGTTCACACAGGACCAGTAACTAGACACTAAGAAGATACCACCTGAGGATGAGGAATGAATTCAGAGGAGGCCACCAAGATGATTAGAGAGGGAGCACCTCTGCTATGAGGGCAGGCTGAGAGAATTGGGGTTGTTGTGCTTTGAGAAGAGTAATCTTCAGGGTGACCTAATTACAGCCTTTTAGTACCTGGAGGGAGCCTACAAGAAAGATAGACAGAGACTATTTACAAGAGGGTGCAGTGACAGGACGAGGGGGAATGGCTTCCACGTGGAAGAGAGTAGGTTTCAATTAGATATTGGGAAAAAATTCTTTACTGTGAGGGTGGGGAGGCCCTGGCACAGGTTCCCTAGAGAATCTGTGGGTGCCCCATCCCTGGCTGTGTTCAAGGTCGGGTTGGAAGGCGCTCTGTGCAGCCAGGTCTAGTGAAAGGTGTCCCTGCCCACAGCAGGGGTGGTTGGAACTAGATGATCTTTAAGGTCCCTTCCAACCCAAGCCATTCTTATGATTTACAAATTAGTTATGTATTGGTATTGATTGATGTTTTTTAAGAACAAATGTGGGTGAATTTCATGAAACAATGGTCAGATACATTTATATGTGAGCAAAGGCTGATGTTCAGGTCCCACTTTCTTACAGTAATAGACCGTGGTGACACAAACAGAAGCTGTAAATTCAGTGCTGGCACACAGAAGAGAAAGACCAAAGGGAAAAATATCAAATCCAAGCTATTCAAAATGAGGAGAAACAAGGACTAAGAAAATTGCTGTTGAAAAGATACACAGGCAGTGTCACTGAGCACTTACATATTCCTTTTTAAAAGGAACTGCAGGTATCAGAGTGCAGCCTTTATGACTGACAGATCTTGATAATCCTTTTCAATCCTTTAGCTCAGTGCTGGGTTAAAGGTGCAATGGAACTGGAAGGGGAGCAACTGGAGCACATGGCCAAAAATAGAAAGTGTCTACAAGCTGTCAAGGGTGAGGTGGCAGCACACACAGCCAGCCACACGCCTTCAGCCAGGGCAGCCGGGATGTGCTTTTGGCAGCGTGGGCAGAGGACAGGCTCCTCTCAGCGATCCCTCGTGCTGCACTGACCTGCATCCCACAGCACAGCAGTCTCCTCGTGGAGGAGGAACCTGGAGGCAGGAACCTATGGGAAAGTACAAATCTCAGTGGAGAAGGGAAAAAGTGCAGGTCTCAGTTTCACTCTGCCACAAAGAACCTAGAGAAATCTTGCCCAGATGAAGAGGCCATTCTCCCCACCCCTGAGATTCAGAAACAGAGACCAAGTTAAATTGGTCACTGCTAGGGTGTGTGTCTCCCTCCTGTGCCTCCCATGGTGGCTGTATGGACTGCATGTGCTCATCCTGGAGGTGACTCTGTCTTCCCTTGTGCTCTCACTCCAAATCTCTCCTTCTGCCTCTGAAAAAGGAACTGCTGTTTGTCTTGATGGATTATCATGAATCTATATTCATTATTCTACCAAAATACCTTCTGATTCTGAGCAGGCAGGTGTTAAAATGATGCCTATGATACAGAAAAAAAAAAGAAGAAAAAAAGGTTTAGGAGAAGCTGTGCTGCATTCTCTGGAGCCAAGTGCTCTCTGAACCCGGAGCTTTTGCTTAAGCCATACCTGCTGAGACCTTCTGTTTCAGGAATCTCGGGTTTTGCACAGCACAGGCTTTACTTTTGGTGAGAAATAAACAGACTTCAGGGAGTGGAGGATGCCTCAGCATCTGCTGTCTGTAGCCATGAATTAACTTCTCCATGGTGCTGCTGATAGGCCTGGCACGTTCACAGGCTGGGAAGAAAGCAATGGCTATTGGCCACAGCATATGTGCTCATTTATCCTGGATTTTTTCATCTGTAAATGGGCATCTGCTCATTCAGCCTGGGAGACTGATATCACTGTTCTCCATGCAGAAAATGGACACACTTTCAGTCTGCTCAGACTCCCTGCCCACCAAGGCTCGGGCTGCCATTTCCTGTGGAGGTATCAACTTTTAGCACGGCTAAACCAGTGCAAGGACAAGGGAAATGGCAGTCTGCAAATTTAAATTCTTCAAATTTAAATGGATAGACAAACAGCAGTTCAGAGATGGCTGAGAAAACAAAAATGCAGTCTAATTTTAGCTGCTGCTGAAGCACTATCACATCCAACTCCCTGTGTGGTTGTAAGCCTATCAGACGAGATTTACAGTGGTATCTAGACCTCTAAAGATAAAGAGGTGTCAAGGGAGAGCTATTAAAGCATCCAAATGAGTTTCCCCTCTACCTTCTGTAAGATTTAGTGTCTTACCTGAATGGATAATTTTTGCAAGTCTTCCAGACATCTTAAGACTCCACAGTCCTGCAGGAAAATCCCATTTTAAAACCAACTGCAGTGTCCAGGCCTCTGCACTGCAGCAGGCCACTTCTTTCAGGAGTGCTGACACCCATGGGCATATTTCTGTGCATCCCTGTATGTAGGTGGCAGGTGACTTGGGTCTCAAAGTGCTCCCTATAGGTACCTGTGGTACATGCAGCATCTCATCCCGCATTCCATCTAAAATAGCCAGATGGTGTGAGTGCTGCCCTCTATCCCAGCCAAAATGCCTACCTTGTTATCCTTCTTGGTAATGGCAGGAGCTAGGGGTAGGATACATCACACCTAACTTCAGCCTGCTTAAAGCTAAATAGCCTTTTTAAGTTTGTCTTACTATCCTCTGAAGTGATAGAAAAAAAAATATAATTCAGAAAAGAATTGATCCCTGCTATAATACCTCACTCTTTAGGTGGCCTGGGTCACCCACCAGAGATAGCTACTTGTCTTCAACGAGTAAGGGGGAGGCAAGATGATGATGTCAGACAGTGAGTCAGGCTTTTTAGATCTTGGTTGTCTTTTATTCAAGCATTAGATTCTTTTACAAAAAGAGAACAAGCTTATCGACACAGAGACACTCGAGCTGAAGAGAGGCTGCACACTTGTCAAGGTTCTTTTTTGGTTTGCTTTTCCCATTTTAGCAGTTATTTTAATAAAATATTTTTTTATCTCATGGTTATGTTTATACACAGTAACGCCTGTACTGTGAATATAAAATAGCTGGCTAAGAGCTAAAGAAAGGCTCATAGAGAACAGGTTTCTTGTGTCAAATTACAGTGAGCTTCAGGTTGCAAGACAGGGGCTGTGACTGTAATGGGTTGACCTTGGATACCCACCCAGCTGCTCCATCATCCTTCCTGAGCAGGACAGGCAATAAAATAAACTGGAAAGGCTCATGGTTTGAGCTATATATGGGGAGATTCACTTGCTGATTACCATCATGGGCAGAACAGACTTGACTTAGGGAAAAGTAATTTAATTTATTGTCACTTTCAAGAGATCCAACTAGCGAGAAAAAAGGCATAATTAAAGCACTGTCCCCAACCATTGTTCCCAGGCCTACCTTCCCCCTTCCACTCCTGATTTTTCTCCCTCACAAGGTACAGGGAGTGGGGATGCTGACAGTTGTGTGGAGACAGGACCCAATTCCTTCTCCTCAGGACATTGGCCAGCTGCCCCCAGCCCAGCCATGGGGGTGCAGCAGGAAAGGAACAGCTCACCAGGCACAGCTCCCTGTGAGCATCCTGCCTGCCATGTCCGCATGGCCCTTCACTCCTGCCTAGAGCTCATCTGCTTGCAGAAGACATTTTGAGCTGTCTCAGTGCCTGAAATGACATCTCTGCTTGTACTGGTGTCAGCAGCAGTTTTCTGCCCCTCTTGGCTTGGTAACCCAACACAGAATTCCAGGTGAAGCAATGCAGATTCCTTTGGTTTTGTGCCCTGGACAAGGGCCACAAGCAAACGTCGCCTGTGGGACAGGCAGTGTTAAAAAAAAAAAAACCAAAACCTAAAAGCAGTTAGAAAGAGATGTTGAAAGCAGTTGTCCACACAGACAGACGTCACTGAGGGTCCAGTTGCTCCTGGAGCTGTCATTCAGCTCACATGGTCAAATGATCAGTGAAAGATCCTTCACCCCTCACACCAGGCCTTTCCCAGGCCGGCCCTGACCCAGCTCCTGTTTATTAAGAGAGTGATTTACATGAATGCCTGATATTACTCAGGCTTTCTAGCGTACATCCCACCTGAAGTCATTATCCTCTGCCTGAGCCTTCCTAATCACTATTCCACAGCAATCAATTAGGAGGTGACTAACAAGCAATTAGGCCTTCAGGAGAGTGAATAAACACTCCAGACACTAAGATCTGGCCTCGTGTAAGTATGCTTTGCAATCAAGAATGAAATAAAATGATGAAATGTTCTGAAACCAGAATTCGTCCTTGAGTAGAATAGTGCAAGACAGATGATGGTGGCCTTTTGCTGGCACACAGGTGTCGTCTCTACCCAGAGGCTCTTTCCAGGAATGTCAGTAATTTACTGAAAGAGTAAAGTTGCTCATGGAGCAGATAAGGTTTTAAAAACCAGAAGTTTCTCAGCACCCTAGCAAGAGCAAGAGGGGAGCCAGCTTAACCTGGGTCCAGCACTGCTGAGAAGCTGTGGTGGCTGTCCAGCCTCCACTTCTGCTTGAAAGGTGACCTGGTGCCTCTATCTAAATAAGCTTCATCTAGGACATTTGTGAAGCTTTGAGGTCCAAGTTTTCAGTTTTCCTGGGCTGTGTCAGACCAACTCATCCATCAGCTTGGCTGTGTGATGGAGGAGAAAATCATATTCCTACTCCTCAGAGACAGGCAAAAGGGTTTATCTGGGCATCTTATTTGAAAAAAAAAAAGAAAAACAAAACCTAAAACAAAACCAGAAAAAAAGCCCCCAAGCAGCAGGCCTGAGTGTAAATCATTAAACTATTTGTAAATTTAACCTAAATTCTGCCAACTAACATTAACTGGGAAAATCAATGAATACAAAAATTAAACTGCTGTTCTTTCTGGGTCTGAGTATTTTTGCATAACA
Organism: Pachycephala philippinensis; assembly: GCA_013397055.1. Classification (NCBI taxonomy): domain Eukaryota; kingdom Metazoa; phylum Chordata; class Aves; order Passeriformes; genus Pachycephala; species Pachycephala philippinensis. Next base: position 79,697 of record VWZT01000889.1, read on the forward strand.
TTTGATGTTTTGCAGTTGACAGTGGCATTTCAACACACAATAGACCTACCTTTATCTGGGAAAAATACAAAAAAAAAAAAAAAATCAAAACATCCAGGCAATCTTTTTAATGATTATTATTATGTTGACTTGATGAGTGAATCAAGGATGGAATCTCTTGCATATTGTTATAATTTTTTTTCTTTCCCTCTCTAGTGTTTTTCGGTAGGTTGGTTGGTTTGTTTTTTATCACAATGTGCAACTCCAGGGAAGGAAACACACTTGGTCTGAAGCTCCCAGCTGCCTCAGTCCTTTGAGTGGGGTGTGCTTGGAGTGAGCCAAGTCATCATCTGGGTAAATGCCAGACAATCTGACCCTTATTTCACTGCAGTCAGCAGTAAAGAATCAGGCCCAGGAGGAGTGAGGACCCTAGAAATGAGATGCTTCATCAGTTCTTTGCAATAGACACTTCATATTTTGGGATGTGTCCTTTGGTGACCTCCTGAGGTTGTCAGGGATGTGGAAGCAGCTGTCCCTGCAGGGTTCCTTGTTGTCTCAGAGGTCTCTCCTCTTATATTAACAGATGAGTACACAGAATGAAACCGGAAAGAAAGTTCAGCTATCTGTAAATTGTGAGTTTGTTTTTGCTTTGTTTTCTTCTGTATTGTTTTGTTATTGTAGTGGATGGCTGAGAACCCTGGTCCTTTTGGCAGTAAATCATGTACTGAAAGCAAATAGCATAAAAAACCAAGATGCAAAGCAACTGTCAGGGAGGTTTAAGGCAATGTGTCAGCCAGAGAAATGAAGAGCTTTTTCAAGCATGAGAAAAGTTCTTGCACAAAGAAGATCCCGAGTGGAAGAGAGAGAAAGGAAGGCTTTGAGACTAAGAATTTTTTTTTTTTCTGAACCCTCTAAAGAGATAAAACAAGGACAATTCTGGATTTGATATTGATATGAAATGGAAATGCTGTCTACTCACAATGTGTTTGGAAAGTACAGGTAGTGCTGGATTTCCTCTAGCAGCAATTTCTCTTCTAGCCAGTGGTATAACAATAAAACCTTGTCTTTGTACCAATAATTTCACAATAACCAGAGTCGCTGCTTGGAGTTTTCATCTTGTATTATTGTTAGAGGATGAGATTTGCCAAAAGCCTCACAGAAAATTGCGAAAGGATACTGTAAGTGGAGAATCTCAGTTTGGAGGGTTCAAAAGATCCAGAGCCATGTCAGCAGGGCTTTACAGAGGGATATTCTGTTTGATTGCTCACTGCAGAAAACTGAGGCCTGAAATCCAGGAAGATTTTAAATTCAGTAGTAGGATTAATGGGTGCAGAGACTCCGTGCCCAGATTTCATTGCAGAAGCACCAGGGTCTTAACCTCCACAAATCAGAGAGAGATACAAGTTCATAGGCTTTGTCTTTCTCCTCATACAGGGTAGGTAACACATTTGCAATGTGTGTGCAAGATTAGCAGCTGCAGTCTTTGACTCCCAGTCTCAAAATATCTTGTATTTCCTGAAGCCCTAATTCCTAGGATTATGTTTTGCTTTTCTTTTTGTAATAAAAGGGACCTTCTGAACATAGAAGAGTGCTGTATCTAAGATCAGAAGAAGAATTAACATCTCAATGCTATTATTTTTCCCTCAGTTTTAGAATACCTTGCTGCTTAAATTTGTCTTGTATTTTCCCACTGTCAGTCTCCTGACTCCTGAAGACCAGGCAGACGGATCAGAAAAGGATGATCCATCATGCAGGGAAGCTACAGAGCACTAAAACAGGGGTAGGTTAGGCCAGTGCTTGCCCCACTCCTACTCTCCATTTCTTTCCTCCCAGGCAAAGGGTCAGGAATCCCTTATTTCTGCTCCCACAAACCCTCTTCTCTAAACCAAAGGCACTCTCAGAGTAGAGGGTTGAACAGATTTAATCTTCTTCCCGCCCTGCAGCTAACTGTGAGCTCTGACAGTCCAGACAGTTTTCTCATTGGAAAAGGCACTTAGCCTTGCCCTGTGACTCTTTACCCATCTAGAAGATAAATCAGTGGGCTCCAGTGTGAGCAGTGATTGTATTGGTATTGCTATTAATAGTATTTTACTGTCAGACTATCAGGCAGATGTCTCTTCTCCCATTATTTTTGGTCCTGAAACACATAAGCCACTTAAATTAGAAGAACCAAAACGATTGCTAAAACAAGGGAAAGCAAACCAAAAATCAACGGGTTCTTGCTGGTTTTGACTCAACTTTGTGGTATTATAGTCCTGCTCCTTTTTGTTCATTAGAAGTACAGGATAAAACTAATTTGTATGAATGTGTCCTGTGGCTTTGAGATATTGAACTTTATGGGCCAGTGAAGGTAATCAACCCTTGTCTGTTCTAATGAGAGGCAGAGAAATAGCTAAGTGTTTATAATTGCATTAAACCACTGCATTATCCACCTTAAAGTGGGGGATAATAACACAAATCTGGAGACTTGCTAGAAAGTGTGTGTCATACACAGTCATGTAAATGTAAATCTTCTTGTCTTTATTTTTATGTATTTCATGCAATGTTGATGGGAAACACCACTTTTTAATCATCAATTTTTATGAACACTCAAGTTTCTTAGTCTGTATGAGACTACATTCATCTTGTATCTACTATATCTCCAGTCTGGATGGTGTCAGGGTTTGTGACTTATTATTAGACCAAAAATGTGTGACTTAAAATTGAGTCTGATAGAAGAACTTGAACTATTTTTGAGCACTTAAAGTACACTGGACCACAACTTCCTGAGCTTCAAACTTCACTGGGTTCATATATTTCCACTCCCTTGAGAAAGAATGGAAACAGAAAGCCCCAGATCCTTCCTGGCTTACTGCAGGGGTAAGCAAGAGGTGCCCACATCAGGGAGCTGTCAGTCTAAATCTCCCATGTATTCTGGAAAGAGACAGTTATCTCCATGAAAGCAGTGCTGTCTGTCCACCTTATGCATGATGGATTCCACCTGAGTCCTTGAGGGAACATGGAGTTCTCTCAGCTCCTGCCTGACATTAAAGCATCCAGCTAAGTTCCCACTGGATATAATGAATCTGGGCCAAGGAAAGTGGAGTTTGTTGCACACAGCAAGAAACATTCATAGGCTACAGCTACTTTCCTAACAAAGATGAGGGAACACCAATGGCAACCAGACCCAGACTGAATGTACTGCTGTATTCTGCAGAACAGCATAACTTTGGTCTGGGACATCTAGAACTTCCCCTAGGACCTAGCAGAGGGCAGAAACTCTCAGTAGTCTTTACACAGTCATCCTTTAGAGAGCAAGAAAAGTAACCAGTATGGACATGGATTGTTCTGTGCAAGTCAGCCAGAGTACTAAAAGACAATTTTAGACACAGGTATTTTACTAGAGCTGATATAACTGGAGCTTGGATCAGCCCCAGCTGCCTCCAGACATCCCCTAACCAATGCCAGATGCAAATATTTTCAAGCTTCTCTTTTGCTAAAATCTAGCTGCAGATAAATCAATGCAATAAGAGCGTCTCATTTAAAAAACATGGGCAGCACTTTGAGAGGTTTCCATTGCCATGTCACCAGGTTATGATCTGCTTGTGATTTAAATGTTTGGATTGTTTTTATTTAAACCAAACAATTTACGTCTCTCTTTGTGACCTTGCCAAAGTAAACATGTCAGGGAAGAGGAAGGGTCACAGTTTGACAGACCTGCTTGCATGGCCATAGGAAATAGCTCTCAAACAGACAACCCTGACTTAGGGAGTTGTTTGATTTTAATCAAATGGAAGTCTGTACTAGAAAACAGATCTTGATGCTTAATAGAAGGTCTAAATTAGAAAGGAAAATAATAAAGAATGCCCTGGATTGTTCTTCAGGGAATAGGATCACCAATCCATCAACACTGAACACATTTAGAGAAAGAAATCTTTTTTCTGAATTACTATAAAGATACAAATGAAATTCTACCACGCCTCCCTGCCACATGAAAGTCAATCTCTGAATGTAAGTCAAAATGAGTACTGCTAACGAGCTCAGTGGAAATACAGCTGTGAACATTTGGGATGTTTAAGAACTCTAGGAAAAAGAATGGGTCAAACTTAAAAACGGTTGGGATTTTTTACTTATATCTGATGCCACAATGTGGGTGGTCTACAGTTTAGAAATGGAAGATCAAATTCCAATACCACTCCAACCCTCACATCAGGTAGATCTTTAACTCTGAAAATTGTATCTTAATTAAGAATAACTTGAAGCATATACATCCAAAATTACAGAGTGTTTTTGAAAATATTGACTTTACCTTGCCCAATTACCCCATGTAAAATGAGGATGAAAGTTAGCAGCTTCCTGCTCTGTTACTCAGATATGTAGATCCCATCTCTTTCCCCACATTGCCTTCAGGAGCTCTGTCTCATACTCAGATTGCTGGATTTGTTTGTGCTTTCTTTCAAGATTATTCAGTAACGTTCACTAGTGTCATCACTTAAAAACAAACAAACATAGAATGTCTCCTCTAATTTCTGAAACAACACAAGTTTCTCTGACATTTAAAAGAAAAAAATAATTGAAATTCCTTTTTTGATATTGAAAAATGTTTTGTAGTTCTTTTATTTATTTTTCCACAAAACTATCAGTTGACCTTTTCAGGCAATTACAATTAAAAATTCATTGTTATTGTTTTATTTTGAATAATGTTCTTGTAGCCATAACTGTGTACAGTTCTGCAGAAGTTTTTTTCTTTAGAACTTATTTTTTCAATAGTATCAGCTGAAATAATAAAAAGATACTACTTTTTTTCTGTAAATCTTTCTTTTTTGTTGTTTTTGTAAAGAACTATCTCAGCAGCAGTGCAAATGTCAGAGCATTCCAAGCAGACCTCATTTCATATGCTAATTAATTTGTCTGATCTTCATTTATTCCAAGTTATTTTTTAATAAAAATCTTGGAAAGAACTGAAGCTGCATCTTAATGTCTCATCTCTAGGCTTCACATAGCTTTTAATTTATGTCTTTCAAGCAGCCTACGAACCAAGAAAAATATAACCACGTGTTTGATTTGCATTCTGAATTACATAGTATTCTTACTACTGTAGTAAGAGTTTCCTGTATTTTGCCTAACAATTGCTTCTACAGGAAAGTTATATAACATTAAAACAGTTTTTGAGAATTAGGAAGACAACCAAATTTTTTCCCATCCCCAGTTCTGTGCTGTAACCACAACACCACAATTATGTCTTCATTTGTTTGTTTTTTTCTAGGACCAGAGGTCCCTCTTTGGAAGGATGGAAAGAATGCACAACTGACTGGCAAATAACTTCCAAACCTTTAAGGTGGAGGAGAAAATGCAAACGGAACCTCCCTGGTTCTGTGCCAAACTCTGTAACCATTCAGCTTGTAAATAAAGGGAGCCAAAGAGGCCCATGATGGGCACCACTGTCAGTTCACTAGGAAACAAAACTGAATAATCCTCCTCTTCTGAGGGTCCCAGTTGGGTGGTGGCTTTTGGTGCTTGGAAAGGTGTCTGTAGAGTTCAGGAACTTGCAGCCTTTGTTCCATGGGCTTAGGGACTTCATAACTTTAAATTCCATCACTATTTTACTGTCTTGTAAAACATGCTTAGGCATTTCCAAAGATGCTAGGGAATACAACAGCTTCTGTGCCTGGGAACATGCACTTTTAGACAGAAGCATCCTTTTTTTTGATCTGCCAATTTTGTCTGATTCAACTGAGCGCCTCACTGCTGCTGCAAGGGCATGTGTGCCAAACCTCACACAGCACTGGCCTTTGGTGTCTCCTGAGGAAAGGAAAATTCTTTTCCTTTCCCACAGACATGCCGTTGAAGTTTTGGTGTGCTGGCACAGCACCAGCTCAGTCCGTGCTCAGAAGCTGCCTACACTTCTTGGAGATATGGATTTAAGACATGTCCCTGTCTGGTTTGGCAAAGTCTTCCACTTGCTTTAGAAAAATTTTGTGTATGTGTACAGGGATGTAGGTTTCAAGAGACAACATCTAAATGTACAAAGCTGTTTGAGGCCTGAATTTCTTCTTGAACTCAGTTCAGGACTTCCTAGCTTCTGTAGCCAGAACTCTACAGGGGTTCCAATTAAATGATTGAATGACCCTTTCTGCATTTCAGCACTAAATGGAAAAAATACCTTAGGATAAGAACACAATTATAGAAAACCTTATGTCAGAAAGGACTCCTGGAAATATCTAGTCCCACTCCTCTGCTCAAACCAAAGCTAGCTTCCAGTTTGGGTGAGGCACCTCAGAACCTGATGTAGCATTCAGTCAAGGTCTGAACATTCCCAAGGCTGGAGCTTCCACCATCTCTGTGAACATTTCTTCCGGTGCTTCACTACGCTCACGGTGATTTTTGGTTTCTTATGTTCTTACGTCCCTTATATCCTAACTGAAGAACAAGGAGTATCCAATGATCAGGAAGACAAGTGGGGTTCATGAGAAGGGGCTGGTTAGAGAAATTAGATAAATGGGGTGCAGAGAAAAGGCTTGAAGGGCTGCTTGATAATGGAAACAGCCATTTGTATCAGCACTCTGGGATCCTAAGTGAAATGTCAAAACAAGAATGAGATCAGTGGAGGATTCAGGGAATAATCCTGCCTCTCAGTAGGCTCTGAGCCAATTTTTTCAGATGCAAAGCTTGATCACAAGGTAAGCTTTGCAAAGCTTTCATACTTCTCACTCTCAAAATAATGCTCCAATTATCAGAATCTTAATTACCAAAACAAAATACAGGGGAAAAAAAATATTCAGCATTCCATTTTTAGCTGCAGGCAGCTGCAGCTGGGCATGATGATAATAGCAATGATTAGTTGCCCATGGAAATTGCAACGACGTTTGTGAATAAACTTCCCCAAGTTTACATTTGAAGATTATTAAAAACAAGATGGTCAGTTGCTTAGTGGGGTCAAGAACTTTCAGGTTCCCTACAGGTGTCTTCCCAGAATCTCATCATCCATGTTTCTAAAAAACAATAATTTCATTGTTTCTCATCATCTGTCTAATGCTGTGGGCTCACATGAGCTCTTCAAACACAGCCAAATGATCTTCACTTTTCTACTTAGTCTCTTTATGGCACATGGATTTCATTTGGTATTTCAGGGAGAGCATTTCCAACAGACATCCAAACACAGCTGAAATGTTATTGAAATCTTTCCCTCCTGCAATACAGAGAATAACTATCAACCCAGCACGTCAGTGTCATTTAGATTGCTGGTGAGACACTTCAAACTGCTAGGTCTGTGGACAAGCTCACATTAATCTGTAATGCAGAGAACTTTAGGGAGACTATTTTAATGTGGTACGACTAATTAATTAACAACAGAATGACCTTAGCAATTCACATCACACCAGGATAATTGAATCCATGAGATCATACCTCTGAAGGGGTATTAAAACATAGCTTGGATGTACTGAGTGACAGCAGAAATGTAGAGACATCACCACAAACCGATCTACAGGTGAAAGTTACATCAGTACAGCTGCTAATGTGGAGTCACACCCGGATCATTAAAGTAATCCCAAAGGCTGTATGATTATGCATTTCAGCAGCAGAATTGCTTACTTTAGTCTATATCTTATGTCTGGCTCTAAAAGGCATATTTTTGGAATAGCTCTTACACCAAAGCTAGCCCAAAATAAAAATCTCCATCATGATATAAACCATACTCTGCATGCCACCCCTTAAGTCCCTTCTAAACACCTCTGTCAGGCAATCAGTACTCTTTTTCTCATTTCTGTCAAGGTCCAGCTGCTTTGTAACTTGGTCTTGCTCTCTTAGCCACATTTCCACCTCTAAGAGACTCCTCTGGGAAGCTTTTGACCAGCTGCTGAGGAAAGGGAGCTTTGTCAAAATGAAAGATTGCTTATTTACTCAAACAACTGTCACAGGAGAGAGTTAGCCCAAGAGCGAAGTCTAACTAAAGTTCACAAACTCCTCATAAGTGTTAGATGCTCCTGGTTGACTCAAAGAGCCAGGTTCATTGCCTGAACTTCCTCATTCTCCTTTGCTTCTCTTGGGTTCACTCCTGAAATACCTCCCTTAAATAGCTCTTTTGCTGCCTCACTTACTCCCCTATTCCAGCTCCAGCTTCCCCCCAAACTGTCCATAGAAACGGTTTGTAAGTGTTCTTTTAGTTTTTGATCTTAGACCCACAAATTGTAAAAAAATCCAACATGTCTGTGTACTTGGCTGCAGACAGATAAATAGGCATTTCCCCTAAGCCTTCTTTGTTCTTTCAAGGCCTTCTGATATTTTCTTTGAAGATATTTTTTATCTGCCCTCGTTTCATTTCTGACTGCTTTTACCAACAACCCTTTGTCTTTGTTCCTTGTAGCTATATAAACAATACCAAGTAGGTAAATTGAAGGATATAGACAATAGTTAAAAATTAACCAGACAGCTCCATCATCTGTGAACTCTTTTACAAAGCACTATTCCAAAAGCTGGCTCTGGGCTGAAATAATTATGGTACTTTGAAAACAAAGTAATTATTTCCAATTAGATCACTTTTATTGTGCAATTACAGTGCCATATGGAAGAGTTTTGTCTTCAAAACAGCTAGCAGTCATCTGAAGGATTCCAAAGAGGCAGGTTGGTTCCCCTTATGGAGGCAGGACGAAATTTTCTCAGGGACAAGCCTAACTCAGAATATAAAAAAGATATAGAGCTGTTAGAGAGCATTCAAAGAAGAGCTGTGAAGATGGTGAAGGGTCTGGAGGGGAGGCCACAGGAGTTGCAGCTGAGGTCACTTAGATTGTTCAGCCTGGAGAACAGTGAGGGAAGACCTCACTGCAGTTACAACTTCCTCATGAGGGGAAGAGGAGGGGGGCACTGATCTCTTTTCTGTGGTGACCAGTGACAGGACCCGAGAAAATGGCCTGAAGCTGTGTCAGAGGAGGTTTAGGTTGGACACTAGATAAAGGGTTTTCAGCCAAGAGGGTGTTTGGGCCCTGGGACAGGCTCTCCAGGAAAGTGGTCACAGCACCAACCCTGACAGAGTTCAAGAAGCATTTGGACAGTGCTCTCAGGTACACACATGGTGGGATTCTTGGGCTGTCTTGTGCAGGGCCAGGAGCTGGACTCGATGATCTTTGTGGGTCCTTCCAGCTCAGGATAGTGTATGATTCTGTGATTTATCTGTTCACTGGCTTTTACAGCCTCAGGTAGCAGTGCAACTGGGAAGAATTAAATCTGGTTCAAACACATTAGCACTCCCTTTAAGCTCCTCTGAGAGAAAAGTCAGAATTTCTATTGCAATGTTTCCAACTTCCAGACTGCTTTAAGACACTAATGATACAAAACAACCTGACATATGCTTCTGACTGGTAAAAGGTGAGTAGGAGCCTGACAATTTTGTCATTCTACAATTGAAGAGGTTAAGAATAGAAATCCTGAAAAAAGAGAAACTGACATGTACAAACCTAATAAGCTTTACTGTCCTTTTCTGAGAAGAATGGGTGAAAAAATCCACCTATTCTGCCACAAATAGATAAGAGTGAAGGCAGAAGAAATAATAAAAAAGCACTAACTCCCCATTCCCAAATTAGCTCATTTCCATGCTAACGGTTCCCAGGTTTTGTGCTTTGCTGCAGATATTGGCTGTGCAGGAGGATCCAAGCAGCCAGATCTGGTGCAGGCAGTTTGGAGGGGCAACTGTGTATGTTAGGAGGTGATCCGTGATGGGAAGCGGTTATCTCACATCAAAGCAGCTCTGTCCTGCCATGCACCTGCTTCAGTCCAATTAGTCTGCTGTGCCTTGCATTTCCTAGGTAAGTATCTGAGGTTCTTCTAGACTTATTTTTATCCTTCAGGATCTTAACCGAGCAGACCATTAAAACTAATGATCTAAAATCTCGACTACAGCTGCTTCTATATCTTATTAGGTGTTCAATGCAGAAGTTACAAAGGGTTTTCCCTGCCCTTTTGCGGACATTTGGGTGAAACCTTGTTGACTATGCCAGTGTACAGCTTACAGCTTGTTGTATGGGGTTTGCATGGCCAGACTTTGGTAGTGGAGGGTCACAGGGGTGGCTTCTGTGAGAAGCTTCCAGAAGCTTCCTCCAAAGCCAATCCCTGGCAGCTCCAAAGATGACTGTGCTGTTGGTCAAAGCTGGGACAAACAGAAAGGGTGGTAACTCTTCTGTGATGACATTGAAGAAAAAAGATAAACAAAAAGTTACTGCACAGTTTTAATTGTGGCCAGAGTGGGGTGAGAACATGTGAGAGGAACAGCCCTGTAGACACCAAGGTCAGTGAGAAAGGAGGGGCAGGAGGTGCTTCAGGTGCTGGAGCTGGGATTCCTCTGTAGCCCCTGGTGCAGCCCATGGTGAGGCAGCTGTGCCCCTGCAGCCCATGGAGATCCATGGGGATGCAGAGATCCACCTACAGCCCATGGAGGAGACCCACACCAGAGCAGGTGGATGCCTGAGAGGAAACTATTACCCCATAGGAGGCTCGTGGAGAGAGGAGCCCAGGCCGGAGAAACCTGTCCCAGAAGGACTGCACCCTGTGCTACAGTGACCCACACTGCAGCAGTTTGAGGGGGACTCTTGCCCGTGGGATGGACTCATGTTGCAGCAGATCACAGGGAGATGTTGCTCGTGAGGTGGAGCATGTGGGAGAAGTTCACGGAGAACTGTCTTCTGTGGGAGGGACCCCACAGTGCAGCAGGGGAACAACTCCTCTCCCTGATCAGGGGAGAAACAACCTGTGATAAACTGACCATAACCCCCATTCCCTGTCTCCTTGCACCGACGGGGAAGGAGGTAGAGCTGGGAAGGAGGGAGGGGTGAGGAAAAGGTATTTTGAAGGTTTTATTTTACTTCTGATTATCCTGCTCTGATTTTCTTAGCAATTAGTTCAATTAATATCTCTAATTTCGAGTCTGTTTTGCCCATGGCAGTATTTGGTGAGTGATCTCTCCTGGTCCTTATCTGAACTCATGAACCCTTTGTTATATTTTCTCTCCCCTGTCCAGCTGCAGAGAGGAGTGAGAGAGAGGCTTTGGTGGGTGCCTGGCATCCCACCAGGACAACCCACTACTATTGTCCAGTGCAAATGCAGTTTGCTTGTAGCACCTATGTGCACTGAGCATGTGGCATCAGACACGATGAGATGGGGGAAGAGCTTCATCAAAAGCAAGTCCCACAGTCTGTGATCAATTTTTACCCCTGCTTCAGTGCTATAAATTGTTTAAAACTGCTTTTTTTGACATTTTCCAGTCTTGCTCCACTTACATTACATGCTTTCAATAAATTTTTGCAGACAACTTTTTTGGTTTTTATTCATGGTCATGTTTCAGGGTTTACCAGGAAGAGATTTTAAAATTAGAGGCTACACTAATACAGTTGTATCCTCAATAGAACATCTTATGGCATACTTTACAGTTCTTAACAAGACTGTTCTTTTTCCCTCTGTCTCAAATGAGCTTTAACAAAGAGAACTCAAAACTAGTAGTGGTCTACAAAAACTGTCATCAAGGGAAGACCAATTGACAGCTTTGCATTTTTTTTGAAGTGTTTAACTTTGGCATAATTGTACTACCATGGATTAGACTGGATTATTAATTCCATTTTACTTTCCTGACGTTAAAATTTTCAAAGAATCATGTCTTAAGCAAGATTATTCCAAGTGCTAGGTAAGAAACTTACATCAAAACAACTTAGTGAAAGCAAATTTGGGCTACTGTGGTAATTATTTTTTTATGCTGTCTGCACCAAGGGAAATATAGGTTGGATATTAGGAAAAAGTTTTTCACTGAAAGAGTGGTGAGGTATTGGAATTGTCTGCCTGGGGAGGTGGTGGAATCACCGTCCCTGGATGTGTTTAAAAAATATTGGATGTGGCACTCAGTGCCATGGTTTAGTTGAGGTGTTAGGGCATGGGTTGGACTCGATGATCTTGGAGGTCTCTTCCAACCTGGTGATTCTGTGATTCTGTGATTTCTGCAGAACGTTCTGGTTTTTTACTGAAAATGGAGCACAAATCAAAACAATTCCCTTGGTTCTAAAGAGCTGCTGTAGTGACTCATGATGATTATAGTTTAAGTGCACTGCTCTCCTTTCTGGACAAGTTTATCTGTCAGCATCCTGGTTTCCATAGTCAAGAAGGTACTGCCAACGTAACACAGCTGTTTCTGAAAATGAGGATTAGGACTATAGCACGGAAACAAGTATGAGGCTGGAGCATATAACTGACAAGGAATGAAGAAGATTGGATCAAAGATTTTTCAGCATAAACATTTTTTTCTTTCCCACCCACTGTCCACGTTCCTATAAAATCACTGTCTTTCCCTGAGTTCAGGGGTTGGTTCTTCCATGCAGTGAAACAGGTAAAAAGAAGAATATGAATTGCCTGAAAAACTCATTATGAGATAGAGTCTTCCAGAGCTGAGCATGACAAACAAAAAAAAAAGATAAGATTATTGTATCATCCTGGAAAGTTTTCATCTCCATGTTGAGTTTTTCAGACAGGTTCTCCTTGGTATCTAAAATGAACTTAGTGGCAATATGCCCCTGAGTTGGATGCTATGAACTGTCCATCTCTCTACCTCTGCAACAGCCACTGACAACATGACTGTCTGACAGGGATGCCTGGGGCCAGCTGAGCTGTCCTAAGGACTCCCACTTGGCCTCCAGTGCTTCAGGGATATTCACATGGTCTCCAGCCAGCTTCACGTGGATGTCTCAGAGATGTCTGTGTGTGGCCAATAACCCATGGCCTGTGTTCAGGTAGAATTTTTAAGCCTTTGGTGCTGAACAGCTCTAATGGAGCTCAACCATCACATGTGAACATGGATAAGAAGGTTTGGGTGCCATGACCTTCAATCAGTTGTCACCCTGAGTGGCTGAGTGTCAGAGCCCTGGGAGTACTATTAGGTATAAATGTCACTGACCAGCATCAATTGGACACTCCACCTGTGTTCTCTGCCCATGGGCCCAGGTTTTCAGCTCAGTCCTGGAGCTTCAGTCCCTGCTCATGCTCTGTCGTAGGAGCACCAGACTGGATCTTACTCCTGGATGGATCTTTAAGCTACAATGTAGGTAACTTCTATCCTGGATGGATCCAACCCCTCAGATGTATGCTGAACTTGTCCCTAGCCCTGGATTTAGGGCTCTGTACTGGATGAATTTAGGGGCCCAATCTTGTTTTCACGCAATTTTTTTGTAGCCCAATCTCCAGTCCCATCCCTTGCTCCATCATCTTCTGCTCGTGACTGAAACCCTTCCAGGGATCTGGGTTCTGGTTCATCGTTTGCCACGTCTTGGACTGCAAGCAAACCCTGTTTATCAGTGCCCAACTCTGTCTATCTTGTCAAGACCCTGTGGGGTTCTGCCTTATTAGAGATGGCACTGTCTGTGTAAAAACGACTCCCAGGTCTTTCAACGGAAAATACTCAATCTGTCTGAGACTACAGAAAGCCAGGAACAACATAACTGAAGGGAAAAAAATATTTAGCACCTGTGAGCTAGCATATATTTACAACTACTCCGTGCTGACATCCTGTTCTGCTGTTTGCACGACATGAGAGGAGAAAAACCTTCTCCATAACACAACAGCATGTCAAGGTTAACTTAAATATTCCAGTATGGAAAAAAAGGAAAGGCTTTAGAAGACTACCTGGCAGGAGGGGAGATAGAAAGTTAAGCTGTTATTGACATACACAGCTGTTGGAATATGTGTTATTTTGTTCTGGAGATAGAATAAGAGTTATTTTACATGGGGGAAGAGAAACAGAAGGTATGGACTGACACAGAGCAAAAGTACGTGTAGATTGGCCTCTAAGAAATAGATTGGTGGTAATGTCTGTTAGCTAGAGAGAAACATGTCCATGTAGGCAGTGCTTGATTTTAGTCATTAAAAAATGGACTAAATGGAACGAGTAGTCAATTATGTATAAGCAGAGAGAAGAAGAAGGTTACTCAGTAACAAAACTTTCCCTTCAGTTTTATCTCTGACTTGAAAGTCTGTCATGTAGAACAATATCTGCTAAGTTTCATTGTCTTCAGGAGGATGCGTGTGGGCTTGGGTTTGTATTTGACACCTGGAAACAGAAACTCATTCAAAGAGAGGAAATAAAGAGCATGGATGATTTTTTCATTGCAGCTGAGTCAGAAAAGTTTCTAGATCTCAGTCAAAACTAGCTGGTTACAGGCACTGCAAGAGCTGTAAGAGTGGTATAACCTCGGAGACAAATTCATCCCATCTCTCTGCCAGGCTGAGGTTTAGCCTTAGATGTGCTTGTAGGACTGTGTTTCCCAGTTTTGGCAAGGAGACTGATAACAGGGCTTATCCCTGTGAGCTCAGGCTGCACATCATTACTGAGTAAAGAAGAAAAACTTTCAATAAGCAGCTGAAGGGAAATATTTGGATAGTTTGGGCTGAGCTAGTGTTTCTGCCACTTAAAATTCGTGATGTCCTTAATCATGGTATCCTTAATCCTATGCAGTAGTGAACTTTGCAGTAGCTGAACTGGTCCTTGTTTTGTCTGGGTTCCTCTGCCCACTAGACAGCCTGATTGGGGTAGATGGCAGAGATCAGAGAATCATAGAATATCCTGATTTGGAAGGAACCGACAAGCATCATAGAATTCAATTCCTTGGTTTGCTCCAGCCTTGCAAAGCGAGTTGGAAGCTGTTCATAGGGAGTCCCTGATGATGTGTCCACCATGGTGGGTGACATGCCAGCATGTCACCACACATATGCTGCCATCAGCAAGACACCTGGAAAGAGACAGGGTCAAGTAAAGGGTGTTTCTGACCAAACAGCCCATTCCCCAACACAGCTCCCAGCAGCTCTGACACACCCCAAGAGAGAGAAAAGCAAGAAATCATTACTGAGAACAAATTTATCCTAGCTATATGTCATGAAGCATTCAAACAAGAATATTCTCTTGCTCCTGCCTTCTTTGTGCTGGACTTCTTCACCCAAACCCTTCCTCCCATCTTCTGTGCTCCCAGGCCTTTATGAGAGCCAACAACCTTCTCTAATCGCTCCTCTTAATGCAGAGGGGTCTCTTTCCCTGTTGGCAGTCTCGTTTCTCTGAATAGAGAAACGTCACCCTTTTCTTCCTTAAAAATATGAGGCAGAAATTTAAGAAATTCACTCCATTCTCCCTGGACATTCAGTTAATCCTCACAGTCCGCTTAGCAGTACTTAAGTGTAGCTTTTACCTGCAACCCATGAAGCTATGGAGGAACTATGTAGGTTCAGGTCTCATTGAGCCAAAGGGCCTCTTGAGAGTTTCCTCTGCCTTGGCAGCTCAGATCCCAAGAACCAGCCCTCCTCAAATAAATGGGAGACTGCAACTATGGCATAGATAATGATATTTTCTTTTTTCTAATCTGCTGACTTGAAAATCTGCCGACTTGAAAATCTGCCTCTGGTGTTTTTAGGATTCCACAGCTCTGCTGAATCCACCTACTGGATCATTCTACACATTTACTGCTCATCCAACTAAAGCTATTATTACTCTGCATTAGAATTAAGAATTTATTTCACCCTTGTCATTGCAGTGAAATCAAAGGCCTAATACAGTACAGCTCAAGCCTTTCCAAGTATTGTGGGAACAGCAAACACCTCTGATATCAAAGCTATATTTTAGGAAAGACACTGCAGGCATATATAATCCCTGTTGTTTTTACCAAGCTTAATGGTACAAACCACTATAAATTCTTCTATCTCCAGCCCATCCAGCATTCCTCAGGCTGCACTGTACTTTTAGGGGGGAAAAAAACCATAAAGGTCATTCTGTTTTTCTGACACAGCTTCTCTAATATAAATGGAAAATTTGTGAGGGTGCACAGCAGGTTTTCCTACATCCAAAGGACTCAGAGAGGGAAGTGGTTTCCAATAAGACATTATCAAAATCCTCTTGGTAGTCCTTACTATCTGTATGACGTGAATCAAGAGTGTAGGTGAATGAAGCCTGCATTTTAAGGGCCAGAGCAAATGACACTGAGGAATTCACCTGCAGCTCCTGGTACTCACTACCTCAGTGTGACACAGTCACCCGTATTTGGGACAGAGTGGATCGCTCTGTGTGGGTCTGTTTCCTGCTCTTCTCAGAGCAGATATTTGTATAACTGGTTTGTATAAATGGTTCCACACTTAGTGGGTCAGACAAAGATTCCAGCACCTGTGTGATGAGGGGCCAATAGCACAACTGAAGACATAGCTTCAAATCCTACTCTGCATCAAATAGAATACAAATTAGGGGATTAATTTCCCTAATTTCAGAGGGGTAACTGAGCCACTAGATCCCTGCTAGGAATATCTTTCAAAAGATTTCTCATTTTGGCAAGAAATGTCAATAAACCTTTTCTTGATAGAGTGTTATGGGAAAAACAAATGTGACCGGCACTCTTCTTTTGTGTTATCTCCAGTTCCTGTCTTGGGCAATACTTGTCCTACTTTTTTGATATTTCCTCACTTATGATCTACCTCTTTCAGTGGTTTGAACCACACCTTCCTCAAATTCCTCTCCTAGAAAAAGGACAATTGAGTCTGGAGTTTTTCCTTTGGGCTTTTTTCTTCACTTCTTGTTGTGTGGCCCAAGTACATATGGCTGACTTCCTTCTTTTGTGAAGCTCTTAGCACTGGCTTCTGCCAAGGGACAAAGATGTTCCCAACCTGGCAGTGCCTCCATCTTCCTGGGTGCTATCACTGCCATTCTCTTTCTCTCCTTTTCTGGACTCAAACAAGAATCAGTGCATGACTCAGGAGACCCTTGGGGTGAAAATTTCCCTGTGTGCTTTGGCCCCACTACACCATCGTATACTGAAAAAGACATGAAAATAAGGTAACACCTACTACACAATCCTGGGGTGAATTAGAAATTAAATGTGAGTGCACCTCCTTAGTACACTTCTGTGGGAAATGGGATTCCAAATTAAAAAGCAGGAGGCAAAATAGAAGTTCTCTGCTAGATTAAGATTACCCCAGTGGGTCATTCCCTGAGTGTTCTCAGCCAGTGTACAGCAAGGAGCCAGGCTGAAACACAGATGCACAAGTCACAAGCATTCCCTGATGTCACACTTTAGAATATGAGGGAAAATTGACTTTGCTTCTTACTTTGCAAAGAGGCAGTAAAAGCTCTTCTATCTTTGAAGCGTCCTTTTCATTGGTTATGGGCACTGCCTGCATGGGAGACCCATTCCACAGTGTCCAAGCAAATGAGTTTCATTTGAGAGCATAGAGTGACAGTAAAGTCGTTAATCATTCAAGGATATCAATGTCAGGACTTAGTAGTTTCAGGCACCTGGAGTTCAGCATAGCAATGATACCCCATGGCTATATGGAAATAAACTGGGAGACAAGCTGGTAAGGTGGAATATATTGACTCTGTGGGTGAAAATAGTGCTTCCTGGGAGAGTACAGCAAGCTTTTCTTTACTGAGAAGACCAGAACAGGTGTCAGTGGAGCTCACTTGGGAACAGGTGAGTTCACAAGAGCAAAAGCGTTCAGCACTGCCATTGAGCAGCCTTTGTTCTGCCATTCCTGAGGAGCCACTACAGCAAATGAGAGGCAGTGAAAAGAGGTCCGGGTCCATGGTCATTCTTTCTGCTCTAGGATACAGCAAGAAACAAAATGCATTGAGACACACTGCACCCTGAAGGATGAATCCTGCCTGCTGGGTATTAGGCTCCTTCCATGCAAGGATGGGTGACTATGTTGGGTCTAGCCTTATGCCAAGCAGAACTCGAGAGAAGTGGTTGAACTTCTGCCAGCTTCTCTCTGCTGAGTCAAGAGAGTCTCAATGAGATGAGAATGTGGCCTTGTACGTTCACTTCATACAAAATACTGAGGTCTGCAAAGATACAGAGCATTATGAGAGCAAATGTACACCACCTATGACTCTGAGCTGTTGAAATAAGGAAAGATGAATAGCTACATTTCAACTGTTGAGAGCCCATCAAGGATAAAAAATAATTCCTCCCTGTTCTATAGAAATTGTTAAAATTGAGCTGCTAGAAGCTGATGTTTCTTTAAAAGGAAATTAGCTTGTCCCCCCCACGTGCTATATGTACAATTTAAATTAACGCAGAATAAATGAAGTTTTGAAATGCAAATGTGAAAATGAGTCAAGAATACATTATAAATAAAGTTTACATATGGTGATGACAAGTGTCATCACATCTAAGTAACATCCACCACACTTCAGAAAATCACTAATGCAGTTTGAATGCTTTCTTTCTTTAGTGAAATGTGCATCAGTCAGATAGAAATACCTAAATAGCAATATCCTCTACAGTTATAAAACATTAATACTTGCATTGTGTTGCTTCGCTTCTTTATTATTCTTGTAATACTGTTCTTTAATATTTCTTTAGGAGATGACATTCGAAGGCAGCACCTTAACACAGCCAAGCAAGTGTTTCTTTCAAACTTTCCTGCTGGTTACATTCCCTGCATCTCAGATCAATGTCTCTCACAACCGTTTGTGGAAGATCCAGTATTTCTTGATATGTGTGTCCCAAAACAGGTACCCATCCCCCAAAGCCATCATCAGTTCTTTACTGGCTCTGATGCACCTCTCCCAGGGCCTCTCTAGCCTCTGCCCACAGCCCAGGACCCTATCCCAGCCCATCTCAAGGACATCAGTCCCTTCCCCAGCAAAGCCATAAGATGCCAGTCCTCAGGTCCACAGGCTGATGTCTCAGCCTCAGCACGTCTCTGTACCCACAGAAGTGCCTGATGACCTGGGATGGGGCCGCATAGCCCCACAAAGGGAGTGTCCCCTGTACCCATCCCCCAGAGAGTCTCTGTCCCTCGCTGTACTCAGCTACGACCTTACCAGAATCGAACAGAGTGGAAAAGATTATTCTGCAAGAATACCTTTCTGCTTATGCACCACAATGTTTGTTTTCCCTGCAACAACATGACATTGTTGGCTCAATTTCAGTAGCCCCCAGATCATTTCTTGCAGAACTGCTATTTAAGCAGATGTTCCCCATCATGTGCCAGTGTAACCGATTATTTCTGCTTACATACAGTACCTTCCACTTGCCCCTAGTGAATTGCATCTTCTGTTCTTTTCTTTGTTTTTCTTGCCTATATCTTGAATTAGCCAATATTATTTTTAAATCTGGTTATGCCCTTCAACTACAGGTGCCACTGTTTGTCCTGGAACTTAGTAAGTACAGTACGTATTCCATCACACAAGCTTTTAACTCTGGTAGACATTTTAAAGCGTAAATAATGCAATGCTACTGAAGTTAAAAAAAGTCAACGATCTATGAAAACAGACAAAATGGTCCACCAGGATGTTTGTTAAGAGTTTCTGAATATAGCTGGCTAAAATATAGAAGCTGAATGATCAGGAGTATATTTGCTGTTGGAGTGGTTTTGGACAACTCTCAGTTCAAATCCAGAAAAAGGCCTTTGTTTTCTATCTTGAATTTGTGGCATTAAAGCTTCACCACTTTGTCAGCCTCTTGCTTCTGTAAAAATGCTGAAAGATACTGTCTTTTCCCCAAAATATTTAAATATTTCCTCACCATAATTCCTGAACAAATCTCAGAAGAGGTCAAGTGCTATATAAAGACCATTGTTTAATACAGTGGTCACTGGTTCTTCCCTATATCTAAGAGGTGCATCTCATTCTGGGCTGCAAATCCATTGGTACTGGAAATGTTTTTTTAATATACAGTTATCGGGAGAGTTATGCTATGGGTTTGTAGTCACAAACCGAATTCAAAGAAAAATTCATATGCAAAAACTTTGAGAAATAAAAAACACACTGGGCTTTCATTTCAGAGGCATCTCTCACTTTATCATGTGAATCATATAGGGATAACACTTGGGATCAACAGGCAGCAGTACCCCAGTGTTCCTTTACTGCTAAAACAAAATGTCTGAGCTGCTGCATGCTGGAAACATCCACTGGAAATGTCTTGATTAAAGAGATACCAAAAAAGCTTAGAGCAGACTGCAGTGCAATGTGGAATTTCCTCCTTACAAAGCACTGGCATTTAGGATATATTGTCTCCCATTATGATTCCAGAACAAATAATTTTGTGTGCTTCCTCATACAACTGAGAGCAGCCACAACCATTCCCTTAGTAAGTTATTGATGGTGCCATTGTAAATAATATTAATCTCAATAACATCACCTATATCTTGATTCTCATATGGAGCTATTTAACTTGGATTTAGAGTCCTATAGGTGTCATAGACATCCTCCATGCTTGTTTCCTTGAAAAGATATTTGGATGTTTTGTAGATCCCTGTATTGCCTGGTAATGGGATTATGTTCTCCTTGGCTCTAAGTAGCCTCACAATGTTGCAAGCAGAGTAGATGCAGGCTTTAAGATTGCCATTGCATTTTCTCATCCAAATTAATCTCATGTGTAGGGTAGACCACCCACAGACCATTCTCAAATCTTCCTCTGAAGCACCCAAAACCTGCCATTGCTATCAAAAGGAAAACAGATTTAATTTTCTATAGCAAATCCTGAAACACTAGAAAATGACAGGTTTTGGTGATTTAGAGAAATTCAATATCAAACAGATAGCTCAATCATGAATCTATTATCCTCCCCCTATGCCAAGGAAGATGTTACTGAATGTAAAAACAAGATAATAGAATGGAGAAACAAGTACTCTGCTGAGCCCATACACATTAATAATATCATTTCAGAGAATGACTAAAGATTGCCATGAGTCAACGATTCCTCCTAAACATTTTGTCTAAGCACACCTACCATTCCAGCTTGACTGGCAACGAGCAGATTAACATGCTTCAGTTATGATGGCAGCTCAGTTTGAAATAAATCACTATTAACAGCAGCACACCAGGCATCAGTGCTCTCTCTGCCACACAGCCAGTCACTTAAAGGGTTATTTTGCATACTCTAGATTTCCTAATGCAAGAAACCTTCATAAAGAAGATAAGAGAGTGAGGGGCAAGAGTTGTGTGGGGAAAAGAACTGCGTAGGAGCCCAGCTGAATTAAACCCTGTGTTTATCTGCAGGCCAGCAAACTGGAGTCCTACACATTCATGTATGCAAAGTATCTGATGAAGCAATGTTTCAAAAACATAAGCCAGAGTCTTTCAAAAACCTGCCTGGCACCCTGTCAGTTCAACCCTGAGCTGCCTGAGAACTCAGCTCAGGGGTCTGATTCTAAGATGACACGGTGAAAGTCTTCTTTGGCCCAGACCCCCAGCATTTGTGTACTTTTACTATCCTTGAACCCCAATATGCCTGGAAACCCAAGGGACAGTCACAAGGCTTCCAGCTTCCCTGGTTTGTGAAACAGGGATGCAAAGAAAGGAGTTCTCAAGAGCCTAATAATTGGATTCATACTTTATTTAAAAACTGTACAGAATTATTTTCCTCCAGACATATGGAGGAGAAGAAACAAAAGAAATTTCCTTTCCCTTGGAAATATGAAGGTTTCTAGGTTTTGTTCCTGTTCCAAGGTTTAATACATGCACATTAGCACATGCATACAAAACCCTAACAGACTTTCCCCTCTTTGAAGTGGCTGACAGGGGGATTTCCTCTTAGGATATGTCTTATACTGCAGTAACTGCAGGATACTGATCTGGATGGATTTGAAATCTCATACAATATAACGTTTCCCTATTTGAAGCTTAATTAGATTTATTGTATACATCCACAGGAAACATCTCCATCCTGTAACAAGAAAAACACTTTGAGATCTGATTGTTAAACCCTCTAAATCAAGCTAAGAATTATTACTCCAAGTGAAAAAGTTATATAGAATAGCCTTATGTGTGCTTTTTTATGGTTTTAGTTTCTTTTGAACATCTCAAATTCAAGTCTCCTTTCTAGTATTAATTTCAATTGTAGTTTCACCAATCAGGCTGTCACTCCTAGCACTTGCTGCTTCAAGAAAATCAAGAACAAAACGTTTGTAAATGGATTGTCTTCTGTGGATCATAAAGATTTCACTTTAGAGATGAATTTAATATTCATTTCCTTTTAACTTCTGTTGCAATTAACATGTAAGTGAAAGGTCTTTTGTATTAAAAGGAAAAAAAAAACATTCTGTCCTTCAAAGGAAGCCCATAAAGTATCGAGAACCATCTACTGCTTTGTAACAAGTATGATTCATTCAGCAGTGCAGGTGCTCCAGGGATTTAACAGCATTACAGGAGAGTGATGGTGTGCATAGGAGAGAGATGAGCCAAGAAACAGCTGCTCTCTAAAACCTGGTTGGGAAAGGGTGAAAGAACTGAGGGAAACTTCTGGGTGGCCCAGAGAGCAATGTGAAGGATAGCAGTTCTCTTTTGGGAAGGATTCTTTTTTCAAATTCTTGAAACTGCACTTTTTTCTGAATTTGGATAAAGGCCCTCCTTTCCTAATGAGGAAGAACAGTATTTTTTAGTCATTTTTGTTTACTTTGCTCCAAGATGTTTCATCTCTGGTTCTAAAATAAAAACCAAACCCAAACCCAACTAACCAAAAAACAGAAAAAAACCAACAATACTATCATCCACAGCAAAAACTTAAAAGAATCATTTGCAAATGAAAAACTTAAATTCACTTTCTTAAAAATATGGATTATTTCTAAGACCCAAAAATTTCCATTGCTTTTGCAATTGCTTGTATAGACAGACCTCTTTTTTTTAGTACAAAACAGCTATTCCTGGTCAGCAGCAGTGCCTAAAAAGTCTTGAGTAAACGATTTGCAGTGGTCACAGCTGCTAATCCATTTTCAAAACCAGAGTAATAGCTGGATGGATAAAGAAAGAGTGGACCTGGAAGAGAGAGGGGAAAAACACAGCTCCAACCATTGGTTAGAAGGTGCATTATTAATTTCCAATTCCTTATTTCCCTTCATAAAATCCCCATGCTTAGACCATCTTCTTACCTTTTTATGTGGGTATATGTATCTGTGAAGAGAGGGAGAGATAAGAAATTTATTTGCATGCGAGGGAACTGCAGCTTCACAACATGGAGAAGCAATAAAATTGATATTTCTTGCTGTCCTTTTATTTATTTCCCCTTTCTTTGTGGTATCATTGGGGTATGAAATAATTTGGCTTCATTGCTAGAAAACTTTAAAATATTTCATTGATATTTTTACCGTACTGAAAAAAATTATTTGCAAAGCACAGCAAATGTTGATTGTTTCCATCATCTGCTAAGCTATGTGCCCTCATCCTCTTTCTCTCTGATGTTTCAGTCCATGAAGCCTTGTGTTTCTTTTACCATGGCTTTCATTAATTAGTCTGAATGCTTTTATTAACCAGTGTTACAATTTTCAATCCATTCCCTTATGCCCTGTGTTTGCTTTTGTACAAGACATCATATATGCATTCATCTGAGGAAAGTGATAGACAGGGATTTTAAAAGAAGACTCAATCAGTGCCAGAAGTTTTTTTTCTTTTTTTTTCCTTTTTTTTTTTTTTGGTAGTTTTAGAATGTCTAAACTGTTGAATCATTGCCAAGGAGAAGAGGAAAAAAAAAAAAGAAAGAGGGAGTTATAGGAACAAAAAGCCAAACCGCCAAACCACCAAACAGGTAAGGAGACAATTCCAAGCTAATTTGCTCATATTCTGTCATTTCCGTCATTACTCAAGTTTCACATTTCATGTGCGCATGAAGAGATACAGTGGATTTCTGTCAATTGTTCACCTTTCATTTTTTTGATTTGTTTTGTCAAATCTGTATTTAAATAAAAAAGACGTACAATAACACAAGTGTTCCTTCATAATGTGTTGGATACGAAGGCATCTTTATTGGAGAACCCTAGAGAGCTTTGCAGAGCATGGTGCCAGGTTTGCAATCCTGAGGACATAAATAATCCCACTAAAGTGAGTGAGATCATTATTTGCATGATTAAATATCATAACATTAAACTGTATGTAAGTGCTACTGCTGTGGGTAGAGAGGGGGAAGGAGGAGAGGAGTGTGACATAAACTTTCAGGTGACAGAATAGGAATGAATTCTGCCTGATTTCATCCTTCAAAAGCCTTCTAGTGACAGTATTATTTTTAAATGGCTTTTAGTGATTTTGTGACACTGCCAAGTCATTTAGCGCTATCAAAAAAAAAAAAAAAAGAAAAGAAGAAATCCAATAGCAGCAAAAACTGAATAATGCACAGTATTAATCTAGTGCCAACTGAGTTTGGGACTCACAGGACTTGGTGTGTGTGAGTGAATTTACCTTGTTGGACCCCCAGCTCATCCAGCCTTCATTGGCAACCTGGGCTTTAGTAGGATCACCCCTCTCCTGCTCCCCAGGATGGTCAGGCTTCCTCCTTGCTCTGCAGAGCCAAGAGCATTGCTGCAGTGGGTGCCAATACTCAGATCTTGTCCCCTCTCAGTAACCCTCCACAAAGGTGCCCAGTACTTCTGCAGCTGACTCAGAAATAGGTGCAAGAAATGAGCACACCGACTGTTACCTAAACTCTCTGCACTGCTTTGCCATCACCACTGAAGAGAGAGTAGGCTCACCAAACACACAGATGGCACGGAGCTGGGGAAGGCTGCTGGCATGGAGGAGGACAGGTTTAGTTTTCAACATGTTCTATTTCAAATTTGGCATACAGGGTGGAAAAAAACAATGCATTCCAGTGAGGGCAAATACAAGATACTTCATGCAGGCTGTTATGCACATATGGAGCAAGTGACACCTGCCCAGGCCTTGAGGACAGCAAAGTTTCAACAGGTCATCAGTTCTGGATAAGCCTGTGATGGGACGATGACAGATATGTCCCAGGATGTATAAATAGGAGTGCAGATCATAAAGGGTAGTCTTAGATACAAAACAACTTTCCACTGTAGAACCAAGTTGAGTTGTATGAATTTCATAGAGAAGGAAAGAAGAAAGAAAATAAAATCATGAAGCAAGAGTATATAATCCAGAACAAACAAAAAAGACCAGAGTCCTAGAAAATGTGACCCATGGGGTGAAAAAATGTTAGAAATTATGTTATTTAGCCTAAGCAATGAGAAGGGGAAGAGGGAATGGATGGAAGAGACATTCATTAAATATGTATAGACTACTGCCAGGATAATCTGTTCTCCGTGTTCATGGTGGACAGGACGAGAAGTGATGTGCTTAGTGACTGCTGCAAGGAATGTTCAGGTTAGATATGAAAATGATAAGGATGGAGAGGCATAAAAATAGACTGCCTGGGGAGGTACAGAGCCTCTATCACAGGAGAAATGATGAGAGTAGAGCTCACTCTGCCATGAGGCAAACGACCCTGCCAGCGCTGTGATTCAGTGCATACAGTAACATTAGAGAACTGAGATGTCCCTATCTTGGTTTCATCTTATCTCTTCTGAATGGGTGTCTCCTTAAGCTGCACTACATATTTGTTTCCTTTTCCTTTGATATATCATGATTTATGTTGAGCAATCTAAATGAGAAAGATGCTTTCTTTCTGTGCTCTGGGGTAATAGCACTAACAATTATAATTTCTTTTATGAAAGAAACATATAAATCTTTATATAAGATTTCTCCGCTTATAGTAACATTTTCATCTTGAAGTAATGCTACAATTTCCATGGGATATATCTAGGAACAAGGATATGTGTCTCTATTACTATTGTGAAACCAATATTAACCCTTTCCAGGTTGGCAGGGTCGTGCTGAACCACAGGAAAGACCCATCCCTGTTCACAAAAATGCTACTCTTTCCTTATCTGGGCTCTGGAGAACAAGAATTTCCTCTGCTTATATCTGTACAAAACCTGCATCACACATGGGACACAGACTTGGCTGGAGTTCCCAAATCTATTGTAGTGCAAACACAGAAACAATCAGTGAAATCCTTCCTAAATCTCCATGTCTTCCTGACAATAATAATAATAATAATAAAAGGTGATTTAAACAATGACAGCTGGAGGGGTGTTCATGGAGGCTCAGGCCCACTGGAAGTCAAGCATCACGTGCCATTTTTAAGCGTCCCAACTCCCAACAAGCCAGAGCTCCTACTGGAGTAACACAGCTCCCTTCCAGGCAATGCCTCTGTCCTCACACATCCTTGCTGCTGTCAGAAGGCAGCTGCATATTTATCTCAAAGAGTTCAGCAGGCATCATTCTTAGCTTTTGAAATGCAAAGAAAACACCTCTCCCTTAATTTCCCGTAGTCTAATGTGTAGACTGTATCTGCTTCAGCTGCTTCTAGCAGCATGGTTTCAGCTCCAAAACTGGAGGTTTCAGCCTTTCCTCCAGAACACGGTTCAGACACTTTAACAATGTTTACTCTGGGCAGAGGAGGAATGGGAGAGGTAAAGATAGATACCTCTTCCTTCTCCAGGCTGTGCCACTGTGCACAACACATCTAGATTTGCTGGCATAGAGTGACTCCACAAGCAGAGGAGTAGGAACAATTTCATCTGCCAGCATGGGGAGTGAGGACTGGCTTTCACTCCAGGGTCTGTGCATGGGACAGTTTATGTTATTTCTCCAGTGTCTTTAATGTAAATGTTGTCAGGATAGCATCATCAAACACACACTCACTTAACACATTGTGACATTGTGGTCAGAGCGCTCCGCCTGGCAGTGACAGAACCTTTCTGAGGGTCTGAACTTGTCCAGGCAGAGGTGGAGGGGTTCCTAGGGCTCCCTCACCCTGGGCAGGTGCGCTCGCTCCAAGCAAGGCCTGAGGATCTCCCTTGTACCGGGACAGAGTGATGCCCGGCTGCAGCATCAACTCTCACTGAGCGCTGTGGATGGATGCACCTGTCAGGCAAGGTGGGACAGTCTGGGACACCTAGAGAAGAGCAGCTCAGAGAAACCTAAGTGACGTCTGAAGGAGACTCCCGGAACCAGGGGACCTGCTCTGCGGCAACCCCCGCCCGCTGTCCCCCTCCCAGAGCCGCGGCTGCGGCTGCTTTAACCGGGCCGGGGGGGTGCCGACAGCCCCGCCGACGTGGCGGGCATCAGCTGACCGCGCCGGGCTCTGCCTCCTCCCGGGCCGCCCGCCCGCAGCTCCACTCCGGCGGCGGCGGCGGCGGCGGCTCCGCGGTGCTGGTCCCGGCTCCCGGGGCAGCGCCCGCCGCCAGCTCCCTGCAGCCTCGCAGGCACCGCGATCCCTGCGCTTTGCCCTCGCCCCTTTCTCCTGCTCCTCTCCTCCTCCTCGCTGCCGCCGGGGAAGCCCCTGAGCCGGAGCACTCCCTGCCCCGACCAGCGGAGAAGTTGGGATGCTCCCATCTGGCTTCCCAGAGCTCTGAGTTTAGGGCGGGATTTTCATTCCCCACTCTTTCGATTTTTTTTTTTAGATTTGGGTTTTGATGTGATTTTTTTCCCCTCTTTTGTTTCTTTCTTTCCCTCCTTTTTTTCCCGTTGCCAAGCAAGCCGAGAGTCTGCGATGGATGGGAGCCCCGAGATCCCCCCGGGCAGAGGAGCCCCGTGAGCCAGGGGCATGCCCCGCCGCCGGGGGGACGTGGGCGGGCAGCCCCCGGCCGGCGGCTTCGGCGCCGTGACCGAGGATGCCCGAGACCTGGCCGACTCTCCCCTCCTGCCCGAGCTCGTAGAACTGCCGCTGACCGCAGCCGCGGGAATTACAGCAGCTTCCGAGCACCAGACCTGGGAGCGGAGCCCCGGGATCCCCGGAGAGAGGAGCTGCCCGCTGTGACCGGCTCTGCAAGGCGGCTGCCCCCATCCCTCCGTGCCTCCGGCCTCCGGATGGGGCCGAGGATCGCCCACCGGGCAGCGGGGCTGCGCCTGTAGATGCTCCGCTCCTCCCTCCTCCACCTTCTCTCCGGACCCGCGGCTCGGTTTCCCCCGCGCGCACCGCCCCGAGGAGGGCGCGCACCGATCCCTCCGGGGCGCCGGGGCTGCGCCGCAGCCGGGCTCCGCGGGATGCGGCTCCGCGGGGCGCCGCGGGAGCGGGCACGGGGCTCG
>VWZT01000889.1:107549-155125 GCA_013397055.1 Pachycephala philippinensis
CCCGCGCGCCAGTGCTCTGCCCCCCGCCAGTCACCGCCATGGAGCTCTCGGAGGTGCGGTGCCTGAGCGACAGCGATGAACTTTACACCATCAACAGGACTCCCCCCGGCAGCGGCAGACCCCAGCGCCTGCTGTGGCAGACGGCCGTGCGCCACATCACCGAGCAGCGCTTCATCCAGGAGCACAGCAGCAGCAGCGGCGGCAGCAGCAGCGGCGGGGGCAAGGGCTTCAGCTCGGACGAGACCTGCTGCCCCAACCACCACCCGCACCCGCCGCACCACCACCACCACCTCCGGCGGCAGTCGGCCGGACGGAGTTTGGGCAGCGAGCGCCACAACAACGGAGGCACCAAAGTCTTCCCAGAGGGCACGAGCAGCAGCGGAGACTTGGGCTTTCTGCCCCTGGACTGTGCCCCCAGCAACTCCGACTTCTTCCTCAACTGGGGCTATACATATCGTGGGGTGATCTTCCCCACTCTCCGCAACTCCTTCAAGTCTCGGGACTTGGAGCGCCTTTACCAGCGCTACTTCTTGGGTCAACGGCGCAAATCTGAAGTGGTCATGAACATCCTGGACGTGCTGACCAAGCTGACCCTACTGTTCCTCCACTTGACCCTGGCCTCCGCTCCCATGGACCCCATTAAGGGCATCCTCTTGGGCTTCTTCACTGGCATCGAGGTGGTGATCTGTGCCTTAGTGGTGGTCAGGAAGGACACGACCTCGTATACCTACCTGCAGTACAGCGGTGTTGTCACTTGGGTGGCCATGGCCACACAGATTCTGGCGGCAGGACTGGGCTGTGGCCTCCTTGGGGATGGCATTGGCTATGTGCTTTTCACGCTTTTTGCGACCTACAGCATGCTCCCGCTGCCACTCACCTGGGCCATCCTGGCTGGACTGGTCACCTCTGTCCTGCAGCTCGTCATGCAGCTGGTTATCCCCAGGTTCGCCATGACTTCCCTCAACCAGGTACCGTGGTGAGGAGAGGGTGGGAACAGTCCTCTTTCTCCATCGCCGTGAGTGAGAGGAGGTGCGGGGTGTCCCAAAAGATCCCTTCCCTTTTAATCAGGTGCTCAGAAGCTCATTACCTAGAGGGGAGATCATAGGCAAAAATCAACTTTCTTGTCTCCTCCTCTTCAGCTTCCCATTGCCCATCCCAGTGTTTCACCTCAAGCTGGGAGTTGGGACACTTTCTAAGCACTCTGTCCCCTCTGCTTGTGTGTTCACTACATTGCTGTCCCTTGAAAGAGTGCTGGGGAGAGAAGCTCCTGGGGCAAGTGGGGAGAATCGGTCATTTATTATTCCCTTTCCTGACTTTCAGGAGTGGTTTGGGGTTTGAGATGACTCTGTCTTGGCCAAACCATCCCAGTGCTCCCATTTTACTTGCTCACGCTTTCTAACTCTGAATCTGCTGGGGGAACTGGTACTTTTAAAATGTGAAGGGCAGCTCAATCTGAGCTAAGGGAAAACAGGAGCAAAGCATGCTGCTCTTTTGCAAGGAGAAACCAGTGAAACCTCAGTGAAACCAGAGCAAAGCTCCCCCAGCAGATTTGGTGTGCGATCCTAGGCTGTCTTAGAGGACACTAAGAAGCCTTTTCTGCTGGTGGTCAAAGGGCAAACATTGTTCTGAATCCTTATGAGCGATATTTAGGACAGAGTGCTGGTTACATGGTGGAGTGTTGTGTGGTTCAGACTGCTGAGAGGCATTGGTCAGGATGGGTCTGAGAAGTTAAAACCAGATCTCACCTGACTTCATACTCAGATGACTTCTTCCACGGAAAAGTGAGAATGCACCAAACTCCCCATATCCCTGCAAGCCAAGAAAACAGTGGGTAACTAGGACAACTTAATCCCAGAGATTCTTGCTGCTCGCTTTTCCCCTCCCTTCCCACACTGTCACAGCTCAGTGCTACCAATATTTCATAGCAGATTATCATCTGCATTTGGCTTGCTCCACGGACGCAGGGAGAAAAGGGTGGAGATACTGTCAGATAACCCCGAAAGGAGGGAGGGTACAGAGGAATTTGTTGCTGGTGGCAGGTTGTTTACGTCAGTGCTGAGACGTGCAGCTAGAAGTGACTGATCTTGCACCTGGAAGTTTAGATGCCCGTTGATTCTTGGGAATCTATCTGCCTTAGACCCTGGTCCTCCTGAAACCCCTGCCGACACCTGCCCATCCCCTTACTACATGCACTTGTTAGCTGTGGGCTGCCTGACCTCATGTCCCAGTGATTGGGCTCACCCTGTTTTGAGACAAGCTGCCCCGGTGTGTTGTGCCTGGCTGAGCCCTGTGGATGTGAGACAATTGGGCTCTGGCAGAGTTGTTGCCCAGCCCTTGGTGATGTGCTGATGAATGAACTGCAGCCACGCCATGTCCTACTCCCATGCACTGCTGGTGCTATTAGTGATGGGTCAAAAGCTGTGTGTTATGCTGATTTCTTAATTTACTTCCATGTGGTCTCCTGGAGCTATGAGTAATGCGCTGCTATCTCATTACGCACCAGTATCCCAGCTGTTTAGCTGCTACACATACACACACGCATTCCTCACAGACATTTCCCTGGAGAGATAATAATATCTTCATTTTGCAGCCAGTTGTGTGAACGAACTGCTTTGGAGCGGTGCACAATGAGAGATTACCAACCAGATGATTGCCTTCATGAACTACACACATAAATCTCCTTAACAGGATCCGCGCAGCATGTCACACGTCGGTGATGATTTACACCGGCTCCCGCCTGCCCAGGGACCACTTAACATCGCCCGCCGCTTCGGCCCTTTGCCACCAGTCCCTACGGGAGAGGCCGGATCCTTTCCCGTCCCGGGGCTGGCTCCCACCCCGGTGCCAGGGAGCTCGGAGGGGTCGGGGAGCGGCTGGCTCGGGCGCGGAGGGCAGCGCGGGGGGATGCGCGGGGGATGCGCGGGGGATGCGCGGGGGATGCGCGGGGCGCGGAGCGCGGCCCCCGAGCGCTGTCCGCCCGCGCGGTGCTGAAGGCGGCCCGGGGGCTCCCTCCAGCGGCCCCGCAGGGACCGAGCCCGCCGCGACCCCGAGCCCACAGCCCCGCACCCTCCCGCGCCCCCCTTGCAGGGCTCCGGGGAGCCGGACCTGGTGCCCCGGTGAGGCACAGTCCTACTTTGGCTCTTTCTAGTGTTGCACCATTTTCTTACTTTTTGATTGCTGAGCCCTCTCGAGCGTTAGTGAATGACTGTTTTTGCGGCTGATGAAGGATATATAACTATTGCTTCACAGGTGAACACAGAGAATTTAAATGGCTGTGTCATCAAGGTTATGTCGGAAATATTTGGGCCGTCAAAGATTTTTCCTCCCGCAGGCAAAACATTCTCTTTTACGACAAGGCTTATTTTCTCAGGTAAAATACAGCATCTTCCCTTCAAAGAAACCTTACAAGACTAAATGATCTATTTGGTTATGTAGCAATATCTGTGAGCATCTTGCCCTGCCTCAGAATGCTGACAGATGCTTACACCGGACTAAAACCAGGAATTAAAGTATGCAATGAAAGAAAAAGCAGATGGTAAAACTCTGATCATGGTGCAAATAATGGGTTTTCCACTTATTTTTTTGAAATCAGGATTTCATGAAGGGAAAATACTGAATTCAGTTCTGAACAGAAAAAAAAATGTCTAGCCTGGAGTCAATTTAGTACTGTACCCAGAAGCATCCATGGACAAAATGATCACGATCCTCTTCTCAGTCACACAGGTATAAGTTAGCTATAGGTCTATCTAAACTCATAAAGTTGCAACAGTTACACGGGCAAAATCAAGTGCTTCGATGTGGTTCCCCTTAACCTCTTAATTAAGCTTAGTTTTCATTGATAAGTTTGTTCACAAGCAGTTCAAACCATTAGTAATGCTGCACACAAGCGTGCAGTACTACTGCCTGGTTCACTATTTGTTGTAGTTTTCATGCATTATCATGAATACAAATAATTCTATCTGTTCACCTTCTTTTTCTTGCAGTAACACTTAAGATGTCACCTGATTTTTCTTCCCTTACATCTCAAAATTAATTTGGACAAGCATCTTAGAAAAAGGTGAAGGAGAAAAGCTTGAAACTAGATTTTCTTAGAAAAACAAGAACAAAAAACCAAACATAGACTCACTAATTTCAATCACGCCAAGTGCTGACTGTTTCTGGGGGGATGTGACCACTCTTAAACCCAGCTGACCCCAACCTGAAATGCTGAGGAATGTGCTGCAGCTCAGCTCGAGGAGAACCATGAAAAAGGGGCTGATGCCATGACTTAGGTAAAGGCTGCACCAGTATGACTTCAGATTGGGTCAGGAAGCAAATGAGAAATAAAAGATCTTACTGGTAAACAAGTGCAGTGCATGGGTTTGTGTGCCCAACCAGATACCTTGATGGGGGTACTGTTTGTCTCTGACATTCCCCAAAATCAAAGTTTTATTTGTATTGCATTCATTCTTACTTTTTCCTGGGTAATAATGTATGCAATCCAAGTTTTCAAAGAACACATATGTGTTTCAGGCATATGGGGAAGAACAAACAACCCAGAGCTCCTTCGTGTTATGTAACATAGGCAGATGATAATATAGATATGAATTTTGACAGGCTTGAAATTATGTAAGATACACACATACTCTGGATTTTAATCCTCTGCCTTTGCACTCTTCATTCACATGAGCAAATTCCACCAGACTCAGTAAGACTACTCTCATTACTAAATCACGTATATAAGGGATACCTTGAAGAACCAAGTCCTAAATTATGCATAATAAATGAAACTTTAAAATACATTTAGAAAATACCTTGAAGTGGGTAATACTAAGACTGGGTAAGATCATTCTTTTCCCTCTGTCTTTTCAAGCCTAGGCAGTTCTGTGAATTAATTTTTTCCTGCTTATTTTTTCTCCAGACCCTCTCTCAGGGTTATTAATAGAGGGAAAGGCAGAATTCATGAAGTCACAGGGAGCCCTACAGAGATAAATCTGTGTTATTGTACAATGGAAACTGACAGCTTTTGCGTGCGTATTTCAGCTACATGTTTTCCAAAATCTGATCACAGATATCAGTATATAAGTATATGCAAAACACACTCATGTCATGAAAATTTTTGCTAAATGCTTGTGGAGAACTTATTCAATCTGTAAAATATAAGGACATTTCAAAGTTAGCTACCCTTTGAGAAGTGGAATCAAAGCATTCCACCTTTATCCTTATGTTTGCTTTTGCTATTTGTTTTTCTGCCATAGTCTTTTGTGGGCGACTTATAAATTGAGTGTGTGATTTTAGAGTGGGTTACGAACTGCTTTCCTTTTATATCCTGTAATATCACCTGACCAGTATCAGTGGGTCACAGCATAATTAGATTAGCATTGGATACACTTTTCTCTGAAGCAGCTGCATCATTGTTGTGCTAAGTAGGGCAAATGCACTAAGTATATTTACAATTTGATGATTAATTGTCTCCAATATGTAGGAACTCAGGCAAAACCATGAATGAAACCTGCTTTCATCAGTGAGTTTCAGCTTACAACAGTCAGTGAGCTTGTTCTCAGTAAAAGTTGCTTTGCTAGATTTGATGTGACATTTTTTCTGCTGTCAGAACACTTCTGGGTTGCTTTCAAGGGTTTGTTTATTGCTTGTTTGTTGTTTTTCGTGGCCTAGAAAGAGGCACGTGCTCCAAAACAGCAACATCTAATGCAAAATAATCACATACGAGAGCACTGCACTTACAGCTCACAGTTAACAGCAGATCATGTTTGAATGATCCTTATTAGCCTGTACAGAAGAATGAAGGGGATAAATATCTCCAGTTCAGCTTCTTAATGCACTTCTCAACACTCTTGATAGCATCGTTGGAACAGGAAAGAGAATGAGACAAAACTAGAACTGTTCAAGGGATTATTCTTTTTCCAGGACGCAGAGAAGGTGGAGGGTAGAACAACTTCTCCTTATCTTTTCCTTATGTCCAAAATATCTGGCTATGCATGAGATAACCTAGAGTGTTTCACATAAAAGGTGAAATTTAGTAAACAGAAAATAAATTATGGTTTTAAGTTAATGCTTGGGTTGATGGAAACTCCAAACCTGAAAATCCTTACTCTGCTCCTGCCCGGCACTCCGTTCCTGCAGGCACTTTGTTAACATCATGTTAACACCACGTGTTATGGTCCAGGCAAGTGGGCAGTGCTGTGGGTGGGGAATGGGCTGAAAGGCAGCACCCACTGGGTGGTGGCAAATGGCTCCTTTTCCAAGTGGCAACCTGTCACAAGGGGGGTCCCCAAGGGATATTGGGCTCAACGCTGCTTAATATCTTTATAAGTGATCTGAAAGGTGAAATCAAGTGTACCCTGGCAAAGTTTGTCCATGGTCCCAAACTGAGCAAGGAAAGGAGAAGCCACCCTGCAGGAAGATCTGGATTGTCTGTACGAGTGGGCTAGAAAGAACCCAATGAAGTTCAACAAGGACAAGTGTAAGGTGTTGCATCTGGGAAAACATCATCCAGGATTTCAGCACAGGCTGGGATCTGCCTGCTTGTGAAGCAGCTTTCTGGAAAGGGATCTGGGGTCCTGGTGAACAAGAAGTTCAGAATGAGTGACCAGTGTGCAGCTGGGGCAGAGAAAGCCAGCAGCAGGCTGGGCTGCATCAACCAGGGCATCCCCAGCAAAGATCAAGTTGTTATCTCGATTTACTCAGCACTTGCGTGGCCTGGAATACTGTGTTCAGGTTTGGTCCCAGCTGTACAAAAAAGATGTGGACTGGCTGGACAGGGTCCAAAGAGAGGCCATAAAGATGAGCAGAGAAGGGGAAAGCCTAGCATATGGGGAAAGGCTGAGAGAACCGGGCTTGTTCAGCCTTGAAAAAAGAAGGCTTAGGGGAGATATTTTCACCTTCTAATGTTGAAAGGATGGCAACAAAGATCAGATTCCTTTTTTACAAGGAGTCATATGGAAAATGTGAGGTGTAAGGGGAACAAGTAACTCTTGGGGAGATTCTGATTGGACATAAGATGAAAAACTTTTGCAATGAGAATAATCTCTCTAGGGAAGTGGTGGATTCCCTGACATTGGACACTTTTAGGATTCATCTGGACAGAGTGTTGGGCCATCTTGTCTAGACTCTGCTTTTGCCAAAAAAGGCTCGACCAGATGATCCTGGAGGTCCCTTCCAACCTTCCATTCGATGAGTCTGTGATTATCGCAGACTATTATGATCACATTTCTCTAAGTGTAGCCTTCTTGCCCTTAACTGTGCTCCTGTTTCTGTGCATCCCGTGAAGTGCCTCAATAACTCTATATCAAAGTTACCAGGCAGCCCACCCTACCCAGCATCCAAACACTGTTCTACTTGGAACACATTTTGCAGTTGTGCTACACACACACCACCTGCCTGATGTCAAAGTCAGTAGAGAAGGTTGTTGTGCTCTTTCTCTGTGTAAAAAATGTGGTAATGAAAATGTCCCTGGGGTGTGGTAGACCAAGGTTTGAATCCCTTTTTTGCCAGAGGGGATTGAAATCTGTCTCTCTTACCTCACCACAGAGTTTCCAAAGCAAACCTTCCCCCATTCCTAGCACAACTGTTCTTCTGTGAATATAGAAGTTGAAGATTCAATGTGAAAAAGAAAAATTAAAAAAATAATAATCCTGACTCTGTAACCAATTGATTATGGAATTCATCACTGAAGGTGTCCTTGCTCAACATTTTAGTGTTTTATATAATGTTTTTAAATCATTCCCTCGAGCACAGGTCCCAACCAGCAGGCTGTACAGTCTGATCTCCACTCTGACATGATGAATCTTGAACCTCCTTTTCAGAGTGCTGAAAAGCCCAATTATATAGGGGAAAATGTCACAGGGATTCTCTAAATGCTACGGAAAAGCAAGGTTTTATACATACTCCCTGCCTTTCATAGTTCCAGAGCCTTTCTGCATATTGTGTAAGGATCTGTAAGAGCATGGTGACAGTCAACATAGGCTTCTGAATTAAACTTTAGTAGTTGTATGTCTGCAAATGAGGTGCTTAAGGACCTTGTTTTGTGGCTTATGAGACATATTTTCTTCATCTTGCCTTTCTTACAATGACAAGTTCTGTCACCTGCTCTGTTCTTGGTGCAGTGCAGCTTGTACCTATCTCCAGTGCAGAAAGGACTGTAGAGTTTCAATCTGGCCCAAGGAGGGAGATGAATGCAAATCACTGGGTTAGTGCTGCAGTGAATCTTGAGCATTTTGTTAGCAGCCTCACTCATTCCAACCAGGGATGGAAGAGACCTGGCTCGTCAAAAGCGATCAAGCACAAAAAATCCTGAGTACCTGGCATTTCTTGAAACTAAAGATTTTTGTAAGGGCTGTTATTACGGCCCGACTTACTCGCAGACTTCCAGCAACTTCGTTTAGATCCTTGATCTAAAGCCCACAGAATGTGATATAAAGAATCCCATAGATATTAGGATTTTTAGGTGAACCATGAAGATGACTTCTCAGGACTCTCTTTGGGGAAAGTTTTGCTCTGAATCCATGTTTCTTCTGAAAGGGAACACAAATGTGGACATCCAGCTCCTCCAGGAATCTCTGTGAATGAGCTCTGTCATGCTTATCTCTCCAAACAGCCAGGTCTGCTGACAGAGATATCAGTGTGGTGCTGCTTAGTCTAGAACAAAAACCATCAGGAACTGTACACAGGATGAAGTGCAAAGCCAGGCAGCCATTGGCTGACAGAGGAATATCTCATCATACGAGGTGTATTTATTAGCAACTATTTTAAGAATTGCTGCTATTTCATTTGCCAGATTCTTCTGCTGCAAGGTTTCTTGCAGATAGCCCTAGAGGAGAGAGGAAGGCTGTGGAGTTCATTAATTAACCATTGCTGCAGTCTGAGAAGAAGCTGAAGCACATCAGTGTAAAAAAAATCTAAACTAACACAAGCCGTTTTTTTTTTCCACAGTCACAACAAATAATTGTACTTCTTCCAAATAGTCTGATGTTGGTGTTATAATTTTATATGATGCATTAGTTTTAATATAGATAACAGTACCCCCCAGTATAAATGAAATAATGTCTGAGTTCAGTAATATAATTTTTTACCTCAATTTTATTTTTCAATTTTGATTTAATCATCACTTTGCAGTTTTGTATTTTCCTGTGTCCTTATTTTGCTTTCCCTTAAAAATAAAATGCAGAAGTCCTTCTTTAATGAAATCAATGGAAGCCTTCAACAGTGTCAGAATCTTAATTTCAAAAATCAGTTTATTTCTTTGGATGGATCCAATCTTCAGGCACTTTACTATTTCTCCTTTGTTCAAATTCTCCTGCTTCATTTACCTTGCAGCTATTCAGGGATGGTGCTATTTATTCTGTGCTCCTTTCTTTAGGTCTACTACAGTAGAAGGCTCATTCATAAATCCATAACTATCATCACAATGCAGAGAAGAAATAATACTAACCCGGAAAATGAATCAGCACAGAAGAACTAAATTATATTACACAGTGTAGCAGAGCTTATGTAATTCTGGAGCTAGGATCTTAGGTAAAGAAATCACTTAGGTCTTCCAGAAGTTATTCAAATAAGTGCATAAGATCTAGATATACACATTCTTTTATCCTATGATTCTCTTGTCATACGGGAAAGTACCTCCAATGCTTATTAATATTAATAAGCTTCATAAGCATACTAGACAGGGTTATAATTGACATAGAAATCATCCCACATGTGCTCAGTAAGAGTCTAATTTAATGTGCAGATATGCATGTTCTTTTAGAGGAAGGAGTAATAGTCACCACAGATTTCAGTTAGGGATTGGGAATAAGGATCATGCCCATTCCATCACTTAATTAATCATTGGTCTGTGGTGACCCACACACATCATTAAACATTTCAGAGCTTCATTTGATTTAAAAATTTGCCTTTCTTAGGCAATTTGCCTTTCTCTGACTAATATGTTCAATTGCTTTGAGATTTTTGTGTAAAATATTCCAGCATCTTCTATGACGCAACAAAAGAGGAATACTGCATCGGCTTCTTTCAGCCATGCACCTTTTTTGTTGAAATATGAATACATTGAATTTAGTACGAATGCATGCATTTAATTTTATTCTTTCTTTAAAGACCTGGTTGGTTCCACATGATTCTCTTTGGAGTTGGAAGGTATGTCCTATAAAGAGAAGTTAAGAACTCTGGTTTTGTCTAATTTGCAGAAGAGGAGGCTGAGGTGTGACCTCATTGCTCTCTAACAGCTTCCTGACGAGGGGAAGGAGAGAGAGATGTGCTGAGCTCTTCTCCCTGGGATCCAGTGACAGGACGTGTGGGAATGGTTCCAAGCTGGACCAGGGAAGTCAGATAATGGACATTAGGAGGCATTTGTCTACCCAGAGGGTGTTCAAACCCTGGAATAGGCTACCTAGAGAAGTGATCAATGCCCCAAATTTGTCAGTATCTAAGAGACATTTGGACAATATCCTTAATAATGGGCTTTAACTTTTGATGGCCCCTGAAGTGGTCAGGCAGCTGGACTAGAAGGCTGTTGTAGGTCCCATGAATCTGAAATATTCTATTCTATTCTATTCTATTCTATTCTATTCTATTCTATTCTATTCTATTCTATTCTATTCTATTCTATTCTATTCTATTCTATTCTATCCTATCCTATCCTATCCTACTTCAGCCTGATCATCAGTGACTCTAACATCCACCTGTACTGAGAAGATGTAAATGTAGGTGCCATATAAGTGGAAAAGGACCTGGGGATGCTGGTTGACAGCTGCGTGAACATGAGCCATTGTGTGCCCGTGGGGTTGAGAAGGTCAATGGCACCTGGTCTGTATCAGCAGTAGTGTGACCAGCAGGACCAGGGCAGTGATTGTCCCCCTGCATTGGGCAGTGGTGAGGCCACACCTCAAATCCTGTGTCCAGTTTTAGGCCCCTCACTGCAAGAAAGACATTGAGGGGCTGGAGAGTGTCCAGAGATGGGCAATGGAGCTGGGGAAGGGTCTGGAGCACAAGCCTGATGAGGAGCAGCTGAGGGAGCTGGGGGTGTTCAGCCTGGAGAGAAGGAGGCTCAGGGGGGACCTCATCACTCTTTACAACTCCCTGAAAGGAAGCTGTAGCCATGTGGGGGTTGATCTCTTTTCCCAGGTAACAAGAGACAGGACGAGAGGATGTGGCCTCAAGTTTCCTCAGGAGGGGTTTAGATTAGATAATGGGAAAAGTTTCTTCCTCAAAAGGATTGTCAAGCACTGGAACAGGCTGTGCACGGGAGTGGTAGTGTCACCATCCCTAGAGGGATTTAAAAGTCATGTAGATGTGACACTCAGGGACATGGTTTAGTGGCAGACTTAGCAGTGCTGGGTTAACAGTTGGACTTGGTCTCAGAGGCCTTTTCCAACCTAAATTATTCTATGATTCTTTATAGTAACTTATTCTTGGAACATTAAGGGTGTAGTATACCTCAAAATGGTCAGAAAGATTTACAGTATATTCCTCCAGGATCTGAAGGTCCTTGAGAGAAGCCAGTGAAAATTCTTTTTTGAGACTTAGGCAGAACTTAAGTCATATGAAACTTTCCCAAGGGCTGTACAAGTTTTACAAGTTGCTGTAAAATGTTTTTGACATTCCAAAATGTGGCTAAATGTCACTCTGACTGATGCTATGACAATTTACATGTTCCCTGCAATCCTGAGAGTAATAGCAGTTTGTTGACAGCAATAGAAAGAGAAGAATTGATTACATGTTTTTAATTTGTGCTAGTGTGATTGCTTTTGTCTGCTGTGTTCCATTAGTCACCTGAGAGGCTGTAAGGAATACCAGAAGTACACATGAAGTGCTCCAATTTTCTGTGTGATGGTACAGGATGGTAGAGCTCCCATTAATCTTCTTATAATCTCAATAGCTCCTCATGCTTAGAATGTACTTGTGTCTGGTTATTCTTGAGGTACATTTTCTGATGACAGTCACTCTTTGCTAACACTGCACAGTAGATTATCTAACACAAGCATTCAGTTACTTCAAGTCTCATCAGCAATCAAAACAATAAAATCTAAAAGCTTTAAGTACAGAACTCTGAGGTAATGTGACTTTGGAGAAGAGTGTAAAAGAATGCATCTTAACATGTCAATGATTTTAGATTCAAGAAAAACTCTCATATGAACAAAGATTAGTATAACTTTAAGTTGTTCAATGTCCTTTAGACTTTGTACAAAGATTGTTAAGGTAGTTGCTCCTTTCCTCTTCAAGCAGTTAACAGCACTTTGCTGGCCAGATTGCATTCCATGACACCAGAACATGCTGACTTCCACACTGAGTTTACAAATGTCCTATCCAAGTGCATTTATTAAAGAGCACTTCTTATGGTGTACAAGAAGGACGAGGATTTGAGGTCACTTCTGGTTTTCTTCTGCAATGCAAAGCTTCTGTAATCTGACTTGACAGAGTTGATTTTTTTAATCTAAAAGCAACATATATATCTAGTAAGAATCCATATTTAAATTTCTAGAGGTTCAAACCAGATTCATAGATTTACATATATTCTTATTATATGATGCAAATACTCAGCAAAAGCAATGTTTTGAAATTTCATGCTTTATTCCTTTTTTTGTAACTTGCTTTCAGGTTCAGTAATTACATTTGCAAGTCAAAATAATATTTACTGTGTCCCTAAAGTTTGTGTATATCTGAAGATGGTTTATAGATCCAATTTAAAAATGAAAAATATGCACACCATTAATTAAGAGATGTTTTTTCTAATTACTATCATTAAGCTAGAATCTGAAAATCAAACTGTCATATTGTGGCTAACAACAATGTGGATTCAGCAGCTGCAGATTTTAAGAGAACTTGAAAGGTGTTTAGTCAAAGCTTAGTGCCCTTTACTACAGAATGACAATTCAAAGAATCTCAGACAAGGGAAGAAGAAAATGCTAGAGCATCCCACAAATAAGGAAATAATTGAGAATGCAAATCATAAGCACATACATACACAGAAAAAACCCAGACTTTGTGTGAAACCTGTGGTCTCCAAAACACGGAAGGATAGGTGGTCACAGAAAGTATTCCCAGGATAGTCATCGGGCCTAAAGCCCATTTTCCAAAGTCATCTAGGAACTTAAAAATATAGCAAGGTAGTAAGGGAGAATTTCAATACTTCTCAAGCTAAGGGACTCCTTAAATCACTTAAGTGGTTTTGATAGTGTCTTGTGGGACTCACTAACTCCCACCAAACTCACTAGAGTTTAATAGTCCTATGTGCAGACAACACTGAAGTGGGAGGAGTGCCTGATACACCGAATGACTGTGCTGCCACTCAGAGGGGCCTTGGTGGGCTGGAGAAATGGACTGACAGTCCATGGAGTCAAAGAATCACAGTATCCTTAAGGTTGGAAAAGACCTCCAAGACAGAGTCCAGCTGTTAACCCAGCATCACTATTTTCACCACTAAACCATGACCACAGGTGTCACATCCACATGCCTTTTCAACAGTCCCAGGGATGCTGACTCCACCACTTCCCTGTGCAGCCTGTTCCAATGCCTGATCTCCCCTCCAGTAAAGAAATTTTTACTAATACTCAACCTAAACCTCCCCTGGAAGAACTTGAATCCATTTCCTGTTGTTCTGCTGCTTGCTACCTAGAGAAGAGACCAATCCCCACCTGTCTACAACGTCCTTTCAGGATGTTGTAGAGAGTGATAAGGTCCCCACAAGTCTCCTTTTCTCCAGGCTGAGTGCCCCCAGCTCCCTCAGCTGCTCCTCATCAGACTTGTGCTCCCACCCCTTTCCCAGCTCCATTCAGCAGAAGGGAAATGCGACATTCTGCACCTAGGCAGGACTAACCCCATGCACGACAACAGCCTGGCAGCTGACCAGCTGGAAAGCAGCTCTGCAGAGAAGGCCCCGGGGAGCCTGGTGGACACCAAACTGACCGTGAACCAACAGGCTGAAAGTCAATGGCCTCCTGTGCTGCCTTAGGCAGAACATTCTCATTGGGTTGAGGAAAGCAATCTTTCCCCTCTGTTTGGTTCTACTGGAACACATCTGGAGTGCCAGGCCCAGTGCAGGACTCCCCAGTACAGGAGACACACGGACATGATAGAGTGAGTCCAGAGATCTATGAAGAGCTGCCAAATGAGGAAAGGCTGAGAGAGCTGGGGCTGTTCAGACTGCAGATGAGAAGGAACAGGGGGGTGTATGGGGTGGTAATCTGATAATTATGTATAAATAGATTACTCTAAAATAAGGAGACAGACTTTTCTCAGCAGTGCCCAGAGACAGGATGACAGTCAATGCGCATGAACTGAAATGCAGTAAATTCCACTTAAAATTAAAAAAATACCTTTTTTAAATCTAAATGTGAATGATCACTGTGTCAGGTTGCTTAGAGATTCTGTGAAGTCTTCATTCCTGGGAATATTCAAAATCTGGCTGGACAAGACCCTAAGCAACTTGCCGGTGATCCTACTTTGAGGAAGATCTGACAATATGATCTCCAGAAGTCCTTTCCAAACTCATTGATTCTGTGATAGCAGTACAAGTATGGTTTCAAGAATACAGATACAAAGATCTACTCAGGATCTGGAAGGCAGAACTAGCATCTGTGAAGCCAGACTGAACATGGTTACATGGTCATGTGCAAGGCACATCTCCTGTGATCACAGGGTGAGACCTGGTTTTCGTGCCGTGCCTTCTGCACACACTTCAGTCCATTCTAGCCTCAGGTCCTGGGAGGGACTTGCCTGCAGGCCTGTATCATAGAATCATGCAATCCTTTAGGCTGACAAAGACACTTTGGATCATCAAGTTCAACCATAAACCTAAAACTACAAAGTCCACCACATGTAATCAGCTCTCATTCCTTAATGAGAGTTGTTCTATGGGCTTATCACCATCATATGGTTCAAAAGTCAAAGCAGCAACCTTGCTTTCTCCATCTCCATCTGGTGACATCAAGCACTGCCAGAGCACAAGCTTATAGCAAACATCAGGCACATGCTCACTCCGTGCTTCTTTTGGGGAAAAATTCTGTGTCCACCTCCTAGATCTCTGTGGTCTGTGCAATATAACAGGTGGAAGAGTCCGAAGAATATCAGTAATACATGTCCTTACTTTCCACTGGCAAAAAAATTCCTCTACCAGTACCAACCACTCAGTTTCACATGGTCAGGTTGCTACAGAAATGTTCAGATATGTGATATAAATGTGTTTGTGTGCTGTGACTCCCTGGAGCTTTCTCAGCAGTCTTAAGTGCCAAAGAAAGGTGGAGGCAGGTTTACCCTTAGGCAGACAGTCTGCCAATGTTAGAACAATGTTTAGAGCTACAGATACTATCCTTTAAAAAAAAATAAAAATAGAAACTAACCTTCTCCCAAGAAAGCACTGATGATCTTTAAACATACTGTTTTTAGCTGCAGTGGATCCTGCTTATTTTCACTACTTCCTTAGGCTAGAGGATTGCCCTAGAGTAAAGGAAAATGAAGAGACAGCTGTGACAGCCTTCAAATATGGAAGGGGTTGCTACAGAGAGGAAGAAATCAATAGTTATTTGTTTCATCTATAGAAATCATGAGATGATGTGTTAAGTTATTTTAAGGAATAGTTACATTAGATAGTAGGAGAAACCTTGAAAAAACAACCTAATAACAATATCTTAAATAACCTCATTTTGCTTGGAAGGCTTTACCCTGAGGTATAATTAAACAGTTTAGAGAGGCAATTTTTAGGAGTGATTTAGGTAATATCCAGGACCCCAGGGCATGGGTTGAGTGACTTATCAAGGTCCTCTCATGCCCTACTTTCTATAATTAAATGATTCTTGCTCCTAATTTTGACTATGCTGCAAAGTGTTCTCACCCTCAGTTTCAAAAGTAAACCATTTCATATATATAATGACTGCTGCCCTGAGGCTGATGGATTAGACTGAATTATTTTTATTTATGTGGCCTGAAATGCTGCAGCTTCAGCTGTTTATATTTGTGGTTTGCTACAGACATGTTGGATCAAATATTAGCCAATAATATTGCTGATGGTGCACGAAAATGACAGAATCTGATTTTCTCTTCCAAGAGAGTAACAACTGGTGAAGAGACTGTGTTGCCACTAAAGTCATGTTGTAGTCAAAGAAAAGAGTGAATCTGTTGATTGAATAGGGACCATTTTTGCCCAGTGAAAAGTATTTTTCAGGTCATCATCAGCTCACTTTACTTCACGTTTAATCTTCCTCATCTCATGTCATGAACCTGGTCTGATTTATTTATTTTCATGTATATATATATACACACACACATATATACACACACACATATATATATATATACACACACACATATATATATATATATTTTCAGAGGACCAGTGTTATTTTAGATTCTGTCTATTGTATAAATTTGCATATACCACTTAATTACAAATAAGAATTTTCCCAGTTGTTCCTGCTCTAAGCAAATATGTCAGTAATTCTGTACATTAAAAGATATGTCTCAGAAATCTTTGGGGCTACAGCTGACATTAGGACTATTCCTAGAGATGTGGTACACATGAAAATAATGGTAAAAAATATAGGAATACATAAGTAAATACAGAGATTAATTCATGCTTGCTGAGTAGCTGGAGCACTATTAAGAGGTAGAAGAGTCCTGGCTCTGACTTTGCATCTAAATCCATCCTAAACTCTGGGAAGACTCATGGAACAGCTTTTCTCTTGCCAAGTTTCTCCACGTGTGA
Source organism: Pachycephala philippinensis (assembly GCA_013397055.1). NCBI lineage: Eukaryota > Metazoa > Chordata > Aves > Passeriformes > Pachycephala > Pachycephala philippinensis. Next base: position 124,240 of record VWZT01000889.1, read on the forward strand.
CACCCACAAAGGGTCCATTAGACCTGAGGCTGCTTTCTATCACTGGAATAACACAGCACCTTCCCTAGGGCTGAGCATCCCACTCTGACAGAAACAGGGAATTGGACTTCTTTGGAACAGACACAAAATATTTCCTTCCTTCTCCAATAAAGAGAAAGGCCTTAGTAGCACACAATTTTAGCTCAGGGAATCTGGTGGCTAATATTCTCTTCAAGGGCAATAAACTTTGACCTTGGCAGGATATTTTAATCAAGTTTCTCATGTTGTGAAGGGCAATTCAGTCTTTCAGCAAAATGCTTTCACTTACAGACTACAAAATCTGTAGCAGCCATTCAGGATAATTATACAGACAACTTTAATGAAATATTTTCAGACAACCATTTCTACTCCTGCCAGACACAGGAATCTCTTTGAAAAACAAACACTTTGCAAATTATGCTGGATTTTTTGTTCAAGGGAGAGGATGGTATTAAACACACACGCAAAATACAGTTACTCTTGTTCTTCTTAGTAGAAGTCAGGTTGTAGGTAAAGGTAGGACATCCTGGGGTTTTTTTATCATCATAATAACTCTGAAGATGTGTACATTGGCAGTGTATGGATTAGGATGCATTTTTCCAGAAATGTCTGGATCACCCCATCCAAATGCAGTGGTATTGCTGTGCTCCTGAGAGCCCTGACAGGACTGGCTCCTGAGCTACCACCTCACAGCTGCACGTCCTGCAGATCGGTGATGTCCTGTGGTCCAGCAAAGAGTTTTTATTGAATACTGAGGTCAGCAGGAGCTGACATCTCCCAGAGGAGGGATTTTGCAGCTCTGAGTGACAATGACTCTTCCATTTCAGTTTTCCGGTTGAACTGGGGCTGTCACACGCTGCCCACATGCTGCAGGTGTGTTCTGAATCTCAAATATCTCTACGTAGCCACATTTTCCCTTCTGGGTGCCACCAGACACGCATCAGCCTAAGAAATGCATTTGCACACCTAAAAATCTGAGTTTCTCAGAAATGCAGCCATTGCACCACTTTACTGCTTACTAGAGAAATATAAAAAATGTGAGGGTGGTGTTTGGAGTTTTTTAAATTCTGCCAAGAACTGAGATTTTTAACATAGAAACTCACACACTTTTTTTAAAAAAAATAGCACTTGATAAAACTGTTCTGGTTCTCCAGATTTGTGTTGCTTGTCTCCAGACATTGTTCTGCAATATTTGGGGGTTTTTTAATCATCTTGTGTTAAAAGTCACAGTGTTCTACTTTTATAATTAATATTTTTCTGCTTAAAAATAATAATTGGCATGATTTAGAGTCTTTGTCTTTTTTTATAAACTCTTTGTGCAAAATACTAGATAAGAACATGTCAGAAGGTAAGAAAGAAGACCAGAATGCCTGGAAAAAGTCATTTAAGATACTACTACACAGTGTAATTATTGGAAAAATAGGTTAGGCTTGTACTCATACAATGATTAATAATGCTGACTTTAACAAATGGATATGAATATTCATGAAGATGACAACATGAAGAAGTCATTTGAACTGTTCTTGTTTTTACTTAGAATTTAATATAGGTTACACACGTAGTTACTGTACAGTGTCAGACATGAGATATCAGCTTTATACCAACAACCAGTGAGTTCACAATGCTCTCTACAGACATGGCTTTAATTGCTTTCAGCACCACACTATCTAAACAAGAAAAAAATAACTTGAGCAATGGAGCTTGGCTGGGGCCTTCTTTTACTTTAAGAACAGAAAATTTCATTTTTTTTTCAGTTTGAAACCATCTGACCAATGCTAACTGGCTGAGTGGCAGAACTTGTTCAGTAGGAACTGATTTCGTCCTTGTACGGAAACCAAAATATACAAATTGTTATCAGGAAGGAGCCATAAGCAATTCCCTAGGGTATCTGAAATGCTTTGTTTCGCTCATGTTCTGATATTTAACAGATCCAGATTGTTGGAAGAGACTGCTTAAAAAGCCATCAAGACCAGGATGAATATCTCCACCAAAGAGATGGAGATCTGGGTCAAGTGTTAAACTCAATGAAGTGTCTCACCCTGTCATTACCTGTGACCTTTCTCCTTCAACCCTTTCGTAGACTAGACCTGTCTGGCTTTCAAAAAATATTAACCATCTGGAAGATCAGTTTATAAACTGATTTTCTTTGATTTTCTTTTTTAAAGCTCAGAAGTAATGTTCTCTCCACTGCCTGACATTCAAGTAAGAAATCAACTTTATTAGCTAATTCTTGGGTGAAATTCTGGGATGGTTTTTATGCCACAAAACACAGAGTCATCTGCCTTGGTATTCATATGCCAGCATGTCCAAAACCACACCCAGTTTCTTTTCAAGCACTGGTCTGCTGAGTGCTCCTAAGAGCACAGTATTTACATATCCTGACTGCAGTGATATTGACTTAAATATTAAATCTGTGAGCTAAATACTCACTAAGACCAAACATAAGTGTCACAAAGACACTGCTTTGCCCGAGAAAATTTCCTTTGAAGACAATCAGCTTCTGTGTGAGCAGGTAAAGACTGACCTTGTTCCTGAGTAGGTGCCTTTACACAACCCAAACTGCAAAAATGTCCGCATCTTTCATGGCTGTGCATTGTATCAAACCCTGTACACAGCTGTCCTGATGTAAATCATCTGAGGGGCTTCTCTTGTTAGTTTATTTCCATCAAGCTTTAACAGTCTCCAGAAGCATTCCTTGAATCAGCAGTATTCATTATTCAACATCAAAGACAGCAGTTGCTTTGCCTTGTGTCATTTATTTAATATTCCATGAACAGTCCAGTTTCTCTTTCTCGTGCTTATACAAGCAGAGAAAACAAAGGCATGGCTTGTATTGTCAGGCAAGAAGAATTTGGCCCACAGTAAATATCAGGGTTTGATATTAATCCCGTCCTTGTTTTAAACCCAAATAAGCCACTGCCTTCAAAGGAATTAGTCCTAAATCACACCACTGTCAGTGCAAAATGAATCCTGCACTATACGTCTCCTCTGCTAGCAAAGTGTCAGGAGAAGCCTAATCCTTCATTATTTGTCTCTGGTATATTCTGTCAGCCAAGGACTGAATCAACTCTTTCCCACAGCACTCTCTGTACTTTTGATGTCAGTTTGACTTCTTCTAGCTCACCACACTGAAGCGTTCACCATGACTAATGGCAGAACAACACCCACAGGTTTCACAAAGGAAAATGTTTGTCCTCGCCTAACTCTCTGAGATAAAGTTTTAATCCAGCTGGTCTGGAATGTCGTAACCTCTCATGGTGTTTGTCTGGTACATTTCCATTTGCTCCCATGTCCCTTCCGGATTTTCTGTCCCCTAAATGATAGTTTAAAAAACTTGAGAAAAAGCAGACNGTGTCCCTTCCCTATTTTCTGTCCAGGATATCCCCCAAATGATAGTTTAAAAAACTTGAGAAAAAGCAGACTTCAAAGAAAATATCAAGTAACATTAGACATCAATAAAATTCCTGTTTAACCTTGAGTGACTCATGTCCTCTGCTGTGCCCAACATGTGTTCATTTCAGCCTTGGAGGACAAAGTCTCCTGGGCCCTACTACCCAATTCCCAGCCATCCTGAAGTTTTCCTTGCAAGTTCATCCATATCTTCATGGGCTGTCCATTTCCTGAAGTCTCCCTAGGTCTTATCAGCACTGGTTCTCAGTGTGGCTAAGGATGCCTGAAATTCTGTGCACACTGAAGTCAGACTACAATTACTTCCTTTATTATCCCCAAGAGTTCTCCAAAGTAAGAGTAGGTCTCACATTTACAGCCCAACAGGGACAGCTAAGAAAATAGGTGTCTGGGAGTTTTTTTATTGTTTTGGAGTTTTTCAAGAGTTTGCTGGGAAAGGACTCTAAAAATGGAATTGCTGAGTTGNTATTTTTAAATTATTATTTAATTATTAATGGAAGCAGATTATCCACAGTGGGAAATTTGGAGAGAGAATATTATTTCTGGGCTAGCAATACCTAAAGCCCAATCTAGAGACTCTAAGTTTATTCTTCTTGTCTCACACATCAATCAGCTGTAAATTCAATGGGCAAATTTCATCACCAATGACACCCATGCAAAAGGGCAGTCACTTACACTTGCAGCTGTGGGGAAAAGGTAGCCTTGAGACCAGCCTGCTGTGAAAAATGCTAATAAAGTGTAGAGAGCCTTGTTTCCAACACTGATTTCACGCCTTTTTTTTTTTTTTTTTTTTTTTTTTTTTTTTTTTTTTGTTTTTTTTTTAAANTGATAGGTGAATAGTTTAAAAAAAGAACAGCTGTAGGGGATGGTTTTTTTGCCAGCAGGTATCACTGATTAACAAACACAGGTGATCAGCAGAGCTTCCCATCAGAATACAAGCAGTCTTTGAAGGACAAGGCTTGTTTGGAACAGGACACTCAGCACTGCGATATCCCTCATGTATTTTTCATTACCATTATTCTCAGTACTATTTCAGTTAAACCAATTCACTTTTTAATAGGTATTAGTCTCACTCTGACACAGACTAGAGTGGCTTTCATAAGGTTGTCTATTTCTTGATAAAGAGTTCAAGAGTAATTTAAGATCATTACATTTTGCTATTACTTTCTTTTTTTCCATTGTAATATCAAAAGGGAAAAATGTTTTGCAGAATCTTCCTTCTTTCTTTGTCCTATGGCCTATAGCTTGATAATTCAGAGGAAAATACGTGCGACCTGGCCTAACATAGTTAGGAAGAATAATGAAAAGCTTCTCTTTTGCAGTCTGTTGTTAGAGCTCTGTAGAATGTGCTGAGGCAGGGTCACCTGCACACAAATCGTGGCAATTACCAGTTCTAGTGGGAAGAGACATGGAGAATGTCCTGCAGGTAATTTCTGGGACATGAATACAGTTGATCACATGAAAAGAGCAATGAGGTATGTCAGAAGAGATGAACAGCTGACAGCCCTACAAACACAATTATTGCTCACTCCATTTTGACATCTTACTTTGGATGAGAGCCATTATCCAGAGCAATAAAAACAGCTGTGCAGTACAACACCCCAGAACCACTTAGCAGAAATGCACACTACATAATTCTGTTTTCCTTAAAATGCAGTTAAACTCTTTCCAATGCTGTAAAACAGCTATGATTTTTTTTTCCTTTTCCTACCATTACTCCTAGTCAGTTGCATAATCTAATAAGGGAGCTACTAGGATTTCTTCTGCTTTGGCTGTCTGACACTGACTTAGGTAAAAATACTTTAATAATTTGAAGAAAATTTCCAAAAGTGACTTTCACTTTAGGCATCCTAGTTTTAGGTTGTCCTGGCTCATTCTAAACTCAGTGATGCTCTCAGACTTTTCCAGACGAGGTGTCAGCTGGAATTTTTTGCCAGGGAGATGATGTTTAATGCTTTGTCCTCAAATACTGGTACATCTCTACTGGGAGACAGTTATTTACAATTCCTATATCCATACACGTAATGCAAAGAGAAAATTTAATATTTTGTAAAGGTTGCTTCAAAAAAACCCCAGGCATTATTTTTAATTTTCAGTATCCAGGAAGTCATGGGTGTTCTTCCCCATTTCAGATTAATTTCTTGTAAATCTTTGTTTAGATGCTGTAACTTTCAATTGGAGTAATTTATTTCTCAAGTGGCTTTAAATGGAATGTTGCTCCTTTGAAGATAATTACTTAGATATTTGTTTTTAACAGTAAATATGCAGCTTGTAAGGGAAGTCAGCTTCTTCACAGAACCATAGAATATCCTCAGTTTAAAGGGGCCCAAAAGGACCACTGAAGGCTCCTTGCCCTGCACAGGGCAACTCCAGCAAATACACCGTATGCCAGAGATCATTGTCCAAATGCTCATTGAGCTCTGTCAGCCTTGATGCTGTGATCACTTCCCTGGGGAGCCTGTTCCAGTGCCCAACCACCCTCTGGGTGAAGAATCTTTTCCTAATACCCAACCTGAACATCCCTGACACAACTTCAGGCCATTCCCTCGAGTGCTGTCGCTGGTCAGGAAAGTGAAGAGATCAGTGCCTGACACTCCACTTCCCCTCATGAGGAAACTGCAGACTGTGATGAGGTCTCTGTTCAGCCTCCTCAAGCAACTTCAGCTGTTCCTCGTATTTGTTCCTTTCTAGGTCCTTCACCATCTGCATAGCCTTCCCTTGAACAGCCTCCCTTTTCTAATAGCTTTATATTTTTTATATTTCTGGTGCCCAAAACTGCCCCCAGGACTCAAGGTGAGGCCACCCCAGCTCAGAGCAGAGTGGGACAATCCCCTCCTTTTTCTGGCTGGCGATGCTGTCCCTGATGCCTCCCAGGACATGGTTAGTCCTCCTGGCTGCCAGGACACTGCTGACTCTTGTTCAACTTGCCATCGAACAGGAACCCCAGGTCCTTTTCCGTGGCCCTGTCCCAGGTGCAGAATCCAGTACTTGTTTTTGATAAACTTCATGCAGTTGATGACTGCCCAGTTCTTTAACATGCCCAGGTCAATCTGCAGGGTCTCTCTGCCTTCGAGGGATCCACAGCTCCTCCCAATTTATTGTCATCAGCAATAGAAAAGTATAGGGAAAATTTCAGAGTCAGACAGAGCTTCATGAGTCTGAAATATGGTAGTGCAGGAAGAGAAACAGCTGCTTTGCACTCCGTTCTGAGCAATGAACTAGGAAATACTACCTCTTTGTTTCCTAATTTTCCCTGACTGCCACAGGCTGCTTCCAGTGTTCTCTATTGCACAGGAATTTCTGCTGTGCCTTGTTTTTGCTGGGGTTTTTTTTGTGTATTGTTGCAGGATCTACTCCTGGTTAGACAACAATTTAAAGTAATTTAAAGTATTTCTGTAGTACATGTGCTGTGGTTTCAAGGTTACATATATTTGGAGAAGAAAAGAGATTCCTGTCTGAGCCTTTTATGTTAACTGATAAACACACCAAACGAGGTGATGTTTTTTGACAATGAAATAATGACATCTGGAAGGTTTGGCTTTAGGTTTCTCCTTGTAATTACCAGCAATACAGCTGTCTCAAAGTAGAGGGAGAGGGTACCTAACCAGCATACTGAAAACACTGAATGGAGAAGGTTATTCATGTCAAAAAGATAAGATTGTTTTTTCTAAATGGGAACATTTAAGATAATCTGGAGGTGATGGCATCCTGTATACAAAATTATGACAAAAGGGCTCTGTGCTGCTCATTGAACTGCAGATGTGATCACCAGATTTCATTGCATAGCTCAGGGTCAGTTCCTAGGTGAGGGTCAGAGAGTTCAGCCAAATACCTTATAGCCATGGAAAACAGTTACTGAAAAGTGAAGGTCATTTTCCCATCCTTATTCATTCCCTGTATGCATGGGCTACGACCCTGCCACTGACATTGTCCCCATCATGTCTAGTCACTTTAACATCTATAAAAAGAAAAACACCAAAGAAAGATTATCCAAAGTCCCAGAATAGATTTTTTTTTTATTATTAGAATTATGCCTGAACTCTAAATTTTGGACAAACTCAAGGGGAGTCAGAGGAGATGTGCTGAAACTTTGGGGCTGTTTGATGGCACTTGGCAGGCTTATGTACTTGCTTGACTGCCTCTGTGCATCTCAGTTTTGTCAGTCCTTATGTGTCCTTATGTGTCTGATATAATATATTATATGATTTATATGATTCTCTTGAAAGATCTCTTGTACCACACCATGTTGCAAAATTTTGCCATAGTTGGTAGCTGGCTTACCAAATTTGTGTGGCTTGAGCTTTCTATAAGCAACTTAATCAGGCATTCAATTTTCTACATTTCTAATGGATTCAATGAGAGGAAGAACAAAAAAGGGTATAGCTATTTTTTCTAATAGCAAATTAGACTCCTGTTCTGAATATTAAAGATACATATTTTCAAATTCTATCTTGAACTGGAACAATTGATTTTATGCAAACTTGTCGTTGTTCAGAGGGAAAATGGTTTTTGTTTTCTAAATCACTAACAGGACAAGAGCAAAATTCATATTAGGTTATTCTGCAACAGGATGGAGAAAACTCTGTCTTAAACCAGTTGTTTTCACTGAAGGTAGTCTAATAATTTCTTGTGGTACACCCTATGTTTTGATAGGGCCAACCTGCTTGCAGGCTGCACATTTCATGCACCTTAAAGACCAGACTGTTCCTAAGCACACAATGAAGTCGTCTTCATGACAGCTCTGGAAGTAGCAAGACCAGGCTTAAAAGGTCTCAGCTCTCCCAGAGGCATAAATAAGATCTGAGTTTTTGAAGAATCAGTCAGTGTTCCCATGGGAGCTGTGCACAGCTGAACCACAAAATACAGTTCTAAACATAAAATCAGATGGTGACACTGGTACAAATGGCTTCTTTCACATGTAGCAAATCAGGGGTGGGTGGGATAAAGCTGTTCTTAGCCATCATAGTCTGTGCTTGCCTAACTTTACCATAAATAAACATTATGCTATTCGCCATCCCTGTCTTCTTAGGGGTATGGTATATTTCTGTCTTTCAGTAAAGTACGTGTACGTAGATCCGATAAAAGAGTAGCACTCACTCCAGCTGTGAGTAGGAATTAAAGAGCTGTTGTACTTATGCATTGGAAAATAGGATCAGAGACAGGTGAGCTTTCTGGAAGGTCATGGCAACAGTTTGGGCATCTTTTTGGGCCAGATTGTTTTCCAATAAAAGTTAGTGAAGAAGCACCCACAAACTAAAACAAACAAAACTCCCTCTTATCATGGCTGGCAGAATTTAGCAGTTAGACCCAGGAGAAATCAGAATGAGTGAACCTTGGGAATAAAAACACTCTTTACAAGGTGATTTAACAATAAGGAAGCAATGATTTCAGTTTAACGAGTTGGCAGCAGTGCCAGCTATGAATGTTCACATGCTTCCTCTTCCTGTGGAGGCTGTGCTGTGAACTTAATCAGACGATTGCTCTAGATATGAAAATCACTGCCAACGCCAAATGTTTGTTTTTTAAGTTGGCTAAGTTCCCTGATATAGTTCACAGTATGGTCCCACAAATAATTGATCTGGCATGACAAAGGGGAAGCTGTACTGAGGGATCAAGGTGGGCATGAGGCAGTACAGAGAAACAGGTACTTACTAGTTTCTCTGCCAAGAGCTTTGATTCATAAAATCATACTCTCGGAGACGGAGGTTTGCTGCAGCCCAGCAGTGAGAGAGCTGTAGAGCCTGTGCTGCCAGATGTTCCTATTTTAGAGAAAGTAGAGCATTTTGTTCCTCTCGTGCAACTCTCAGTTCATTCCTGGTGATCATGAGCATCTTATTTTCTCTCAAATAACCCAAGCAAGACAGTGATCAAGAAGGGAGAGAGCGTTTTCTGAGACATTTTAATTACAAAAAACAACCTTGTGGTGAACTTCTGTTTTTAGTTAAGCAATTAATGAAGAATCAAAATGCTTCTCCAAACAATTATTCAATAATAATTACCATAGCAACCAGTTCTTTATGTGGTAAATGGTGAAAACACTCTTTAACAGTGTTTATTTACTCAGTTTACTTTCCCAGTTTTTTCAAAACAGAGAAGAAATGCTCTAATTGGTTGCTAAAGTCCTGAGAGTGTCTAGCTGGAGATTACATTGAAAACCATTTCTTTACTTAGGTTTATTTCTGCTAAACATTCTGGAGTGTTTTTCTGCATTTGAGGTAGTAACACACAAGTTCGTTGTCCTTCTGGATTTCAGAATAATTTTTAAACTTTATCAGCTTTCTCTCCTCTTCCTCCACTGTGCTTTCCATGTTGATATACGCTGTTGTTGTCTCAACTTCATGATGAAGATAGCCTGTGTCAGTTACAATTGTTTAGGGTCATCTATCAATCAACATATTTCCAATCCATTTGGTTTGTTGAATGTTCACAAATATTCCCTTTTCCTCCGGTTATGTGTTCTTTGGAAGTGCTGAACTCAGTCAATCACTATACACTCCATAAATGTCTCTTAATGGCTGGCCTTATGGCTCTAAGTTCCCTGACAGACAACTGCGTATTTCAAAAAAGAAAATTGTGATAAAAGTAAAACACAGCTCGGTTATGATTTTTAAAGTTTTGAAACTTCCGGCATTTGCTAAACCTTCTTTAACTTGCTTCCAGTCATTCATAAACTCACAGGGTTCTGTGTAAACTTCCAATGAAGACCAACTCANGATGAGCCGTCTCCTGTGCCTTTGAATTGTTTCTTTGAAACCTGGTGGTTCCCAAATCAACTCAAAATGTTTTCTTGGTTTCAGCTCTCTTGGCAAAGCCATTTTTATATGAGTGGCAGATAAAAATGAAATTATTTCAAACAATGTGTTCTGTCAAATTTAAACCAAGCTTCCTTGTCTGACTTGCATCCTCTCCTTTTATACCCTTTTATGCATTTTGCTTGTTTTCATATTGATTTTGCAAAGGATTCTGAGGTGCATGCATGGAGGACACTTTATAAATGACAATTTTTTTGACAAGTGATTTCTATGTGAACTAAGTTCTTAGTCACCTCCTACAAGAAATGAAGAGCAGAGTTTGGAGTAAGAATTGTAATGGCTGCTTCTTCTTGGGCCCCTCACGTCAAAAAGGACATTGAGGTGCTGGAGCATGTCCAAAGGAGGGCAGTGAAACTGGTGAAGGGTCTGGAAAGCATGTCCTGTGAGGAGTGGCTGAGAGAACAGGGGTGGTTTCATCTGGAGAAGAGGAGACTCAGGGGGACCTCACTGATTTCTACAACTACATGAGGAGAGGTTTTAGTGAGGTGGGTGTCAGTCTCTTCTGCCATGTCTCAAGTGAAAGGACAAAGGGAAATGGCCTTAAATTGTGCCAGGATTGGGTATTGGAAACAAAATTCTCTCTGAGAGAGTAGTCAGGCATGGGAATAAGTTGACCAGGGAGGTGGTGGAGTCTGGAAATGTTCAAGAGGCATCTGGATGTGGCACCTTCGGATATCATTTAGGGGTGATTATGGTGTTGCTGGGTTGATGCCTGGACAAGATTACCTTGAAGGTCTCTTCCAACCTTGATGACTCTGTGATTCTGTGATTCTGCTACGTCAGTGATCTTGTCAAGTAACTTCCTTTAGCTGTCTTCATGCTATTATGTGATTATGTGTAACTGCAGGTTCAGCAGGGACAGTGATGTTCCTGTTACAGATATTCCCAAGCAATATGGTGAAGGGTACCTTCTTTGCGTTTTTTAAATATTCAAGAAGCAGACCTCCTCAGAGTCCTATTTAACTTCAAAATTTATCACTCATGGCTTTTTAAGATCACTTGCTATATCTACTACCGTTTGCTTTTTAAGTGCTGTGCAAGGTATAAATAGACTTATAAATATTGTGAAAATATTTTCTTTTTTCACATTATGCCTCAGCTTCCCTACTGTGTGAACACTGATTATTTTCAGGTCAGTCAAAAAGATATGAAACTCTGTACATCTTCTAAAACAGAGTCCTGACAGGTTGTAGAAAATCCTCCGAGACTTCTGGATTGACCCCAATAAGCTCTAGGAAAAAGGAGCAGCAATGAGAGACTCAAGTCTTATATGTCTTGTTTATTCTTTTATTAACAAGAGCCTCAGATTGGCATGCCTTGCAAGTCATATTGCTTTATTCTTTGGAATGGTTTCAATCAGACTACCATGGGTAAGAAAAGCTGATTCTGCCTCTGCATAAGCTGTTGTTTTACCTGTAACATGGTTTCCATTATTCTCTCTGTCCAAATCGAATTAGGTACTCACGAAATCTAATTGAAGGCCAAATTCTAGTGCATTTGTTCTGAGGAGATCTGCTGAAGTGAGTGGAACAAGTCCTGAACATTCACAGAGACGGGTGACTGAACTGGGCTTTTCTTTTTTTCACCCTGTACTCTAAGTTTCCTACTGTGTGTGAACATACAGTCCAGGTCAAAGCTAAAAGTCAGTCAAAAAGGCATGAAAAGTTGACTCCTCCAACCTCCCACAGCTGATTTCAGTTGTCCTGCTGAACAATACAGTTCTGAACTAGTCTCAATCTCACGTCAGCTCATCATACACCTCTTAGTAGCCTGCACCAGAAAGGAGTTATCTCATAGATAAATTACTGCTTTCTCTGATTTATCTTGGAGCAAAGGCAGAGAATGCCTGGGGGAAGCTGACTGGTCCAGGGCAACATGTCTCCAGTAAAACACGGTATGGTAGATAACAGGAAAAAAGCAGTAAGTGCAAAGGGAGAAGAGTGATACATGCAGAGTGACTAAAGAGTCTCAAATTCCTCTCTTTTAGAAAGTAAAAGGGGTTATGTTTTAAGTCAGTATAATCAGGAATAGTGATGAGCAAATGAATTGGAAATGATTAGTCACTGTTTATAAACATGATGCTGCACTCAAAGAAATGATAAAGCTTTGAATTAAAGCAAACAAAAGGAAACATTTTTATCACAAAGGGCCTAATTAAATTGTAAAAAATCTTTATTATTGAGTGACATAGGAGCCCAATGTACTATTAACTTGAGAAAGGCATCAGGAAAAGTTGTGCAGGTGCATTGAGTATACCACCTCCACCTCAGAGGATCCTGGAAGCCAGAGAGATGCAAGGATCATGCTAATCATGCCCTACTTCTCACAAGCCTTGTCTAGACATCTACTGCTGGAAAAGGTTAAACAAAATTTCATCTGGAGCCAAGATATGCATTATTATTTAATCATGGCATATAAATTGCAAATTAATTCCCTGTCCTATAGTAGAACAATACTCCAGATTCAGAAATACAGGAACATATAAAGCTGAAATTTCTGCTGGATGCCTTTGGTCTCATATCAGATCTCACTTTCAAACCCTCATGACTATGGGGAGCGAGACCTGCAGATCTGAGTCAAAACATCCCAATGAGATTAGGGAGTCTTCTATTAGGACAAACAACACTTGGATTTTAGGAAGACTGATTATTAGATAATAGTAAGAAAATACAATGTCTAGCCCGTGATGTTCTGCAGCCACAGATTGCTGGAGTGTTTAACACTGGTTTGGCAAAACATCACTGAATGCTCACTGTACTTTTGTACACATTAACTACTGCTTTATCCTTCTACTCCTGCCTGAGCACTCTGTTTTCCACTACCAGAGAGAGTATCCTGAATGATGAACACTTGATCTGTTTGGTGGGGCTGTTCCGGTGTTGTTATGATCCTGTAGGTATCACCCATAGCTATCAGAGCCTTTGAAATCTCAGCCAATAACAAGGATGAGATGTTGGATAAAGGTACTGAGGCTGCAGAACTTTGCACTCTCTCTGGTGCAGTCAAACACTGCAAGTTTCTTACTCACTTTCCCAAACAATCCTCACTTCAGTGGTGTTGATGTGCCCTGCCTTACAAACGTGCAGAGCACAAAGAGAGGTCAATGACAGACAAATAAGAGACTGAAATTTACACTGTCCAAGGATCCACTCCCATTTGGCTCTCTTGAGTTCATATGGAAAAAAGCAGCTGTGACGCAGTTTCTGCAAGGAAAACCAGTTCAGCTCTTACGTAGACTTCATCAAAGAAAAAGTCTGTGTACACAGGCACTGACTGTGCAAGAATTTGGTTGTCTTTTCAGCTTCCCCTGTTGAATGGTTCAGAATTCAGATTGTGCAGATTTGTGCTTTGGCATCAGCTGAAAATGAATGTATTTAATTTGGTCAATAATAATACAATAACTATTATCACTGATATTAATTCTTAGCTAACTGACATTATTTGTTTTCCTTAATATGGCTTGCTTCCCAAACTAAAGCCATGGAACAAATCACAAAGTTGCTCTTGCAGAAGAGACAGTGCAAAAACAATTTGTTAATTATGTTTGTAATCATTCCTGGCTAGAGCTCTGTGAGTCAGTTTTTGGAAATATAATTTGTGGTTCAACCAGAGTTTAATGCCCCCAAATACTGCAAATCTCATCCTCAAGGCAGAGAAAATTCACAAATTTGATGTCTCTCCTTAAGATCCAAGACCTTCTTTCATGCAAACTTTCCTGACTGCTATTTTTGCAGCCTACAAAGCTGTCGTTGTCTCTCTTTTTTTAAACAGATATTTTTGCTTCTCCTGCCTAATCAAATCCTATTTGTTGTTCATTGCAGATAGCAGCTCAGGCAGTGTTGTTTATGTGTATGAACACTGCAGGAATCTTCATTAGCTACCTATCAGACAGAGCACAACGTCAAGCCTTCCTGGAGACCAGAAGATGTGTGGAAGCCAGACTGAGACTAGAGACAGAAAACCAGCGACAGGTATGGTCACCAGGAAAAACATTTCTATTTTTGTATTAACTGATATTGATAATTGGACAAGACCAGGCTTTTGTAGCCTTGAGTCCAGTGTGATATGACCTGATTCATGCAGGGTAAGTGAGTTTTATGCTGTAACTGTGCTGCTGTGTATTGAGTTGATATGACATCTAAAAGATTTCCCCTGGGAAACAGGATGAATAGAGTGGCTGTTCATCATCCTTTCCCACAGAAGAGGCCATCAAATGAAACAGCAGCTGGCAGGTGTTTAAAAATGGTTCTTTACACGAGAGGGGTTAATCTGGGGAACTTCATGTTTCAGAGTGTTGTAGATATTAAAACTTGTATTAGTCAAGTGAAAGATACTCCAGAACCATCTGGACACACACATTCCTGTGCCACGTGCTCTGGGACGGCTCTGCCCGAGCAGAGAGGCTGGAGCAGATGAGCCTCTGTGGTCCCTTCCAACCTGCATGATTCTGTGAGTCTGTGAAAACTAAGCAAGTTAATGGAAGTGAACTCTGTCTAGGCAGAGAAAATATGAAAGCATCACTTCAGGCTCGTGGATGGATTTTTTGTACCTGGGAGGCCACTGCAGCAAAGTATCACTGTTCTGTTTCTCTGTTCTTAAACTCTTGAAAAATCAGCTTTTGGCCACTGTGTACATTAGCACACTGGGTTAAGGGGAACTTTTGATCTGAACAGGTATAGTTGATCCTAGATAATCATCTTTTCCAATCCAAAATAAGAAGTATTGAATAAAAATAAATTTGCTGCCTATTATTTTGCACCAAGGGAGCAGCATCTGTATTATATATGGTACATTGCTGTATCATTCTCAGGTGAATTTAGCCTTTCATTTTGCCCTGCTGTATAAATATGTATATTACTTCTCAAATTTATTTCATTTACCCCCTGAAAGTCATGCTCTTATGCAGAGTTCTAGGAAGATGTCCTGTTCTAGACTTCATTGACTAATGACTCAGGACGCATGACTGTGTTGAGTAATGCCAGGTCTCTCTGTCAGAACATCTCTGCAGCCATTGCTGACTGAAAAGACTTTGAGGGATATTATCTAGGATGCTCTGTTCTCTTTTTAACTGCAGGATCATGTTTTCCTGCCTGTTGGGGATTTTGGGGTGTTTGGGTTTTTTCCTTTTTCATCTTGTCTAATCTTTCATAAACTATTATTTTGTAAGCTTTACTTTGACCATAGTTTTCTAGAGTTCATTGTAAAAAACTTTATAAAACACTAACAAAAGATTCCCTCGTTCCATATTATTCTGAGGTTTTCCCATTAGAATTATTTTATCCTCTCATGTAAAATGAAGTTTGTACAAAGACAAATATTTTGAGAAATTCAAATAATTTTGCTGGACTTCTATTTTCTATTAGGAAAACAAAAATAGATTGTTTCCATTTGAGTGGGCAGTTTTGGGTTTTTTTTGTTTTTTTTTTTAGAGGAAGGAAGTAGTGGTTGGATCTGAAATATTTGTTTTTATTAAGTCAGGTTGAACTGTGCATTTTGTCTTGGCCCAGAGCCTCACAAGGCTTCAGGGCTGTGCTGTTCCCTGAGGGCAGAACTTCCTGGAGTGTTACCTCACTGCAGCTGAGATTCACCTATAACCAAACAAAGCAGTGTGTCACAGGCATCATATGACTGAAAATGCATAAGGGAAAATGTCCTTGGGCCAAGGAAAATGCCCACAGGAGAAAAATACAGACAACAGGACACCAAATGAAAGATCTCTTCTAAAACTTAATTTAATAATAAACTAAGTCAAAATTTTGGAACAGAACATTTTGAAATATCTCTGATAAATTTTCTTGGAACTTTGAAATTGTGTTATTATGCACACCTATATATATAAATATGTTAAATAAACTTTTTGGCTTTTCATATGTATTTGGGACAACAACGTTAAAAAAATATTGCAATACTGGAACATCTTGAGGAATGGAGAGTTTCTTTCCCTCAGCATTCTATTTTTTCCCCCTTGCTTCTGAAGTAGCATCTCATTTAAGCAATTTTTAAACGTCTACTTTAAGAAGACTGACAAGGTCACATTTTAGGTGACCACTTTTTTAGCACTTTATCAGCACACACGCAGTAATTCAGTGACTGGTAGAATTTCTCTATCTTGAAGACTAATATTTCATGATACATGGGATCTGTAGCTCACATGAATCTAAAAAAACTTGCTACTTGTTAAAGCATATCACATTTTAAAAAGTAAGGATTAAATCTTGATAAAGTTTACTAAATTAGTTCTAAGACTTTCTACAAAATAGCTCTAATATATGAAGGGGAGAAAAAAGGTGGGAAAAGAGTGTGCAGGACAATAGATGACATGTAGCTTCTGAAAATTCAAAAAAATGTGGTTGAGGAAATAAAAATGTGCAGAGAAAATAAAGTAATAATTACTTGTATAATTCTTCCAGACAATAATTCCAGGAATTCTAAATTTTTTTCATCTTCAATTTATTTCCCCTTCACTTCCCATAACTGTCAAAACTAGAAGTTTCTTATAGCAGGGTCAAGATTTTTGTTGCTTTCAGTGGTGAGACTGCTACTTTTTATAGTAGTGAATTACTTAATTTAAATCTCTTGAGGCTTCTTTCATCCCCACACATCTTCTGCTTCTTAAACTAAAAGTAATAGAAAATTAAAGTGTATTGACATGCCATATGTATGGCGTGTCATATGAAGTGTGACAGCTTGCCAGAAAGGTCCTGGAAGGTCTGGTTTTGTCTTTGCTTTCTTTAAATCAGAAGACCAGTAAAATTAAAGTAAGAACAAAACAACATGAGTTTTAACCTACAACAAAGAGTGGTATGCTTGTCCACAAGCAATTGCAGAATGAGGCTCCAATTTTAGACAATCATGGAAGTTATATAAATGCTTCAGATATACTTCATTACTGTGTATTGTTAAAAATAAGAAATCAAGTTTCTGCTCTCTCAAAATGACCCTTCCAATTTCTTAATATCCCTTAGATTTATAATCTCTAATCTTCTGTCATTCTAATAATGATAAATGCTACTGCTATCATTATGCAGTGTTGTGAAGTGCCTAAAAGAGCCAGTCATGGAAAGTCACACAATTGTGAGCCAAACATTTTATAATCTGTGTTTTAGAGACAAGCAAGAGGTACCATTAGAAATGTGGAGTTGTACAAGGAAACAGTGATATTGATAAGGAAGGATCTCTCGTTTTCAGAGGTTTTTAAGGACACTGTAATGAGTATTTGTGGATTTTCTGGAATACAAATATAAACTTTCTATTATGTCAGCTTCTGCTGTAGTCATAAACAAGACATTTTTCTGTATTTCCAGATACATTTCATATATATGAGCTGATTTTTTTTCAGTGAAAACTTGCAACCACTGCATAAAGAGCAATGAAAATAGGAGGTGAAACCACCAAAATCTCACTAAGGATGAAAAACTTCGTTGTTGTTCTTCTGTTATGAATGAGATGTGGGGGTTTAAATAAGTTCCTGCCTTTTGCCCAGGCCTCCGGCATCAGGCAATAGATTTATTGAGGTGGCCAACACCCCAAAACCCACTCTTGTTTGCAAGTTCATTAATAATGGCTGATTCGGTCTATTATAGAATGAATCATTTATTTAATAGACAAAAAACTAACAGACACAAGACTTAAAACAGACTATAACTTAACATGAATAAGACAAAAAGAGACAACTAGTATAGAATGTGGGGTTAAAGGTACCATTAATTTTACAGCTAGCGAAGGAATAACTTAGGATCCAATATTTCTTACCATCCAATTCGCGATGGAGCACACATCAAAATCCTTTCCCTCAGTTCCCAGGAAAGTAACCATGGAACCTGTGTCCAAACTCCAGGAAGAAGTCCCGCATACTTCTCAGGGTGTGTGTAGGAGATATCTGCCTCCGTGATAATTTGTAGTACTTTTATAGTGTAAAGCAGGCCTTTTGGTCACCTGTGTTTGTTTTCTTTTGTTCTGTTCCCACATCTGCTCTCCATACCAAGATGCTGATTCTTGGTTAGGCTGGCAGACCCTTTGGCTCCAGGAGATGGTCCCTGCTGGGTCTTCAGCCCACCTGGGTTATCTCTCCTATTTGCACCGGCCACCTGTGGTGGGGAGAGAGGGATATGCCCTGCCACATCTTCATGTTACTCTGACCTGAAATTTGGACAGTTAGATATTTTCCAGATGTCATTATTTTCCAGCAGTGTCTCCCTTTTGTGGGTTTTCAGGGTTCATGGATTCCTTGCCCTATTTCATTTTGGCTGTGAAGTTTTCCAGTTTGACATTCGAAGCCATTTTGTTGTTCAGAAATGTCTGTGCCTGTGGTGTCTGTAAATCTGAATTAGCTCCACAGACTCGTATTCCACAGAAAATATCTTCAGGTGCAAGTCAGCTTTTACACCAATTGCAATTCTTTCAGTAACTGCACAGGAAGGAAGAGAAGGAAGTGCAGACCTGGATGATGCAAAAGAATTTACGGAGCCTGGCTGGCCCAGGGTAACCTGACTCCAGTTTTGAAGTGACTCAATTTCCAGTGTCTGTTTCCAAAAGTCTGTATACAATAAAACTCCTACATCTTTTTTCATTCTGCCTCCCCCATCCCCATTTACTCTCAACAAGACTTGTAGAGAAAATTTTCAGAAGTGTTTCAGAAAGTCAGGACTTTCAGTTGTATTTTCAGAGCATCAAGGATCTGATTTTTTTTCTATTGTTATCCTTTTGATTTTAAGCACCTGGGCTAGTTATAGTACATATTAGTAAAAGTACATATTAGCATTTTCAATTACAATGAATTTCCTAATTCTAATTACTCTATTATGAAAATGAACAGTAGTGTGGCTACAAAGGAGAATTACTCCTGCAGTCATTGCTAATGATGTTTATGCACTTACCTGTATGATATTATCTGTGTGACACCATTTGGAAATCCCAGCACCCTGTGAAACTGAGGGATCATCTGTGTTTACTTATTTCCCAATTTTCATTAAAAAATTAGAACTTTTGTGAAAATCTAAAACACTTCAGAGCTTGACATGCTTAATGGAGACTCCACCGTTGATGAGTACCAGGAAGACTTTAACATCAAAAGATGAAAATATCAGAGAGGCAAGCTGCAGGAGGCAGCGCAGATGAATGTGTTGTAAAAACAGCCTCAGTTTAGCAGTTATTGATAAAATAATGAATTTAAATAGTTTCTAATTAATTGTAGTTAGTGGCCTGTTCTTAAGAGATGTATTTATATCAACCAACCAAATATGGCCACCACAAAATGTCCTCTTATTTTCTTTTCAAAACATTGCAATTATAAATAAAAAACAAACATGAGGCTCTCTGTTTTCATAAATCTATTTTATTCCAACAGTATCATAACTTTCTACTACTTGTTTTAAATTTTAATTTAACACTTTCATTTTATATCTACGTGTTTCAAAAATGTTGACAACCAGTGCTATACTTTGTTAATGACTACTTCAAAGACACTGTCTTTGTTTTTACCTTGATTTTGTTGTAAGGACACAGCAGGTAATTCTGCTTTCATCATATCTGGGCAATGAAAATAGATAGTCTGACTCACTTTCTTAATTAGCTACTGAAAAGCCTTCAAAACCAATGAGTATGTAATTTCCCTCATTGTGAAAATGCTGTGAAATTGCCTTAATGAAGAGCAGAAACCTGAACTAAATTTCTTTTTCATTTTTATTTCTCAGGATACAAAATCGCTAAGTTTTAAATGAATGACATATTAAATCCAGACACATATTGAAATTATGACTTTATGACTTTATGACTTATAATATGTCAAGTGTCCTAACCTGCTCTTTCTCCAATCTTTATTTGAAATTTGTTTAACATTTTAAACCCTGAAATACTACAATTTAATTATAAAGAGTCTCTCAGATAATTCTGTCGTGCTGCCTTTTCCTGCACCACACATACATATGTCAAGTTATACATATCTGAAAACAATTATTGTGTAGGGAAGTCAGGAATATTGTTGTGCAATAAAAATTGTGCAGGAATATTTGACTAACTGAACCTAAAATTGGAGTCTTAAAAGGACTAGACAAGGAAAATCACAAAAGTTAAATAGGTGAAGTTATTAAAGCTAGAAGACTATAAAAATCAGTCCAGCCCTTAACCCTTCTCTTGCAGTAAGATCACAACACTACAGGACAGCTATTCATAGAAAAGGCATTTAGTCGTAATCAGAAACTTCTCTTGTGTTATGGCCACACTTTATATCCAAGGCTGCTCTAGACCAATGAGACTAATGAAGCCTGGACAAAGCAGTAGGAAAATATGGATGGGAGGCTGCTTTCAAGCTAAGCAAAGTTGTTTAAATGTATCTTACTAACATGAATAACATGGAGTCTGGACTAATGTTCAGAAAAACCCAATATATAGCCTCTCTGAAAAATTTTATTTGCATTATTTCTAGTAGATTTAGAGAACCTAATAACATTTTATGAAGAAGTTGTTTAAGATCAGAGGAGAAAACAGTCCCTACCTGTTTGATTTTTACATTCATCCTCGGGAGAGGTGTTCACTCTTGTTCTCAGTGTAGCAGGCTATGCATCACTCATGAAAAGAAAACTCTCTACCTCTTGTGTAGAGCTCACCAGCAAGGTTGCTCTGCTCCTACTGTGATAAACTATTGGGAGGGAGTAAACTCAAATCAGAAACAAATACTCCAGGTTTTATGTTCTGAGAAGGCAAATAGGGATAATTATTCTATTTCAGCACTACCTTTGTGCAGTGTCAGTGCAGTTACCTAGTGCTAGAAGTTACTAAAGCCACAACACATTAGTCATTTTAGCTGTATTATTTAAATCCCTCTCCGAGACAGTTCTCAGCAAGCAGACCCCTTTCTCTGCAGAAATAATCTCAAGTTCCACAAAGAGAAGGTTCTCTTATGTGGAAATAAAGCCCCTTCTTAATATCTTCCTTAATCCTTATGAAAATATTCTTGGGCATCTAACACCCAGGCAGAGGAAATGGAGCTGGAGGCTGGGGGCAGGAGAACTGGTGGGGAACAAGCACTGCCTGCCTCTAGTCTTGCAAGGAGAAATCATTCCAGAAGGTCCAGGCTGGTATCAAACCTGATCCACTGGGCTTCTAGGGATGCTTCCCACCAAGGTGGACAAAGATGAGCATTTGCAAGTTTTAATTATGGGTTTGGTCAGGTCAGTGGGGAACAAGAAGAAAAACTTTTCTACATTAAATGGTGTAATGAGAAGAGTCCTCTAAGAGAATATGCTACAGGCAATTCCTCCCTGCAAGTCCTGCCACTGGCTTACTAAACACCTACTTTCCAGGTCATCCCTTTCTCATAGGGGATTCCACAAATCCAATTAAAGCTCATTTTGAAAGTCAAAACAGTTTGGGTGTTGTGTCATTTGATTTGCATGAAGGATTAGAGCTCACCACCTGAAAGGACCATTTGTCCAGGTGAGAACAGGATAGTTTTGTTTTCTAGGTATGATCACACATTCTCTCTTTCTAGTATGGATATCAGGGCTTTAAAATGAGAAGGCAGCCCTCAGTCTTCAGAACAATCTGCTGTTGGCATATTTAGTGTCTTCTGCCTGTTATCTTTGGAAAAACTGTAATCCTGCCTTAATCTCTTTTTCCATTAAAAAACCTGTTCTGTTTGACCATTTGTTTCCTTCTGCCTCTACTTCGAGAGGATTTTTTTTCACACTTTCCCCTGCAACAATCTCTTTTTCTCATGGCTTTAAGAAGCTCTCTGCAGATTGATGAACTCTGGGGTTTGTTTTTTGATTTTGTTTTTTTAATTTTTTTAAGCAGCTTACATGTTATGTAGGTTTTCTCAAGCTCTTACAAATCTAGAATTTAATCAACTGTCAGCACTTTGCAACCGCTAAAATAAGAGCAGATTGGACTGGGATTGGAAAGGACACTTTAAGAGGGTTAAACACCATAAAGTCTTGCGTGTATATATATACACACATACACTGGTAGTAAGACTATTAAAATCCCTCTAAATTGGTATGAGGATAAAGTTCAGATTTAGTTTAAAAAATAAAAGAATAATCTTAATTTTAGACAGCACATGGTCTTTCTTTACAAAAAAAGTTTCAAGTGCTCCATATTTAAAAATTATGATCACAATAACCGAGGCTTTATTTTTAAAGGGCAAAGAATAAACTCACAATTTAAAAAAATTTATGTAAACATCTGGTTAGATATTACATTTTAGTATTTTTTTTCCTTTGATAGGAACCAATTTGTTGACTGTGAGATTCTAAGAAAAGTTTCACATTTATCCAGATTTTCTTTCATGTTAGTATCTTTAAAGAACCATGGTCCCCACAGAAAGTTTTGTTTTTGATGTTGCTCCATCTGCACTTAGAGGATCAAACTCTAAGTATAACTTACTGGTCAATCTAACAAATGAAGGAATGTGAAAAGTTTATATTCTTCACAACAGTTCTTCACAATCCATTTCCATATTCTGATTTAGTAGGTGACCTCTTTTCTAAGTTCAATAACAGACTTTTCTTCCTTATTGTTGGGGGAAAGAAATATTTACATGCACTTATGATTTTGTAGATACCAGGATGTACATTTACTACATCTTATCTCAAAACACCCTATTACATAGCCCATTTGCAGTAGAAACCCAAATATTGTAAAGTTAGATTTTAGATGTTGTGCCTTCACATTCACTGCTGGTGTTTGTTTCTTGTCATCAAAGCATAAAGCCCAAATATTGCTTTCAAATAGAAGTCTAAGGTAAAATCAAGATAAGAATTATCTGCTGCCTTCTCTTCCATTCCTTGCAAATCTGGAGTGGTCACATGGACTCGAACAGAATAATGAGATTTACAGCCAATGCCAGAGACATGGGAGTCAGACCCTGAACTGTAATTCATATAGGGGAAAAATCCTGGAGTGTCATCTCTTCAGGTGTGGGAGCTTCCCCTAGAAGAAATTAGTGAGAAGGAAACCTCCTTCCTAGTAGATGGATTTTGGATTCACTGAAGATAAAACTCCTGTGTGGTTCTTTGATCTCTAAACTAGGTTGTTCAACTGTCATGTTGGTCAATAGTGAGTGAGACTGACAGGATTTTGGTGGCCCGTGTCTCCCATGTTCTCAGCTCTTTGCTAACGAGAGAGGTGTCTAAAAAAAAAAGCTTCTTTCAGAGCTGCCACCAACAAGGGACCCTTGCTGATGTGTCAGAGAAGTGGACAGAGATGGAATGAGGAAGGCCAATGAAATAGTTTCAGTCCCCTACAGTGATGAGACACTTCTACCAGCTGGGCTGCCATACAGTCATCTCTGCTTAGTAAAGAACTCCAAGGTCCAAATTCATCAAGTTAGTGCCTCTGCACTGAAAATACATACTAATTTTAAGATCATCTTTCTTTCTAGTTCAGAACTCTTAGGGTACAAAGAAACTTTCCTTTGTGCCCTAAAATGACCATAGCAAGACTCTAAAATTTATGTCATTACAAGATGCTCAATTAATAGAGAGACTCTGTGGTCCAGATAATGGTTTTAAATCATTTGACCATGAGCAGTACCAATGCCAAGATAGAAAGAGTCAAGTTACTGATGCCATCACTGAGATAATTTAAGGTAAGATAAAATATTTGGATTAATATTTATTTAAAAAATGATGGTCTTTCACACCATCAGCGTTCAAGTGCCCATCTACAAGCCTATTCAGAGGGGTTTGTTTTTCAGGAGGACTATTGCTCCCACCCACTGAAAGGAAGTTTTATCCTGCTTGTGCTGTTTACTACTGGAGTCTTGAAATTCTCTGACAAAGTATATCCCTTGTTTTGACCAGAATAAATGACCTTGTAGCTCTTATCCATCTTGGTGTTCTGCAGTGATTTAGTCATATAAAGCTGAACAATACAAGGCATTAAAGCTTTCTTTCTCATATTTTCCCTGTCATTAGTTGCCATAATGAGTACTCTTGAGAAATGTGTATTTTATTGAAGTTGTCTAGCGATTTTCAAAACAGAGCAAAAAAAAGTAACAAAATGGAAAAAGAGACATCTAAATCAATAGAAAATAGAAACAGTGCAGAAGAATTAAATGAAGATTTAACAGCAGATAAGTCAAAGCTGTTCCAGAGAAACATAGCAAAATAAGCATTAAAGTCAGATGGTGCCATTCTGATATTTTAGAACAAATTTGAATTGTAGGAGCTGTTTTTTGCTCGTTTTCTATTCAGTAAAACAAGGAAAAGCTTAAGATTATGCTATTATGGAATCAGTCCTCAGTGGTTGTGTCTATCTTTCTATTCTTGAGCTCTGACTCCTGCTTTCCTTGCAAACTAATTGAAATTTATGGAAGCCAATACACCAGAAGAGAGTACAAAGTTTTTTGTCATAATATGTGTCTTATTTCCATATAAATCATTTTCTTCAGAATATTTGTCTTCTCTACTATTGTTTCATAAAGAATAACTAACAAAAAATCTTCAAGATATTTGGAAGGAACAAAATTACAAAATTATAAAATACGGCTTTCCAGGATTAGAAAAGTCTGATGGATTACTGAGGGGCTGGAGAGTATCACTTGTCCAGCTCAGGGCTCCCCAACATAAGTAGGACATGGACCTGTTGGAGCAAGTCTAGAGGAGAGTCATGAAGATGATGAGAGAGCTGGGGCACCTCTCCTATGAAGACAGGCTGAAAAAGTTGTAATTCTTCCGTCTGGGGAAGAGAAGCCTCCAGGGAAACGTTACAGAACCTTCCAGTACCTAAAAGGGCTACAAGAGAGATGGAGAGGGACTTTTGACAAGGGCATGGAGTGGTAGGACAAGGGGGAATGACTTCAAACGGAAAGAGAGTAGGTTGAGATTACATATCAGGAAGAAAATCTTGGCTGTGAGGGTGGTAGTGCACGGGAACAGGTTGCCCACAGAAGCTGTGGCTGCCCCATGCCTGGAAACGCTTAAGGCCAGCTTGGATGGGACTTTGATCAACCTGCTCTATTGGAAGGTTTTCCTGCCCATGGCAGGGAGGTGGTCACTGACTGATCTTGAACATCCTTTCCAACCCAAACTGTTCTATGATTCTGTGATTAATGTTCACATCTACAAGACAGGGTGATAATACAAATTGTTTTGTAACTCCTGTTTTTCACCACTCATCTTTCTAACAAGTTTGGGTTTCACAATGAAATTTAAATCTAACATACTCTTCATTACAAAAAGTCATATGTAAGGATTCAGAGGATCTGGAATTATGAACAATTGCATGCACTCAATACAGACACTTAATTTGAGAGCACTTAATCTGAGACCTGTAGTTCCTACTGCCTAAGCTAAAAGACAACTCAAACAACAAAGCACTGTCAGGAGACGGTTTCATGATGTGCTCCCACCCACTCCCATGCAAGTTAGTGGTGCTCATGTGGACTTATGACGAGTTGATTCATTGTACCTGTGCCATAGCATAATCGCTGCCTGCAGTCAGCTTCATGATCAACTGTGTTACTTCTAAAATTAATTTTATAAATATTTTTGTAAATATTTTGTAGAGGAATAATTTTTTTTAATTAAATATACATGCAGCAGCAGTAACAGGTATCATACCAAAGAAAATGACAGGGCGGGTTGTTCCGTGACTTCCCAGCATGCTACAGGGTGAGCTAGATATTTATGAAGCTAAAATACTGGGGTAGGCATAAAAACACAAACTGGCAGCCCTGGAATCATCCTGCTACATCTCAGGAACTGCAGGGTAAGCAGGCACTAAGACTGTGATCTCCTTACACAGCCAACTGGATAATAAAAAAGACATGTCCTTTTACACCTGGCAGTAGACTATTAGTCATCAAGCCCTGCCAACATTTTGTAATGTGGCTTCAGGTGCCTGAACCATCAAACCATTCCCCATCTAGCCAAAACAAGGGACCAGTAGCACCTTGCAGTTCTTCCCTTCAGGATGTGCTATGTATATTGTTCTATGCTGTTCTGGACAATAGCATTGAGGAAACAATTGGATAACACATCCTTCCTACAAGAAGTGTGTGGAAAAAAGCTTTTTCCTCCTTTCACTGCCACAAACTTCGTAACACTTCTCAGTTAATAACTGATTATAAAGGGTTGTGACTCTCAAATACTGGGTTATCGGTTTGGTTGAGACTCTAGCTATGTTTCATAGACAAAAGCTAAACAAAAGGAGGCTCCAGGACCTCCTGTGTGATCTGGCCTTGTTTCTCTTTGAAAACAGCAGATGCCTGAATGGAACATGCCGCCAAGGATGGGATGATTTGGAATAGTAATTGATTGAATTAAAATAAAGCAAAGTTGATACAGCTCATATCGCACATTGCAGCAGTAAGTAGTAAAAGCTAAGAGGCAGCCTCATAACCCCACAAGTCTGAATGAATTAGGTATTGCAGTTCCTTCAATATTTTTTAATTAGCTCCCATTGTCTCGATGACACACAAGAAAGAACAGCTGCAAATAGACTGTCCATTGTACACTAAGTAAGCACAAAGGAATTTTTCTTCAGAGCAGTTGATCATAATGAGAAGTGCTAATTTCTATTTTCTAGAGTGGCATCTACAATAATTACATCTATTCTGAATACTGTCAGATTTTCAGTAGAAAACAATACCATTTTTATCTACTTCCCTTAAATGTAATAAAAGCTTGTGCTCCAGAAAGACTAAAACTACTCCTGCTCTGAATGACCCTTTTCACATCGTATTAAGTTCAGTGTATAAGACAAAAAAACCTCTCTGATATTAACTGGAAATGTTGTTAAAGACAAGCTTGATGGTTCTGGAAAAATGGTTCTTAAAAATCAAGAGGAAAAATGCAAAACAGTTTCTCTAGAGCATCTAATATTAAACACTTCCGGGGTACGCCCACTCCAGTTTTACACAAGTGTCTTGGGAACAGCCATAAGCAGCCTGAATCCAAATCCAAAGGCTTACTCCCATGACATCTATGTAGGTTCCCCCATTTGATGGTACATGTAGAAGAGGAAAAGCAAAACCTGAACTGACCCGTCAGTCAAGAAGGGCTTTTCATGTCTTGGCAAAGCCATCCCCAATAAAGATGATGTGAAACAAAGCAAAATCTATACCACCTAAGTGGAGCCAGTGCAGGGAGCTTATGCAGACAGCAGACCCTGCAGGGGTGATGCCCTCACATGACCTACAGGGAAACCTTGGGGACTTTGATCCTACTCTTAGCAATTTGCTCCAGGTCCCAAATTGCTCGTTGATGTTTTGTGCTTGTTGGTGTTTTGTTCTCTCTGATCAGCCCAAGTGGAAACGTGTCTGGTTTTTATTCACAAGACTGAGACCTTGTGCACTGGTTAATTGACTCCTCTCAAAAACTGCTGCAAAGGACTTTATTTATCCATCAGGGACATGTCCCACTTCTCCATGAATGTGCCTAGCTATGTTTGTACAGTTGTAAGCACTGGTACCCCCTGATTTCAGCACAAATGACCCGAGGGATGGTTGCATGCGGACCACAGTGAAGTTGTCCAAAAAAGAATGACTATTGCAGATGCATAAAACAGTAAATGGGCCTTAGAGGCAGTATCAATGTTAAATTACAGTCTTGGGACTTTAAATAGATGTGTGTGACTCATGAAGTTAATTTACTTATCATTGCAGCATTTGTTTCACTGTTGCTAAATTTTCCTGAAGGAGTAGATCGAGTAGGAGTCAGCTCCATATTTAAACACCTCCTAAACTAGGTGACTGCACACTCTTTACATCTATGGGCTCCTACTACCATTGACTGAGATCTAGTCAATACAGGCAACAGAACCCAGAGAGACCCATAGTGACAACACAGGAGTCATTTACATCTGCCCTCTTGAGCATCTCTCCAGATTCATTGGATGAAATGGAAGTTTGGGCATGACTACATTGTAGTCACAAAACTCAGGTGTCTGAATGCAGACCTGAATTCTACCATCAATTTGTTACATTTAGAGATTTCTAGTGGTCTTTTTTCTTTACCATGGTTATTCTTCGGGTTAAAGATACTTTTTTAAATTTATTTACTCTAAGCTCTGACTACTCCATCTTAACGGCTAGGGCTGATTCATGTCATGAATGGTTATTAGAAGAATAGTTCACCAGCTCTTTTCTGGCATTCTTTTGTTGCTATTTTCATTCTTCTATGTCTTCTCTTGAAGAAATATATCTCTGTTCTTTTTCAAACCATTTACTGCTGCTGCTGCTTACCTTTGAATTGTCTCCACTTAGCCCACTGCTCAACTAGCAAGCTTTCAACAGAGCTGGGCAATGAAGTTTCCTTCACCCTAGAGTTCATGACACTCCTTTATTAGGCCTTTCTCTATAAGAGAATGAATTTTTTCTCATATGTTTCCCTCCAGCTCTGAAAATGCCTTCCAAGAGAGACTGACTAGAAATGTGAGGACTCTTTGATCATGCAAATAGTAAGCTACAGAGGACTATGAAAAAATGGCTTTTTTTTTTTTTAATCTGGGATTAGATACTGCTCTTTTTCTACATGACCTCCACACATTTGTGCCACAGTATCTAGATCTGTAAAATAGGAGCAAAAATATTCAACTAGGTTAAAGGGGAGCTATGTGGCAAAGATCTTTATATCAAGGGAATAGTGACCTGACACTCATTCTTGAGTAACTGAAAATCTTTTGTAACTGCTGGACTGAAGAAAAGTGATGTGAAAGGCCTCAGAAAAACGACATATCTTGGTCCTGAGAACACTAGCATCAGCTGTAGGAAAAGAAAGAATGGAAGCAATCCACACTAGAGCCCACCTCTCTGTTCCCAGTTTGGGGAAGGAGTCTGGTTCAGCATCCCCACCACCTTGTCAGTGTGGTGTGATGTAAGAGCAGCTTGGCATAGCAAGGGACAGCTGATGCCCATAGAGGGAAAAATTTTCTGTCCTTTGAATGTTTCAGTACCAGAGAATTGATGGTAGCTGAAGTGCCTCATAAAAATATGTATAGACACACACAAACACACTTAAATGCTGTTTTTCTTGCAGTGCTTCTCCCTAGCACAACATACATCAGACCAAGTAGTGACATGAGCTGTGTATGAACCTTCAATTGTGATTCCAACAAAGGCTCATCACATGCTTCAGTATTAATGGAGGAGGGCTGCTACAGAGGCAAACTAATTAACCTCAGTTTTATGGGTCATTGCCAGATATTATGTGCAGACAAGAACGTTTAACTTACCTTAATGAGTAGCATGAAGGTTAAGATATCAAATGTGCTAGGCACATTTTTCTTGGCTTAGTGAACATGTGCCAAGTCAACTATGTTTTATTTTAAATAAACTTTCTAGAGGCATTGATCGATACCCCCTTAGGTGAATGCAAATAAGGAATGTAAGATTTTCCTATTGGGGTAAAAAAAATACATTCTCTGTTTAAGCCATGTATGTATGAAGGAACTGACCTTTTTTTTTAATGTTCTCTTATCATAGATTTCACAAACAGCTCAATAACAACCAGAATTTCTGTTTGCTTTCTTTTTTTTTAATCTCCTTTTTCTTTTTAATTTGTGTTCCAATTTGTCATCTTATATGGATAAGGTAGGAAATAACATATTTCTTTTTATAGTGAAAAAATTTAGTATCATTCTGAATGTATCTTCACAAGAAGTCATTGAACACTTTAATCATACAACTCCCTGAAATACTGATCTGATTTGTTCAGAAGGTGGATTTATTTTTTGGTTATACTGAGCTATGTATCTTAATAGTGAAGGAATAAGAGAATATATAGCCTAAGTGCCTTCTGTTATAGGAGGCTTAAGGACATAAAATGTTAAAAATATTTCTGGTTCCTAGACTATCAGTCAGCAGCTCTGTGCAAACATGCCATCTTAAGAAGCCATGGGACATTTTCTTGTGAGTGAAGCTACCTGAGGACTAGATGTTCCCGTGAAAACCTGGGTTTCCAGGAGTATAAAGGACCTCCTGAGGGACTGGTTTGCTTCTTGCTACCACAAGCATCACACCCAGTGTTTACACATCAGAAGAATGAAGGATAGCAGAATTCCCAGGTGGAAAGGGTGGAAGAAAGTCAAGACAAAGTAGATGTGCTAAAATTAGAACCACCCTGTATAGGGAAACAGAAATTCTGAGCTTGGCTATTTCCCAGCATACAAGATGATCTCACTGCATTATAGCTCACAGTCTGCTCTACATCAGCCATCACTCACATCATTTTTTTGTCTCTTCCTCACAAAGGCAGGTCTTGATTTAGTAAAGATTTGTAGAATAGGTAGATTAAGTATTAAGAAAGTCTCAGTTCTCTCATCTTCTGACAGCATTATATGCAGGAAGGAGCACAGGAGAAAGCCACCTTCTCGGACTGGAGTGTGACACATGTGCTCCAGTGGTGAAACACTCCTGTGCTCCAGTGGTGAAACACTCCTGTGCTCCAGGGGTGTAGCACTCCTGTGCTCCAGTGGTGTAACACTCCTGTGCTCCAGTGGTGTAACACTCCTGTGCTCCAGTGGTGTAACTCCTGTGCTCCAGTGGTGTAACACTCCTGTGTTCCAGTGGTGTAACTCCTGTGCTCCAGTGGTGTAACTCCTGTGCTCCAGTGGTGTAACTCCTGTGCTCCAGTGATGTAACACTCCTGTGTTCCAGTAGTGTAACACTCCTGTGTTCCAGTGGTGTAACACTCCTGTGCTCCAGT
>VWZT01000889.1:156659-175019 GCA_013397055.1 Pachycephala philippinensis
GTCTGAAATTTGGTGATAAGTAGCTTACGTAACTAGCATTCTCTTCTTTACGTCAAGAATATTTCAGTATTTGCAATCCTGTAAAGCAAAAGAAAAGTGAAAAATTGTAGCTTTGCTCCAGAATGATTTGGAGTGTTATGTTCCAATACTGGACAAAGTTTTCTAATCTTAAAAAAAAAGAGAAACTGAGGGCAAGAGGACACAATAACAGTATTTTAGTACAGAAAGGTTATTACAGAGAAAGCAACAATCAATTATTGCCCATGCCCAATTTGAAAGGATAAAAAGAAGGTTTAATTTGCAGAGAAACAGATTTGGGTTGGATACTTGCAAAATCTGTCAAAGCTGTTAAAGTGATGAGCCACTGGAGCCAGGACATTTTAAAATCTCTCAGGAGATGATCTAGGGCTTTCATGAAAGAATTTGATTACTTTTGAGGGCTTGCCTGGCTGTACTTAGATGTGGTTAGTTAGAGCATGGTGCTAATAACCATGATTGCAGGTTCGATCCCCAAATGGGCCAGTCACTTAAGAGCTGGACTCAGTGATCCTTGTGGGTCCCTTCCAACTCAGAATATTTGGAGCAATTCTGTGCAAATTCTCTGGTTAATTATATTATGAGAGGGCTGGAAACAGTACTTGTGTGTATATGTATATATCTCCTTATACAGTAATATTAGAAATATATGTGCACTAATATGCACTGATACACTGTGTTTGCACACTAATAATAAACTAATATACGTGGATGCTCTACTAATATACATTAAAGGTTTACATTATAAATAAACGTGTGTATGTATATAAACATGTCTCAAATG
This sequence comes from Pachycephala philippinensis, assembly GCA_013397055.1. Classification (NCBI taxonomy): domain Eukaryota; kingdom Metazoa; phylum Chordata; class Aves; order Passeriformes; genus Pachycephala; species Pachycephala philippinensis. The sequence goes on from VWZT01000889.1 coordinate 157,480, forward strand.
TTTACTCTTCCTGAGTGTTCTTGAAACACGGACAAAACTAATTAGAAATGTTGTATATGTTCTCCAGTCTTCCTAGTCGAGACGGTCAGTTTGAATGGCTTCATGTGAGCTCATTTTGTTCTTCCTTACCTAAACTAGAGGTGTGCTGGACTCTGGATTCAGTTTGAAAAGGCAAATTATCACAAATGGTCTGAGCTAGAATTTTTAGAGAGGAGGGTCACATCTTAAATAACCAATTATCCAGATCTTTAAACGGGGCATTGTGAAATACCAGTTCAGATTGAAACTGACACTTTGGTTTCCTCTTTGTTTTAGGAACGGCTGGTGCTCTCTGTGTTGCCACGGTTTGTAGTCCTGGAAATGATAAATGATATGACCAATGTAGAAGATGAACATTTGCAGCACCAGTTCCATAAGATCTACATTCATCGTTATGAGAATGTCAGGTGGGTGGAGTAGCCTCTCTGTAATGTTTAAGGTCTCAGATGCTGCTAAATGACTCTTGTTTGAGGGTTTCCCTTCTGTTGCTTTATTCATTCATAAATTAGAAAATGAGTGAACCCTTGTTTAATCTTTGAGCAGAGAAGCATTTTGGTGCCTTCTTGTACTCATCAGGATGGCTGGATGCCACTGCAATGGCAAGACCCATTTGAATTAAACAATGAGCCTGGACCAATTATGTCTTTTTGCACTTAATTAAGTGGTCAGGATTGCACAAGAAGGGGAGACCTGCCTACATGTGGACACGTATTCTGCCACAACCTGCTGGTTCACCCCACACACTGAAGAATGAGATGGAGACTTGTAAGATGCTCTCAAAGATGGTTCCTCCACTTAGTAGCCATTTTCATTTAATCAGTCATTATTATTTTCTTAATCCCATTTCTTTTCTTTATTCCTCTCTCTCGAAATTTCGTCTTTCCTGAAGTTAGCTATCAGAAGGGTGATAATTATCCTATAAGCTGCTACTCAAGGTAATTAGTCCTAATTGTACACTTACACCAGAAAGATCAACTTCCACTCCATGACATTACATAATCTTGATTTTATTGCAGCTCCCGAAAACCAGAATATTTTGTTAAGCCAATAGCATTTTCCATATGTCTTTCCCAAAAACACAAGGGCAAAATATTGAGTGACCATCATTGAAGTCATCATTGAAGGAAGTGAAAAATAAGCATCCTTGGATATGATTGTAGATAGTTTGCTAGGAAAGCATGTACTTTGCCTTTCGATGAAACCAAAATATAACTTTGTCTGGACAAGTTCAATAAAAATAATTTGCACTTCTGCACAAGAGTAAATTGATTATCTGCTGCTTCTGTGGCCATGCAGTAGCTCAGATATATTATTTAATTAAGTCTGGTTGAAAGTATCAAGGACCCTCATATAGGTTTGGATTGCACTAAATTAAAATCTCTTCCATTAACCTTTTTCATGCTCAGAGTAAGTGTTGCTGTAGAAGAATCAAAAAATGGAGAAAACGGCCCTTTTGTTTTAATGGAAAAGGGTTGTAGTCAGGGTGAGAAGTCAAACTGTATTTTATGCTTGAAAGAGATTCGAAATCAAGATTCTGCATGCTTTAAAATATAGATACTGGTTGGCTTCTATGCATGCTTCCAGAAACTAGATCTTTTCAAAACTAGGTTTCACCTTATTTTTCTTCCCTAAATGTTGAGTACTGAACACTACCTAAACCAATGCTATATGAATCCTTAAAATTAATATCCAGTTAGAAATTTTTGTTGGTTTGATATTAAAAGTGTGGAAATCAGTAGTTTAAAAATCTTAATTCTTATAAATGTAGTCTATTATTACTATTCATTCCTCTTCAAGTAGCTTGGTACTTTAACTTTTAATTTTATTTTTTCTTACTGGTAAAAATCTTAACGAGTTTGTGAGCATCTTGTTTAATCCTCACCCATACCTTTACCAGTCCATACATTTGAAGATGAGTTGTATTATCAGTAGACAACCTGATCATCACTGTATTTATTATTGGTTACATTAGTAATTCTCAGACGTTGTCAAATTGTGATCTTGTTCAACACAAGTCATCACCTAAAGTGAAACAAAATCTGCTACTCAGATTGTAACACCAGTTATTAGTTGACTTTCAAGTGCTAATAAGGTTTGTGCCAGAATGATATGTGTCTTTTTGAACATCACTACTTTATAAAGTAGCCAATACTTTCTTCATCTAATAAGTATTGAGTTATTATATGCTTTGGTCTGGGTGGTATCTTGCACACCAGAGACTTTGTGTGTGTTTATGTTTCTCTGTATTCACATGTGGTCATTTTAGGCACAGTGAGCAGCCAAAAGGCTAGAAAAATAGCTGGGTGTTCAAATACAGCTTAGAGGTCTGTTTGCAACTAGTTCGGTAATGGGGATCATACCACAACTTCAGGCACACAAGTTGATACACCTAAATTCAAAGTATGACCACACTGGGCTCCCTGTAAAATCAGTAGAATGAAAAAGGAATTATCTAGTTAAAGATTCATACTTTAAAAAGGGAGCACTATAGTTCTAACTCAGGTACTTCTGTCAAATGCCTAAAATTAGATGCAATAAAACTGGCCTTATCTTGGTATGTATCAAGACTGTCATAAATCTGTCTGTAGTCTTAGGATTTGAGTCTTATGTTGCTTGAAAATCCAGAACTGCATGACTCCAATTTTTGGCCAAACTTTTTCTCACCCTTAGCAGTATTTTTTTAGTCCCTTTATATTTATATTCAGTACTCCAGAATGTACAGAAGTCTAGAGCAAAGGTAGTATGACTTCAAAGGTAGTAAAATTACCCTTCCACTACAAAAATGCTAGAAGATTACTTAGGACACTCAGTAATTAAAGGAAATAGACTGAAATATTAACATGTTTTCTTTTTTTTTAGCATTCTTTTTGCAGATGTTAAAGGATTCACCAACCTCTCCACAACTCTGTCAGCCCAGGAACTGGTCCGAATGCTAAATGAACTCTTTGCCAGATTTGATCGACTAGCACATGTAAGTTAAACACAGTTTATTTGCAAAAAGAAAAAATCAGTTCTGTGTTTGGGAGCTTTGGGAAATACCCTCTGATCACTTTGAACAATATATATCCAGATTTTCCCCACAGGGATTGTATATTGAGGTTGGAAGACACTGATAAAGTTTTATGAAAGATGATGAGTTCTGATAGCAAGTGAAAGCTGAGGCTGTCATCAGAACTTTGGGCTTCTGTAGTGCTGGTCAGAGAATTGTAGGAAAGCAGATCACCTACCACATTTTCTAAGGAAGCTTCATACTTCTGGTCCTTGCCAGATTTTTTTTTTTTNCATGGTTTCATTTTCTCTTTTCTTCTGTGAAATGAGGAAGGTTAAAAGACCTATTCATTTAAGGTCATCTAATCAGTTCCCACAGTCATTGTTAGTTACTAGCAGGGTTTACAGTCTTAAGCTGGATTCTATCTAACTCAACAATGAAATTAATTAAACCCAGCAGAGGAAATTATTACATCAGGAAAATTAATTGCTACTTAATTAGCACTGATCAGAAAAAAAGCAAAGCACAAAAATACAAGCAGAACACATGCTCAGTTTTGCTAGGCTTGCATGTTTTTTTTGTGTTTCTTTTGTCAAATATAATATGACTATCTTTACGTGTCAATATCTGAGCTGACTAATAAGGCTTCTAAGTGGAGGCAATGAAGTACATTTAATGGAGTTTATCTTATCATTTATCCAGCCAAATATAGGTACCTACTACAGGAAAATGTTAATTGCACTCAGAATATCATAGACCATGCTATCTATTTACTATAAAGGGAACCTAAAATGTCTTAGTCTGATGTACAGATTTACATCCTTCACTGGGTTTTCCACGTTTCTGGTTCAGGTTTATGGGGTATTTGTACATGTATTGCACAGTATCAGTAAGACCCTTGTGGGTTTCTCTCAGCTTACACATTAAAGTCAAGAAAGGCAGGACTTTCATAATTATTCAGATTTCTTTTGAGCGAGCTATTTTTATCTTAAATAGCAATGTGTTTTCTCATGTACAGAGTGATGCCATAACCCATTGCCTGGGCACTGGCAAACTAGTAAATGCAACCTACAATATTTGCTTTGCAAACAAAAAACACTCATCAACTCTGGTCTACATTGTAAACCAAGCCAGGTGAAAGAATAACCTCAGTCCTGTCTTTTAGAAAGTTTATAGGTGTAATGTCTGTTTTTGTATGACTTGATAAAAATAGCTACTTTAACTGAAGAAACATATTTTACACCAAATTAAATGTATGTATGCATGTCACAGACATATTTTAGAAAGACTATGTATATAAAATGTTTTATTGCCTTGCTTTTCATTTCACTTTTGGCTAGCATTCATGATCATTAACCATATTTTGTAATCATTCCGTAAGATATATTTAACCAATAGTGATTTTGTATAGAATGACTATATCCAATAAAGGAGTTAGGAACAAGGAAGGCATTTACATTTAACAGTCTAATCCAGTGAATTCTCCCTCACCTGCCACTTAATCCTGAATTCAACTTCCTTCTTGTTCTTCTTTTTTATTTTATGAGAATTAAAAATTTTGCTTCTTTAAATGCCTGGACATTTTCCCCTTCTCTGTGGCTTGTCACACATCTCATACTTAAACCTTCTGGAAATCTTTCTGTTGCTTTTCTAACCTCATAAATCTTCATGGAGAACACTGAATGTGCCACATAGGAGTAGGTATCCCAAAAATGTAGGTGAATTTATTTTAAAGAAACAGTAATAAATATATCAGTCTCTTTTACACGGCCAAGAATTTCTTATCCAGAAATTTGTGGTTTGGGATGAAAGAACTGTGTCTGCAAAACTTAATCATCAGGACAGTCACCACTCAAGTGAATGTCCCAGTCAGTAAATTCAAGGCTCTAGTCTCCATGCATTTTCTTCCCTAGTCTGGGAATTTGCTTTTCTTTTTAACACATCATTGATTAGACTAATCCACTGGTCTAGAACAATCCTCTGAAAGGTGGAAGACACAGGGAAGAATCATTGCAGAAATTGAGCTGATTTGCCTACAAAGATTAGAGTGGTATGTTCATGAATAACTAAAATTTAGTAAAAAGAAAGGCATTTTGACTGTATTCCTTTTTTGTGGCTTCTGTTGATGCCACAGGATGTCATGATACCTGTCTGATGCTCTGACAATAGAGGTGCCCAACAGAGAGGAACCTCTCTTGGTTCCCTAGAAAGGGTTTGGTGTTTCAAGTCCAAACTCTCCCTCTGCACTTTATAGGAAACCAAGACTCCTCACTGGACTCTTATGGAGGGGACCAGCTGCATAAAATAAAATGGTCTAAATCTTGTATTGAACTTAACCTGTGCCTTTGGAAAATTTTGGAAATGGACACTGACTGGTCCTGAATTTTAAGAACTTGTGAATTACATGGACCTATCAACATACCCAACTGATATTGTATAAAGCTTTCACACCTGGTAAAGGTGTATCTTTTGGAAAAATTCCTGGTCTTCATCTGACTGCACCAAGAGATGGTCTTGTCTAAATAGTTGTCTCTCTTCGTAGCATATTCCGGTGCCTTAACACTCTCACTGTTTATTCAGTATGGCATGTTTCCCATTTGATTTTTTCTGACTTGGAATTACATCCATTGATTCTTGCTATGACAAAACATTCCCAGAAAAAAGAACTGTCTTGTAGCCACTGACTTCCTCCAGCAATGCATCTGGGTGCTTCGATCAAGGTGCTTCTCAGGTTTCCTTTTGATAAAAGAAACAGACCAAAGTCATGGCAAGGTTTTTACTCTGTAAGATTTATTCCTTCAAATAGATTTGGGGACTACTTTTCTGGAAAATCTTCAGTTTTTGCAAATCTCTTTTAAAACACAAAAAAAATGTATTCCTGGACTAAGCTCCATTAGTGTGGTGGAGGAAGATCATCACCCTTCCTTGCATTATCACTTTCCTCGATCTCTGTCCAAATGTCATGTTTCTGAACATACAGTGATAACATTATTGTACTGAAAAATATTATTTTGTGCTTTTATGGTCTTGCTATCTTGTTGTGACCACCATGTCTGCATGATAGTTGTTCATTTTACTGGTCTTGTTCCTTTTGTAAATCTTATCAGCAACAGTTTCCTACTTGCCTCGACAGGACTTTCGGAAAGTGGTCCTTTCAAGGCCTACCTAGAAGGATCTTCCACTAAGGAGGATTACGCAATCATATCTAGATTTCAGACCAAGCCCTTAACTGGTTCTTAATCAGCTTAACTAGAGTTATCATAACCCTTAAAAATAGTCACTGTTACTCAGACCCTTGGAGTTTGCTAAGAATTACCATCAAAGCAAACAGGTCAATTGCAGAAAGCTTGAGGCAGTTTCTTTAGATTTTAAGGAAAATCCTTATAAATCCTTATTTACTTCTAAATAAATGTATTACTTTATTATCCCATATAAAGGATTATTGGATCTGCTCTAACATCTTATATAAATCATATAATGTTAAAGAAGACATTTTCACAGCATACTGAAAAATGTGATTTGGCTTAGTTTCTTTTTTCTCTTATTAAGCTTTATTAAGAAAAACAGAAGTAACGAGAACTCTGAGATTTTTTTTTAATCTTCCCTAGGTTATATCAAGTATTATGGCATATGTTGATGCATATAATTAATAACAAAAAACCCATAATATCTGTATCATTACCACAGAACACTTTGAATAAAAATTAAAACTCAGTTCAATATTTCTTCTAAGAAAAAAATGTAATAATATGTTATGTACAGCTACTTCCCGTTTCTAATCACTCCATGATATTTGTAAAAGATTCATAGTTATTAAACAGAAAAGTGACATTTACAAAGGAAGAAAAATAAGTTGGCATAAAACAGAACTGAAGAAAACATTTCCTTATATCTACTTCATCTACTGAAAGGCCTAAACAGAAACTTAATTAATATTAATACTTTCCTTAGGCAGAAATTTTGAGGAGAGAAGGGAAATAAGATGACATTCAGCAAGATACTTAAGCCTAAAAAAAGTCCTGCTTTGGTGAAATAATACTTATTTTTGATGTTTGTTTTTCCTCTGCCTTCTCTGCAGTGCTAGATGTCAGCCAATACTATGATTTAAATTATCTTTTTTCTAAATTCATCTACACTGTTTTTAGATTCAGTTGCAGATATGACAAAAAGGAAAGAGTAAAACCCTAAATAAAGGAGCTTATTAAAGGACTGATGGGGTTTTTAATTTTTTTTTTTTCCTAAGGAAGTAATCTTTTTCTGTAACCTTGTTTAAATTTTCTCCTGTGATGTTGCAGACAAGCTGCCAAAAATTCCTCCAGCAGTGTATTAGCAATCTTGCTTGTGACTGGTGTTTCCAGGGGTGGAAACCAACCTGACTGCCAGGCTCCACAAGAACACATCACCCCATAGCCCCAGTACAATACCTGCCCCAGCTGGTTTCGGGAAGGGAAGACCAGAAGGTGTTGAAGGCTCTTTGGTTTCCTTGATAAAGACACTCCCATTGCAGTGCTTTACTGTCCCAGGCCACATTTCATCTCTGAGCTGCCAGTGCTTCGTTCTGTGGTGAAATTATCTCCAAGCATGTAACCCACAGGGTTCCAGAGACTTCCTAAAAAACTCTGTTTAAACATGTATGCCAGCTGTGAATTTTTTCTTGTTGGTATGTTTGGGGTACTGTAGCAGGAAGCAGAATTTCTGGATTATGAGTATCCATAAATCATATTTAGCTCATTATAAAGACATTGTATGCATTCACAGTAAAGGGATGGAGTGGATGCTGTTTTTGCAGTCCTTAATTCTGAAGTGTTTTTCCTCTTAACCAGTGTCAATAATTAATTGTCTAATATTAATGAATAAACGACCCTGTTCACAAAGTTCTCCTTACATTTACAGTTTTTCAGATGGCAAAGAGCCCATCAAAAGACCTAAACAGTCAAATAAAACCCCACTCCACAAAACACTTTTAAAAGTGATAGAATACAGGCTTTTTATGGGGGGAAAAAAAAAAAGTCAAATGGAAATTACAGATTAAATAAAATTTGTTTTGAAATTTCCCAGCAATTTATAGACTAAAAATTATGCAAATTCAGCCTCCCCCAAAAAGAAGCCCCACTTTGTGACTAATTTGGGATTTGATTTACATTTAGGATTCACAAGTATATTCTCGGGAATTCTCCAACTCATCCTTAATAGAATCATAGAATAATTAAGGTTGGAAAAGACCTCTAAGGTTATTGAGTTCAGCCATTTGCCTAACATTTCCAGGGCCACTACTAAACCATGTCCCTAAGCACCGCATCCACATGTCTTTTAAATACCTTCAGGGTTGACAACTCAACTGCTTTCCTGTGCAGCCTGTTCCAAGGCTTGACAACCCTTTAGATGAAGAAATTTTACCTAACATCCAATCTAAATCTCCCCTGGTGCAACTTAAGGCCACTTCCTCTTGTCCTGTCTCTCGTTACTTGGGAGAAGAGACTGGCTCCCACCTGACTACAGCTTCCTTCTTGGCCACCAGGGCACACGCTGACTCACGTTCTCGTGCTGTCAAACAGTGTCCCACGTACCTGGAGCAATTAAGTTCCAGAAACTCCTAAGGGCAGAATTTCCACAAAGAGTTGTTCCTGCCTTAGCTGGAAAGAAACACCTTGAGTCCTCCTCATGGGGATTTCTGTCCCCAAAATCACTTAAAGCGTAATCTTCTAATTAACATGAGCTGGCAAGGCAAATTGCTCAGCAGACACAACAGTCGTAGCAGTTTTCTTCTACAGTATGTCAAGGAACAAAGCTGTTGATATAATATATTATAAAATTCACTCAGCAATGTACCTCAATTCCTTCTGCAGCGTGAGAGACCCCAGACCCATTTTTTTTAGCAGCACAGAGAAATTCTAGCCACCCCATTATAGGTTTTTCTAAAGAAAAAAAACCCATTCCTTATATGGTGTGCTAAAATATGTAGAAAGTGTTTAATATAGGGCCATATTTATGTATTCCCTAGTTCAAGCAAATGAAAGACTGCCACATTTTTCCCTTTATAAAAAAAGTAAAAAATTATTTTATTTTATATATAAAAAATAGAAACAATCCTTGTAACTGTGTCCCGTAGCTGGTCCTCCTTTTTGCCTACATGACCAGGCTTAAGAACTCCCCTCCATCTGGCTCTCCTAAGGTCCCAGCTCTCTTTTCCAAAATGACAGGGCTGCAATAGAAGAAATTTGGATGGACTTCTCTCACCAACCCACCCTAAAACAGACTGCTGATTAAGAGCTTTGGCCTAGACCCCATTCATGCTGAGAAACGAGGTTTATCCAGGTTTCCTCTACCTTTGGCACATGTTTCAGGAACTGAGCTATTGTACACAAAGGCCAAATCCCTGCCTCCTCCCACTCCAGCTGCCTTTTAAAAGAAGACTTACTTGTATGACTTCTCTTTGTTCTGTAGTTCAGTTGCAGTAATTTTTCATCCCCAATGTTCTAAACTTTTAGCTTGAAATTATAAAAACTGCAAAAAATTTTGACTTTTCCGTGATCTGTTTGCTAGCCTATGGGATTCCCTCCAAAACTAGGTGAAATGATTAGTTCACCACAGGCAGAACTGAAAAAGTGGCGTAGCTTATAAAAGAAAATCACTTTTTTCCCCTTGTCAGAAATTTAGCCCAAGGAAACAAGAAATATTAATGAATTCTATGACTCTGTCTTTCAGTAACTTGATATTTGAGCAACTCATTTCTGCAGCTCCACCTTATGCCAATTTGCTTTGCTTCCTTTCCAGTCACTAGGGGTATATTTAATAAGCTCAAACATAAATCATTCACCACATAGGAGGTAATTATTTATGAAAAATCTGCATATTTTCTTTTTCTCTGGATTTTGGTGAATTAGAAAAAGGTTTCTTGTAAATTGCTACTGAATTAATCTAGAATTATTATTAAAAATTGTTGGGTGTTTGAGACTGCTTAATATCCCCAGGCAAAAATTGTGATTTAAATTGATCTTGGCAGAATCAGGCCCCTTAATCTTCCACTTGCAGCAAACGAAAAGCTGCAAATAAGGGGAGAAAAGAGCCCCTATTTGTGACATGCTGAGAATTTAATTGATCCCTTCAGTAAGTGCTATTAATGAATGAGTATTGGAAGGGGTGTGAGGCTGATGGATACTGATGTGAATGTCTGTATAATATTAGCTGTCATTTACATGTCCAAGGACAACTTCCAGAATTGCATATGAAAGAGGAAAGAGGAATAGAATAAATTAAAGAGGAAATGATAACAGCCTCACAACAGTGTAAGGATTTAACGCTGTGGTGAAAAATATTTCCTGTATCAAAGTTCCTGTATGACAATTTTCTCTGATTTAAATAATTTACTCATTTTACAATTTCTTCATACATATTTAGATTTTTCATTCATTTTCATTTAATATCAACTTGACACTCTTAGACACCATTGCAGTGAGATGATTTTAGGAAGTGGGCTTGAGCTCTAGAGTGTGAGGAAAATCTTGATTGCTACTAATATCATTTTATACCACTGAAAAGTGGGCAGGCCCTCACAAAACTCAGTCTCTGATTTAAAACTGGGGCATGGCTGCCCATATTATTCATGAATCTAACCTTAATGCCATCATACAACCAGTCTGTCAAAGCCTCCAGTCTAAACTGTAGATGTGATTAAACTACCGAGTTATCCGAGGGAAGCTCATGAGACCAGGCAGTTCTCCTCTGCCAAAGGCAGATACTATTACCCCTCTGTCCTTCCTGAGAGTCGTTGAATTATCTTCCTCTGGATAAAATATTTCCAGTGATAAAAAGCCCATAGTTTACTTTTGAAATGAGTGCGATGGGAATAATTAGGGAAGAATAAAAAATGTAGAAGCAATGTAGTCAGTCTGTAACACAGACACATTTAACAGTCATAATAATTTGACTAATAGGAAAAAAGAAAAGAAGACAAGGAGCCATTTAAAAGCTCCCTGTGGCTTCTTGTGCCAGCAGAGAGACCTTGCCTGACCCCTGCAATGGTCCACAGGACATAAATCTTATGTCATGTTTGTTAGTCCTGTGTGGGTGTTTCACACACCGAGGTGCCTTACAGATACACGGTGAGTTTAGGTGGAGGCAGCTGAACTGAAGCCGAGCCAAGTGCTTTAGCTGAGAGCTGAATTAGTCCCCAGGCCCCCCTGACTGCATTGCCTGGCTCTCCTCAGGCTGCAATGGCAAGCTCCACTGCTAGCTGGCACAGGGACACCTGCCACAGTCATCTCCGTTGGGATATCGCACTCCATAGATGGCTTCCTGAGCTTTGGCAAACGAGTCAGGTGACATCACATGACAAGAAAAATAAAACATCCATGACTAGGTGAATGGATTTTCTGTGTCACACACATGCACTCACATTTGCACGTATCAGAACCTCATTAGCAGGCCTTGCCATGCATGAAGATTCTTGTTAGGAAAATCGCATCCCTCTGAAGTTCTCTGCTTTGTTCTGAATTTCAGACATGCAGCAAGGTGATGTAAGTCTCATCTGAATTAACTGGAATCAGCACTTAACCAGCTTAAGTGAGGCACTATGAACCAGACATAGTGCCTGGTTCATAGTGCCTCATGGTGACATGGTCTTGTCTTGTAGATTATGGTCTTCAACTGTGTTGAAATTCTCACTTAATAGGGGTTTTCTATATCATCAGATAGGTATCATAAATGTTGAAGGTAAAAATGCAATTAAAAAACTAAAATACAATGGTACTTGAGATATATCTTTCTTCTTTCCTTTCTTCCATTCTTTCTTTCTTTCTTAGAAATTGATTGGTTTTTCCTTTTTTTTTTCCTCTATTTTAATATATTATTATTTGTAAAGTATTTGTAGTGGCTCTGAAGAGTTAAAGTGCTGCCTTTTGATTTATTCCACCTCAGTCAAACCAATATGACATTATACACGATCCTTTTACTTTGTAGATGTAAAAGCAAACGTTACTTGGAGTAAGAATCAATTGAATGGGACCTTTAGAAAAGCCAAAGAACTCTAGATTCTATGGTTTATATCTTAATCTCTTTGCGTTTTGTCTAAACTAGGAACAGAGAGGGAAGCTTAAGGAAGCCCACGTACTGTTTGACATGCACTAATTCGTGCCATTGAGTCCTACCTACCTGTCAATTAACTTTTATATTTCATAGTTTCACTCTATAGTGAAAATATAGATGGAAAGTGTGGCAAAATCAAATCTCTAATTCTTTCCATTGATGGGAAAACTGTAAAAAAAAGTTATTTTGGAGGGGTTTAGGATGTACAATTTCATTTGAAGCCATATGAAAAATGCCCAGTGTTCTTGTGTGGGCCTGAAGAGGGGCTGAAAAGAAGGGGGTTAGGGAAGAGGAGAGTTACACACGAATTTTGACATTTTAGAAGCCTGAGTTTGGTCCAGAATTTTGTGTGAAACTTGGATAGCAAGGCATTGCACTCTGAAGGGCAGTACTGGTATTGGCTGGAGACTTAAACCAAAGCCTCAAACACAGTCAGTTCCTACTGATGGTTTAAGGAGATTTCAGGGTGAATCAGCTTACTTTGGCCACGTGCCCAGAGCAGATCTTACCCTCACTGGCATGCTTAAGGCTTCAGCTGACTTCACAAAAACTTTAGGTACAAGTGTATAGGTTCCCTGTGCCACTCCAGGATTGTGAAAGGCTTGTCTGACATCGACTACAAAGCTTCATTCTTCCTAAGCAAAACTTTGAATGGGACCCATGCTCAATTCCTGGGAGAACCAGCATTCACATTTGCTCCTAGATCCTATCTAAATTTTTCTTTTTAATTGTCTGTTACTGGAACGTTTACTGATTGATTTTTAATACTACACTCAGTATTTCTACGACTCTCCATATAATAACACTTCTTTGACATAACTTGTAATGTTCTCTGTTCCTGTGCATTGATTGCCTCCTGTGAGGGCCCAACCAGCAGAATATATGGGGAAAATTTACAGGTAATTTTGGTCTCACATGCTGGGCTGGGAACTGCAGAAGTTTCAGCAGCTCAGATATTTCTGCTCACAAGAAAAGGATCTTCTGAAATAATGATCAAGTCACAAAATAATATTCTATTTCAGTAGGTAACGATACTGTTAATATGTATTTTAGAAATTAAATTCCCTATTTGCTCTTAGGGTAAAGGATGTCTCTAGCTAGATGCCAAAGAAACATCATTCCTCCCCAGCATGAGCCTAATGCAAGACACCTTCTTTGACATTCTTGATATGCAGATACTTCATCAGTTCCTATAGCTGTTGGGAGTACTTGAGTGTGACTGTGGAAACTTTAGGTGGGAAGGGATTATCAGTGGGAGGAAAGAGGTTTTTCATTTATTTCCAGTGTAAAAATGGGGCAGGAAAGTATGCCCTGGAGGAACATAGCCTAAATTGGGTTATTCATTATCTCAGCTGGCGTTTCTGAATCCTTGGCCTATGTTCCACCTAGCTCTGATGAAACCTTTCTTACCATCAGCAAGGACGTCTCTGATTACCATAAAAGAAAAATCACTATACCCTTTTTTGCTGCAAATGTAAAGGTACTTTATTTCAAAAGTGTTATAAATCACAATTGTACTAATGTCAAAAAGGAAATGTCCAGAAACAAGGTGGGGGGTTGGTTGTTTTCGGGGTTTTTTTACAGTAATTTTTCAACCATTTTTACTTTCACCTTAAAATTATGAAAAAATAATGCAAATATTTTCTTTCTCTTTGATAAATTTGTGTACAGGAACATCATTGTCTCAGAATAAAGATCCTGGGGGATTGTTACTACTGTGTGTCGGGGCTCCCAGAACCTCGCCAGGACCATGCACACTGCTGTGTTGAAATGGGGCTCAGCATGATCAAAACTATCAGGTAATGCCTTTTTTTCCCCCGATTCATTGTTTTTGCCACTGTCCTGAACCTCTTACCAGAGAACGCTATTACTCGACAAGTAATTTTTATGTTGGTTCAGAAATCTCAGCATTATCACTGTGAAAAGAACAGGACATTTTGATCCATGTAATTCATAGGAATGGTTACTAAAATGATTTAAATAACCTGTGCTACTGCAGAGATGTAACACAATAGCTGTGTGTATAACTGAGAGGTTTCACAGCTCTTGGCAGTTCTCGGCAGTTCTCACTTTGTACTGTTGTCATTTTCCAGAGGAGATTGAAGAGGAGGAGTCTGAATTGCTTCCTATAATCCCTTTAATAAAATTAAATAACAACATAAACACAAGATAGACAGCTTTGGCTATCCTTTAGCTTGGAAACTAGCTCATAGACAAACGCATAAGTACTGAAATTTGCCAGATGAACTAATTTTACCTGCTAAATTAGGTTGTTGCTTAAATCCACAAGCACTGGAAGTGTTTTAATGAAGGAATGTGTTCCCATCATGTAAATATAATTATGTTGCTGATAGATTATTGTATTTTGATGCAATTACAATTAATAATAAACAAGTTTCAGCAGCCTGTGGGTAGAGCTTGTCCAATGAGTTACCACGACACTGGCTGACATCTAATGGTCCAAGAGAGGTTTTGTCCATCTTTTTGATACTAATGGGTTTTAACTGATATAGCATATCAATAAAAAAATTACTGAGTTTCTCATATACAAATCCTTTTTCTGTTGCTGTCTTCCCTAAAATAGTGTTGTCTAACATGAGCATTCTTCTGTTTCCCTGGATATTTTGCTGTCCAATCTCTTTGCCTGCTTCTTTTCCAGACCTCTGCCCCTTTCATCTGGGTCTGTCTCATGACATACATCAGTCAGTTAATGCACACTGCAGCTGCATTACTGAGCTCTTAATAGAGAAAGACTTTGACTAAAATTAATTAATGGAAAATGTAACTGAATAATGATTATGCAACAGTGATATCTAAGAAGGCTGGATTCAATTATCACAGGCTAAATGTTGGACAAAGTAATCAATATTTTGCTTCTGGAATCCCCACAGTGAAAGTGAAACATGAATTAAAGAATACAGTGATGAAAAAAAATCTACCAGCATTGTTAAAATTTTTTGGATACACACATCAAATCTTTTGCATTTCCTTGGTAACACCACCTGCAGCCAGCCCATTGTAAATCCTTTTTCTTCTAAGAGAGTAAATTTCTCTCCATCTCCTTACACATGTGGAAGTCTGTAACACCCCATGCCCTTCTACAAACAGGGTCTTGAAGGCAGTAATCCAGTAGATATGGTGCTCTATTTTTGGTATCTTAAATGACAGCTAGTGTCAGTCGGAGCCATGACACCAAAGTCTATCAGGACTTGGGTCATCCATTGCAGACTATTTCAGTTCAGATTACCTCCAATTTATTTGATAATCCCAGAATCTGATTTTCTGTCTATGCAATGAGGATGATTCTTCCCCCAGGCTTTTCTGTTCAGAGTATAGGAGCCTTATGTTGCTTATCATAATGTGTGTTTATGCAGTTGACAGGGAGGACCAATCCTGCCATGGAATATTAGAAATACTTCTGCCCACATTTCTGAGAGAATTTGGATTTATCTACAGTATATTGATTAGAATTAAAGAAGTAGATGTCTCTTACAGTTAAGATGAAAAAAATTCCCTCTTTAGAAAAGTGAGTTTTTCATCACATTGGTCCCCACAGAATTTTACCATATTTAAAACGTGACGGAAATGACATTTTGATGATTAGAAAATTTTTTATCTTCATCCAAAGATTTCAGAAAAGAAATATTTTTTATGTCTAAAATAATAGGGAGATAAGTCAAGACATGAGAAACCATCATTCAGATTTGACAGCTGCATTGAAGTTATGCAGACAAGCATTTCTCTCCATTGGCAACAGGTGGTTGGTAACGTTGCACCAATCAGCACAACCCTTCTAGTGAGACAGTGCCCAAAAACCCCTATGATCTCAGGAAACAATTGCTGAATATTCCTTCTATTGTCCTTGATGACTGCATGGTCAAAGGGAATAGAACAAGAATGTCAAACCCATTCATTACACAACATGTAAAATAAATCTATATGGAGAGATTGTCTTTTCTCACAAGGGACTTCTAAGTGTTTTCATGTAGCTCGTATCCATACAGCTGAATTGTTAATTTATTGTTAATTGAGACTCTTCAACTTGATTTTAAGCTTGAGTCTTGCAGCTCCACCACTCTTTTTGCAGATGAAAGGAACTCTTCAGAACTCAGCAAAATAATCCAAGGAAGATCATTATTTCCTCCATAAATTTTTTTGTATCACCATGCCTTGTTAAAAATCTCATAAAAGAAGCACTATTATTGTTATTCCAATCTGTCTTCTTGTTCTTTGCTCCCTTAACTGTTGAGCACAATTGATGGGCAACTTTTAACCACAGGAAGGTTCAATGGAATCTGATATTTACTCCAAAGTAAGACATTTTGCTCCACCACATTTGGGCATGAGAAAAAATCCTAACTCCATCTGTGCTGCAAAAGCGAAGGACCTGTAAATTCTGTTTAGCTGCAGCTGGAAATATGAATTAAAGTAAAAAGGACAAGCTCTTCACGAGGAGTTCTTTTATTCAGCTGGTTTTCATATCTTTTCACATGCAGCATAACTCTCATTGTGTTTAACTTTATTGCATCAATGCCTGTCTGCACTGACTGTTGATGGAAATGGGATACCCGTGGAATGTTTTGTCATCAGATGATAATGTTTCATTTTAACAATTATCACCCAAGCTAAGTGGGTGTCAGGGATAACACCACCTTCTCGAACGTCCTTATTCCTAAAATCTCTGTGCCTCGGAGGAGAGGCAAAGGGAGATTGTGTGAGACTCAGCTCCTCAAGGACTCACTTTCATGGTGTAATGATGGAAATGGAACAGTGTATATAACAGTGGAAATTCAAACAAACCTTTGTGCTGGTATATTTGTTTGGCAAATCAGGGAGTCCTGAGTCGTTTCATTTGTTGGATTATTTCCCACTTAAATACCATCTGAAAGAGTAACTATTATGACAGAATAAATGGTCCCAGCATGCAAGATAGGCTAAACTCCAGAAATTAGATAACAGCTTGTCTTCATTAACTCTGTAATTAAGTACTAATATTAAGGCAAATTCATGAGAGAGAGAAAAAAAGGAAAACTAAAAAAACCCAAACAAAACCCACAACCAAAAATACCTGATTGCCCTGGCAGGTTTCCTGCTTTTAGCATGAAAAAATTGCTTTTAACATCATCTGTTGAGTATTAACAAAAATCATGAAGTGATCAATGCTTGTTAAAGAAGTTACTCAGGCAGTAAAAGAGCCAGGAATTGCTTTCATATTCCATTATTAATAAATTATTTAACTATATAATTATATAATAATATCATTTATCCAGTTCTGGATTCCTTCCACATTATTTCTCCTATGATGTACAAGGCTCTGCCTATGTTGCAATGAGCTCTGATTCACAGAAGAGACAATGTCGGCACAAACCCAAAAACTGAGGCTTACCTGCATTTCTGTGTGGTGGTGGAAAGGGATATGGTGACATAT
>VWZT01000889.1:175131-230258 GCA_013397055.1 Pachycephala philippinensis
GAGCCACTGACTGTGAATGGACAGAGCACCAGGACAGTTTGTCTTTCCCTGTTTTTGCTGCTGGATGATGATATGAACTAAACCAGGTAGAGATGAATGGGTTCACGTACTTCTGGGACCTCTGTCCTCTGAATGCGCCACCAAACACAGTCAAGGCCATATTGGAAAAATGGCATAGGTGTGTATACATATATATACACATATACATAAATATATGTATGTATATAATTATATAGATTTTTATTATACAATTTTCAAATGAAAAAGCAGACTTCTAGTAATATTGTGCCTAGTTCCTTGTACTGTATTATTTTCCTGCCACTCAGAGAAGATTGACATAAGAAACAGGAATGCAGCAGTATTAACTCTGCCCATGTAGCTACAGTATCCCTCTGAACTCAGAGCAAGTCAGTTATATATAGTGATAGGTCTGACAATATGAAACTTCTCCAGATAATAGTTTCTGCTGACATTAGATTCCAGTTCTAACTCCAAGGTAAACTCATCCTGGTGCTATTTTAAACTGGATCCTTGGGAATATATCTGTGTTAAATTGTAAATTCAGCTTGTGTAAAGTTCATCTACAAAGTGTTACATCCCATAAGTCACACTACCTGTGCTGTATTATTCAAACTGTTCAGTAGTTTAGTGTATCCTGTTACCTAGCTTTTTTAAAATAATGGATATCTCCTTCACAAGCATGACAGTTCCCAGAATCACACTGAAAGGTCACTTACCTCACTTCATCTGCTATGTTCTCATGTCAGCACCAAAAAATAATTTGCATTCCTTTAGGAAAATTCCCTAATTCTGTTGAGTCCAACCAAAATGTTCTCTATAAAACTGAACCTTACAATCAAAGGACAGTTCAGTTAGCAGAGGACACCAGAAGATCACTTGTCCATCCTTCTGCTCACAGCAGAGTCAGCTAAGACCCTTACTTACCTCAACCAGAATATATAGAATTTCCTAATTCACCTGCATGAGGATGATAATGACTATGTCTTGATGGGTAAATTGAAAAACCCCAGAGAACTTTAGCTGTCACTAAGAAAAAGTGGAACAGACTGACCAACTGCATTCTTCTGAAGTCTTTTTCCCTCCAAAACCAGGCAGCTGCATTCAAATTACCTACTAGAAATGGTCTTCGTCACATGCAAATGGTTGAACCTGGGAACAGGTTGTGAGAGGGCTTGTTGAGAATGAAAAAATATTCTGGGGTTGTTTTAAGTATCTCAAAGCATAGACAGAACCTTGCACAGTTGAACTGGTCAGCACAGAAGCAGCCAGTGTGTCACTCTCAATCTGCAAGGCCTGAATTCCAGGGCATTCAGATTTTTGACAGCTACAGAAAAGGTTGAAAAGCAAATTTCTGACTTTTAGCTCACCTTCTTCAGGCAAATAAGAAAGGTTTCAATTAACACCACAAAAATCAAGTACCCATCAAGGAATGCTGACCAGAAGGAAATGCCAAGATCCAATTAAAATCATTGAATTTTTTAATCTCTGGCTAGACTGAAATGAGATGAATGACAAGAATAGCATCAGTCACAGTTACCTCATCCTGGATAAGATATCAAAGCACTTGTGAGGTAAAGAGGGCTGCTTTATAGATCATCAATAATGCATCTTCGTGAATGCACTTTGTCAATGTATCTGCAGAGAGCCTGTAAAGTAGTTGAAGAAAATAAATATTCTAATTAGAAGCTTCACTGATAGTTGAATAAATTTAAGAGAGAGAAGAATTAAAAGATGTGAAACGCCTGAGCTTATGCAAAATGAACTCTCTTAATGTTTTTATCTCTACATTTTTTATCTAGTACATGCTATTATTTACGAGAAGTTATTTCTGAATATGTTAGAACTACCACTATTGATGAAGGTGATGCAGTCTTTGTTATTTCAGGCTTTGGTTTTCCCATACCTGTATATAAACAAGACCTCCTAAAGTATGTGGTAGTCTGCCTGCTAGGGACTTGGATTTGACCATGATTGAGTCACCTTCTTTACATAATTCAGAAATCTTTTTCATCCCACATCACTCCCAATTTTAAAGAAAAAGAATAATTATAATTCTATGGCTTTTACATACTAACATATCACCTCACTTTTAAACTTTTTACTCTTTGCAAAGAAATTTGTAAGTAAATTAAACCATTTTTTTCTTTGTTCAGTTTAATATCTTACAACTAAAATTTTGTGAAAATTAATGTTTCTACAAGAAGTTCTCAACACTTCTGCTTTCAATCTTGTATTGCAAATAATAAAGTAATTTGAATGGGATTAGATCACTTTTGTGATCATGTCCTGGACAGGGCTGTTTAAATATATCTCAGACTGTCTGTGACTTCATGCAATCAGGTCCCCTCCTGCAATCACCTTCCCACCTATCAACACAGGAGCACACTGCTGTGCTTGACAAGAGGAGAATGCAAAGACAGGGCCCTGCGTGTGCACCAGCACTGCAGCAGACAGAGAACAGAATGTCCCTCAGCCAAAGGGTGTGGGCAGGAAGCCAAATCCACTGTCTGCTGATGAAGAGCTGAGATCAAATATCTCCTGAGCAGCACATAAGAGTTGCTGGGAGACTGTGAAAGACAAGAGATAAGGCAAGGGGGAGAGGAGCTTGATTAGTGTCTGCAGAACACTGCAGGAGGTGGTGTGGACAGCACAGCTGTGTGAGGTTTTGGACAAATGTAGGAGTCCTATGTGGCTTATTGAGGATGTCAAAGCCTTCTCAGGCCATCAGCACATTTTTATCACAAAGGAAAAGTTAAATCCAGCAATCCTTAGTGAGCACTCTGGAAAGAGAGGGGCATAATTGCTCAGTTGCACCATCATTTGTACCTGGTCTCTCCAGTGATACCTCTGTGTGTTAGTTCCCATATCAGATACAAATACAAGACCACAATTTACAGTATTTCAAGAAGAGAAGAGAAAAGAGAAGAGAAGAGAAGAGACGAGAAGAGAAGAGAAGAGAAGAGACGAGAAGAGAAGAGAAGAGAAGAGACGAGAAGAGAAGAGAAGAGAAGAGACGAGAAGAGAAGAGAAGAGAAGAGACGAGAAGAGAAGAGAAGAGAAGAGACGAGAAGAGAAGAGAAGAGAAGAGACGAGAAGAGAAGAGAAGAGAAGAGACGAGAAGAGAAGAGAAGAGAAGAGACGAGAAGAGAAGAGAAGAGAAGAGACGAGAAGAGAAGAGAAGAGAAGAGACGAGAAGAGAAGAGAAGAGAAGAGACGAGAAGAGAAGAGAAGAGAAGAGGAGAAGAACAGACCATTTTACTTGGAAGGGGCCTTCAGTGACCATCTAGTCCAACTGCCTGCCAATTCAAGGGTCACCTAACATTAAAGCATGTTAAGGGCATTTTCCAAATGCCTCTTGATCATGGGCTTGGGGCATCAACTACCTCTCTAGAGACCCTATTTCATTGTTTGGCCACAGCCTTGGTAAAGAAATGCTCCCTAATGTCCAAGCTGAACCTTCACTGATGTAGCTTTGAGTTATTTCTGGGCATCCTGTCACTGGATCCCAGGGAGAAGAGCGTAGCACCTCCCTCTCCTCTTCCTCTCCTCAGGAAGATGTTAGAGAGTAACCGGGTCACACCTCAGCCTCCTCTCCTCTAAAATAGACAAACCTAGAGCTGCTTACCACAGGACATGACAGCTGGTCAAATAGAAACGAAATTGGAGAAATAGCATGTGCGTCTATATGTGTATAGAGGAAGATTACATAAATATATGACAAAAATATAAATTAAAACATTTTATTAGACTCGGGGTCCTCTTTTTGAGTGCATTTTTCAATGAAAAGCTTTTTGCTCAATTATTCGTCTAGATACAATTATATTTTATTTCAAGATAAGGAAATCAGATGTAAAATGAGAAATAATTACCTGAACAAAAGAAAAAGGCAGACTGGGGAAACAATCCTGAGGAGTTGTGTGACAATTCCTCTGACAGTTATGAGTGTCAGTTTAGATATTTTTGTAGCATATAAAAATTATTCAAAATAGATTAAAATCGCAGTGGTCTCGCTTCTATTATCTGCTCTCACAGCACTTACAAGTACTTCAGTGTTGAGGAGTTGTTGCATGTCCCATCTTCCAAGGACAGGTGATTGTTTAATTTTGATATTTCAAGCCTTCTTGCTTGAAAAGCAATGAAGAAATTTGCAAACGAAAACTATAAATGCTAAGTATAAGAACACAGATAAATCCATTCTCAAAGTTTCTTTTTTATTATTTTATAATTAACTATTTAAAACCTCTTTCTCTTAGATATCTGAATTATGTTGGCTTCCTGATGTGATAAACAGGTCTTGTAGGCAAACTACTGCACTGAGACTTATATGCCTGGTTTCCTCCAACATTTCGTAAAATTCAGGCAAGGGAAATAAAGATTAATTTCTTATTTTCAATTCACATTTTTATACAACTAGCTTTTCTCTAAAAAAGAGTTCTTTTTTAGAACTCTTTTTTTTTTTTCCTTACAAACTGAGCTGATGCTCTCTTGTAACAATGAAAGCTCAGGTATTGAATGCAGTGAGCAATTTACCCTTTTCTCCGCTAGAGAGGATCTGTCAGGGTCATTACTGAGCCATCTGAGGCAACAGTAGTTAACTTCAGCGTTGTGAAATAGAGCTGTTTATTCTCTGCCTGCTCTGTGGTGTGATCTTGCTGTGCTTCTATTGACTTCAGTGACTGCAGAGCTGAGGCCCTTCACAGAGACACAGCAGGTTTGTAGACCAGCAGCAGCAATCTGCTTTTCCTATCCTGAGCACACAACTTAAAGATTAATGAATACAAGCTCTAATACTATTTCTGGTGCAAACAGTTGTTGTCGCACAAACACAACTGGAAAAGCAGTCTCTTAACAAATATGCTCATATGTGTTTATTTTTGAGAGGTGAAATGGTCTTCACCATCACATAGAATGGAGAAAAATGATTTTAAACTCACACGGTTGTCAGAGCAAACGGTGTTCTGGCCAAATCTAATGAAAATAATTAATCATTTGACAAAAAGCAACTCTGGAAAATCCCAGTCAATAAAATAACTTTTTTGAAAAATTTAAAATTATTCAAAAAATGCAGTAGAATATAAAAGAATACACAGGTTTGATGAAAATAGTTCCTGTTTCTGAACTGTCCGTGCAGTTCCTGATTGCTCCATACTGTTCCTGAACTGTCTTTATAATTCCAAGCTAAAGCACTCAATAAGTCCAACAAAGTACTTTCACTCAGACACCTTTTCCTCTCTCTTTCTGATTATACTGTATCATAATAATAACTGTGCCACTGAGCCATGCATGCAATTAAATGCTTAATGATAACCTGGTTTTTAGAGCAATTTTATCACTACCTGTACCCTTGATACTTAGAAAGTTCTCTCCATTTTACAGGCTAGACTGCACTTTACAGATAATTGGCATCATATTTTACATCATACTCTTTTCAAAAAAATATGGAGAAGTGTGGCATATACTTTCATATACTTTCTTTGTGTGTTTTGTTTAACAGATATGTCAGATCAAGGACGAAGCATGACATTGACATGAGAATAGGGATTCACTCCGGCTCGGTTCTGTGCGGAGTGCTGGGCCTGCGGAAGTGGCAGTTCGATGTCTGGTCATGGGACGTGGATATCGCAAACAAACTCGAGTCAGGTGGAATTCCTGGGTAAGGCAATGTGTATTTCCCACAGTCAGAAAACATTGCCAGCACATTACACTGTTAACCTTGCCAAAAGATTAACTCTCCTACGTTATTTCGTCAATTATGACCTTTTTTTTTGCTATTTTGCAGTTGGCAAGGATTAGTGAGGCTATAGTCAAAAACGGTAGAAATGGTCAGCTTGCAGAGCCATTTGAAAAGATAAGAAAAAAATATGTATTTTTCTTTGTCAGCCTTGATTTTCTGAAAAAGATCAATTTTTGTTTTCAATCCATATAGTCCTCAGAGGTAGCCCATATTTCCCAGTTAGTTGTTGAGAATTCATGAGATTTTCCAGGCTTCATTCTCTCACCTTTTCCATTCAAATGCTATTATGAGGTACAAAGCTATAATTTCTTTTATTTCATAATGCACAAAATGTGGGAAGAGTTATGTGTTCATAGGTCAATATGCTAATAGCAAGTTGTTAAGAACAGCAGACTCTCTAGGAAGTCTTTTAAATAATTTGATGCTTCAGTAGGTGTTTTGAGATATTTATCTCAACCTGTCTATGTGTAAAAAAGTATGGTTTTCCATTAAGCTGCCTAGTTTTTTTAATGTGTCTGAGTATTTGATGTGGCTGATTCACCTGAAAGTTGAATGTTATTTCTGCCTGATATGGCTCATATATCATGTTGTTTGGAAGCTGCAAATCCTAAATTTGAATCAACAGTAGTGATTGCAGGAATCTCCTGTTCGTTTTCAGTTCCACCTTCCATTGATAAAAGATGTAGGAAAGATCACCTATACAATTCCATTTTTAGCCATGGGATTTAGAAGCAATAGCAGCAGACATCTTTATGTGGAAAAAAGTCTAAGTGGTGCTGCCACCTTGAGTGACAGAAATTTTAAGTCATCAAAACTGAGTCATGTGCTATACTCCCTACACACACATCAGGATCTGTCAGAGCTGTCATGTTCCCAGGAAGCTGGAAGGAAATTTGCTTCCTATATTGCAAATGCAGGCCCCTTCCACATTTCTACATAGTAAACCTTTATTCTAATATGTATTCTTGGAATTAGCAGAAAACGAAACTCTACATGCTCTGAGAACAACTTCTGCACTCTGCATATGTCACCCGTGTATAAAATTTCAGAAAAAGAATTCATTGCCTGCTGCTTATCACATGTGATAGCCCCAGATGAGTAAGATGATGCTTTGTTAACATGAGCAAATTGATCATCTAAGTTTCACCATCCACACCTGCAAAAAGCAGAGTCTATTGCTGTTAATGTGTGCAACTCGTACAGCTATTAGTGGTACAGAATAACCCAGAAAATGCACAGCCTTGCAGTAGATAAAATGCCTGGCAGGTTTTCAGTCTGTCAGAGCAGAGTGATTTCCTGGATATCAGTGTGCCAGCAGAACAAAGCCTGTATGTGACAGCAATGAACCAAGTCCCTCAGAACAGTGATTTACATCAGTTTCCTGGTGTGCAGAGCAGATTTAATAGAGCAGTTAAGTCCATTTCGGCCTCTCCTTACTTCTCCCTGCCACCAGCATTCAAATCCCCCTACTTGTTGTAATACCGAGGTCATTCCCATTCCTAGAGCAGCTTCTTCAGGAAAGCTGCCCTGGGGCTGTGAGCAGTCCTGCTCTCACGGTGTGAAACAAGAGCAAAGATGAACTGCAGCATTTTCCTGAGGGCATAGTGGAGGGAGGCAGCTGAGGCTGGGGAACATCTTTCACCCAGTCTGAGAGCTGCAAAGAAGGGGCTCAGCTCTTCCCCTCGATGCCTGCATGTTCCCCTGGGGCCCCACGAGCATGGGTGATGCAGGGAGAGATTGCACCTGACAGAAGGAGCACCCCAACAGCCCAGCTCCCGTGAGAGAAGGCAATTAGGAGCACTGAGAAAAAAATGCTAATTTCCGGTTTTCTGAGAGCAAAAAATGTGTGTCCTCAGCACCTGAGAAGGAAACCATGTAAGATCCCACAGTGCTATTTCAGTGACATTCTTCTGCCACGATCCCATTTTCCAATAGTCTCTACTTAGTGTATGTAGGTATTAATATCCGGTACTGAATTGCATAAAACCTAGGTAATAATTAATTTTCAATGATGTCTCAATGACAGGTATTATCTAACACTGTGGGCCCGATGTGCTTTCAAGAGTAGGTCAGGCAACATATTTTTGATTTCAATACTCAGGTTCCCAAGGTACTGCATTTGTATAAAATTAAAAGATATCTCTTCACATTTTAAGGTTTTTTAAGCAAGCAGTACAAAAGGTGAAGCCAGGAAATACTTTTAATCTGCCAACTATTTATTAATATTTGGCCCATTTAGGGATATTACATTAATAGCTATCTCTATACTCTGCTTAAAGCTGTTATCAAATCCATCATAAAATCCATATTTCAGAGCTTTATTACACAACCTTCCCAAATTATACTAGTTGAATCTAAACACAGAGATAGTCACCCTGGCAACTGGTGTATCACTTTCTCTTTCTTTCTTTTTTTTTTTTTTTTCCCTTTAGTTTTAGGTTAGCACTTTACTTAAATCACTTTAGCCCATTTGGATTTCTTAGCACTAGGAAATGCATCGTCTTTCTGAGAGGTCACCCACATGCTTTGCTGTTTACGTCCAGGCCAAAATTGCAAAATTTGAGAAACATTTTTACTGGGTTTTACCATGAGTTTTACTGATTTTTGACTACAAAATACTACTAATCTCTGTGATCATTATACCAGCATGACTTCAGAAACAGAAAGTTGTGCAAAACCTGGGAAAAAGCAGGGAAGTTGAGACAGCTTAAAAAATGGCTGGGATACAAATTTTTGATATTTTAATTAGATGCTGATATTTAATGCTCCACATAGACAGTTTGTGCCAAGTTCTGATACTCCTGGGAACTTCACACTGCTTAAATGGAACTAGCACTTTATTTTCTGGCAATGCATACACATCCTATATGCCCTTATAGTCTTTTATTCCACCAAAATATTTTGCAATTCAACTCTCTATTGGCATCCTTTGAGTTCCAGAAGGAAATCCCCAAAGGGCTATGCAAGGATCATTTCCTTCACAGGAGGAAGCCAAATTGTGGTCCCTGAGAAAGGCAGCTCAGCATGTGTCATCAAGAAAGGATCAAGAATTTTAGCTCACTCTGAATTTTAGGAATCTGTATGCAAGTCTGTCTTTCAGAAAGTGATGTACACCCAAAGTTTAAAAAAATTGGCTGCTTTAAAGAGTCACTAAAACTATTTGCTCAGGTTAGATAAATGCCTGATGAACAACTCTTACTGCATTCATGATGCTGCTTTGTACAGTATAGCTGACCATGTTGATGTGTTCTAGAGGTGTCTGCAATTTACCCTACATGTAGGAACTTGAAGATTTCTTAAAAATAGTTTAGTCGGAAGACAACCAAATTCCTATCATACCACTACAAAATTTGAGCTCTTTTGTATGTAATCTCTTAAATTCAACTTCAGCCAAAGCTTATTGAACTCATTGCTTAGTGTTAATATCAATTATTACTTCGCTTGCCTTTGCATAGTTCCCCTATTTCCCTACTTCAGGTGCAATGAGACCACCAATTTCAAATGTCTAAGCTACCTCAGGAAACTGAAGGAAATTAAAGACCTTCACATAAACTGCTCTAATGCCTACCATTTATTTTTCTCTCAACATATTTCCCTGAAGTACGATTTTCTTTTACTCAGAATAGCATTTTACTCAGGAAGGTCTCCCATTAAACTATTAACTATGAGCAAAGGGTTCAGATGTGAATGTCAAAGTGTTTTTCCTGTGACAGGACTCTGTGCATTAATGATATCTTATTGATTTTAACATATCTTGAGGATACTCAACCACAAAAAAAGCTCATGTTTTTGAATACTCTATTTAATTTTCATCATTTGCAACAGAAAACCTTCCATTTATCCATGAAGTTAAACAATATGCAGAGTTCAAAACCTCCTTCTAACCTATGTGTAATAGAGCATAATCAGTATTTACTACTACTTATTTCACTTATGCAGGAGGATCCACATCTCCAAAGCCACTCTGGACTGCCTGAATGGGGATTATAAAGTTGAAGAAGGGCACGGCAAGGAGCGCAATGAATTCTTGAGGAAACATAATATAGAGACTTATTTAATTAAACAGCCTGAGGAGAGTCTGTTGACTTTACCTGAAGATATTGTGAAAGAGGCTGTCAGCTCCTCTGACAGGAGAAACAGTGGAGCTACATTTACCGAAGGATCCTGGAGCCCTGAACTTCCATTTGATAACATAGTGGGAAAACAAAATGTAAGTTAAACTTCCTTTAATGTCATTGAGTATGAATGCATGATTGAGTACACTTCAATAATGGAGGCCTCAGAGGAGACAAATTCATCTTTAACCTTTATTCTAACACGTACTGTAACAGCAGAGGACTGAACAAATTGTTTCAAGGCAGAAAAAATCACGTATCCAAACCGGGAAAATGCCAGTGAACCAGAGATTTTGGGTTCATTGTTTTTGTTTTTTTTTTCTTTTTCCCAACTGAAATTAAATACTGCATGGCTTAGTTTTAATTGAACCACTCCACGAAGAAGTACTTAAAAATAAATCTAATGTCACTAAACTAGCTGAAACATTCTAGTCACAGTGTATATCTCATTGCGTAGCTTCACTGCAGTGCCATCAATTTAAAAGGATGAGGGAAAGGATATTTTGCCAAAGGAAAAAGCATACAGTAGTTTATTGATATATGAGGGAAGGGAAAAAAAAGCACCTTGTGAAATCAGTTTGTTAATTTTTCACTTTTTAAACAAAAAATATTAAAAACTCATACTCTAAGACATAATTGAAGTTCACTAGCAGATGAGTTAAATTCTAAAGACATCTGTAGCTCAATAGAAATATGAGATAATATCAACTTGTCCTGATCAGATGTTTTCCAAAAGCACTGTGTGGCTGATTGCCAGCAACCCAGGAACCAACACTTCTTGTACAGTAAAAAAAAAATAGTTTTGTGAAGTATGCTTCTTTAGAGGAATTAAAGATGGAAAGGTAAAAATGCCCTCAGACTCCACTCTTTTCACTGCACTTGAAAGATTGATGAGTCTTTATGAAGCAAGGTCAGCTGAAGTTTTCTTTCATTTTCTTTGAGGGACCTGTAATGACATGATATATCCTTTCTTCTGCTGCACATCCTTATTCCTACTTGTCGGAACTGTCTGTTGAACCTTAAGCATTGTTGTGTGGAGGTCTTGCTTTTGTCAACCACCTTCTGCTTCTTACAAATGTGTTCAGAAGTGATAAAACTTCACAATCAATCAGCCCACAGCAGCGTCTTCATCTCTTCAAACTGAATTGGAGCATGGCACAGTTTGCTGTTACATAAAACACCTGTTTTATATACGTTCTGTACATCTGTGTATCTGCATGTACACTGCCTTATAGTATTCTCTGTATTTTGTTGACCTGTGTCTATATTGTCATTTCATTAGGAATAGAGGGTGCATGCTGCTGTGAATATCTTCTGATCTCTCCCTATTTCTTTTTCTTTCCCTTTAAGGCATTTCAATTTCTGTAGTCCAAAAAAATCTATGTAGAGTAGGCTATCATTTCGTTGGTCATTTTCTCAGCTGAACCTGACCTTGATGCTGACAAAGACAATGAATGAAATAAAGGATTAGTTGGTTTATTCAATTATTGATCAACTCCTGCCCAATACTAGTAAAAAGCCCTTGAAAATAATTGAAATAGGCATAGCTTAACAGTTGCTTTAAAACTTTTTTTTTTTTCTTATGGCAATAAACAATCTACTTTTAGAATAGTTTCTCACTGGTTTTTTTTTAAGAATTTGGAGTGGTGTTGGGAAAAGCTGTAATTTTATATTACACAGTTTTACAATAAGCCTTTTGGCGGAGACAAGATTTTGAAAATCTGCTGTTCCATGTATGATTCAATTATTATGTAATTTTTAATTTACAGTGTAGACAGTAGGCAGTATTGCTCATAAATAATGCATTTTAGCTAAAAAATTCAGATGATAGATTTAAATTATACTAGGGTATAGTAGCTCTTTCCAGAGGTGTGTCAGTCTTGGACAGAATAAGCATTTAATAACACTAATTAAGCAGCTTAAAGGTCATTGTAAGCAGCAGGCTTTGAGAATCTTAGTAGCAGCAACCCAACAATGAATCATTCTCTGTTTGAATATTTGCCAATAGAATTTAAATGATTTCTTTACCCAGTGTAAGTTACAACAAAATCTGAGCAACTGATCACATGTATCTTACTTTTAGCTCTAGTTATGTTAGGAAGCATGTGAAAAGAAGTCTCTGGTGAGTTCTTATGCCAAATTCTAATTTATTCCAATTCATACTCATTACCTCAAACTCATGTTCTATGGGCAGCCTAAATCAGTGAATTGTAGATGTGTTTATATGAGTAAGGAACAAATAACCACTTTTTATGTACGCAGTCACAGATATTATCAAAAACTACACCTACCTACAGCCCAATTATCACTATGTGCCCTTGCTCTGATTGTGAGGTAAGCCAAGGGTGCAAGTTCCTGTCTGAAATTCAGACATGCCCAATACGGATGGAGGTTTCTGTTATTGAAACTAGTGTCTGGACTCAATAACAGAAGCAAAGAAAGTTGGACAGAAGTTATTTTGTATCAAGAGAGTGAAGGCCTCCTGGTCTAGAACGAATTAACAGCTGATAAAGCTGGATTTCTTCCATGTACCTTACAAAAGGAGTAGCTGAGAGCATAACATGGTCACTGTGTGTGCTGCTGCGGGCACCTGATGGGCCTGTCAGGAGGCGAATTAGGAAAAAGAGCATATTAAAATGTCTGTCTCCTATAGGTGTGCCTTAGCCGTGATTGCAGTGAGGCTTAACAGTGAGCGCAGAAATTATACTAAAAGACTGACAAGATGTCAGAGAAGTCTAAACAAAAGGGTGGAATTGATTTCAAAACCAAGGCACCTGCCTGTTGCAGCTACCCCATGGTTGTTGTTATTTCTGTGCTGAGATACCCTAGCACACCCCAGCTGGGTCTCACCACTGACCGTGGCACATGGTGTCCCTGTGTCTTGTGCCACATCTCATGGCTCCTGACTATGCTCCAGCTCCCTAAGGCATCTCAGCTGGCCACAGCTACATATGATTGCGCAACTGAAAGCATCTGGAGAGTGTATTGGAAGAAATAGAAGTTTAGACACCGGGCATGTAGACACCAAACATGTAGACACCCTCAAGTAGGTGTCTTCCTCTTGAACTAAATCCTACCTGCAGCCTGTCTTTTTAAGGATGTGACCTTTTCTTTTCCTATTTCCTTCCAAAACCTGATGCTTCCAGTATGAAAAAAAAAAAATTTGAAACGTTCCTAGGGTTTTCTAAATGGCACTGATTAAAAATTTCCCATCTTTTTGAAAGCAGGATGCTTGGACTTGTTGCAGGAAAACTTTGCAGGAAGGAAGTAAAATCTAATCTAAGCTACCTTTTAAAGTCTTTATAAAATGTGTCTAAAGCTGGAGTTTTATTATTTGTTTGTTTTAATTTGTCTTCTTTCAGTTTCAGATGCAAGTTTGGCTAGGCTTTTTTTTTTAATAGAACCTTTTGTTTGTTCCTGTATGATGAATGGTTATTGTCAGCATCAGAAAACTTCAAAAGCTTACTGTAGAATTCACAACTACGTCTTCCATAGAGCTGCTCACAAAAGTGTAGGAGAGATAATAGGAAGAATCAATATTTCTTTGTGTTTGCTTAAAGAAGTCTTAAAAGATGTGGAGCAAAGAGGGGGATAAGAGACAAAATGCACTTAGAACATATTCTTGAGACAATAATTTGCATATTTTTTCATTGTTGTTATTTCTAAATACAGGGAAGCAGTTTTCTAAAGTATGCGTATGTATGTAAGGGAGAGAAAACTCTGTGAAACACAAACATGAATTTCCTTGTTATATCCTGAATATAAATGCAAATTTATTTCAGAGTCTATTTCTGCACCAATACTACAGGCACCATGGCCATAGTGGTGATATTACATCATGTTCATCTACCATGAGTTGTAAAAGACTTCATACACTCAGCAAGAAGACAAGCCTTCATATCAATCACATCTTAAAATAGAATTTCAACCAAAATATAGTAGATTACTAGGATGAACTGAGATTATTTTTCTTATATAAATAAAACAAAATGCCCATGAAAAACATTAGGGACTTTCTCCACCCTCGTTTCAGTGGAGAAGTAGAAATACAACGTAATTCTGAGGAATCAATTTACACACCACCATCTGATGTGATCTCATCCTTTAACAGGGTCTTCAGACACACTCATGCCCTTTCAGCCACCAAAAGTTGATAAAAGCTTTTCTTCCTAGCTCAGTTTAAAAGAGACAGGAGTACTTAAACTAAAGTAGTGTCACAGCATGTAGTAATATAGCATTTATCCACTTGCCTTGATTGTTTTCTCCAAGGCCAAGATATGAATTCAGACATATCTGAAACTTTAGTGTGGGAAAAGTTTCTTTGATAGTGTTTCTTTCTCCTAATGTTGATGACACTGATTTGCTAGACAGAAGAAGGGAGGATTTGAGCAGTGTCTTCCCAGACCTTCTCTACTGAAGTCCTTTTTCTACTAAACAAACAGGAAAACTGCTTTTCGCTTAAACAGAGAGAAGATTTCAATCCTGATATACTGTATTTTTTGATCTTAAATTACCAAAACTAAGATGAAATATGAGATACTATCTGTGACTACAGAGTCCATGGACTTGATTTTAGGATTGTAAGGAAAGTCGTCAGTTGGGCTTTGGCAGTGGGTACCTGAGATCCTTCCTGTGTTTTAATGTTCTGTCCAAGATTCATTAGAGTATGTTTGTTGACTATAGTTTGACTATGAACAAGGGAAACCTCCCTATAGCATTTGCCCTATGTAATCCCATGGTACAAAAGAATTGGCTTTCCAGGGCTATCTGGTGACAATACATCCTAAGCTCCTGTTTCAACAATGCCCCATAGGAGATATGGCTGAAGATTTTTCCAGTAAGGACCTATGGAATAACTTTTCTCAGGCAGAATTTTATTTCCCATCCATAATAATGCTGAAATGTCTCATGCTATGATGTATGAAGTTTTACATCCTTTCCATTCATTAACATTTCTTAACCCTTGGGAATATTACAATAGTAGAGTTTATTTTCCCATTCAGGTGGGAAAGAGCTGCTTCACTGTGGTTTGTGTCATGAAATGACACCATGAAATGGGAATGAGTTATTCTCTTTATGAAAGCAAACTCTAACTCTTTGCTGAAGATGAAACACCCTTCATACTATCTCTGCTAGAACTCCTTTGTGAAGCAAAAGTATTTCCATTTTTTTCCTTTGATTAGTCATTGAAATACCAAAGGAATAATGCATCTGAGACAATATTTTAAATAATAACATGAATTACAGTTAAATTAAATCATATAGCCTAACTGTAATCTAGATTGGCTGAAATATACCAGTAGTGAAGAAGAACATATTATCTGAAAACCCATGCTGAAGTAATCAGAAATGTCACCTTCTTCACTCCTGACTAACTGATCTGTTCCTTAACTACACACATCCAGTAACTTTAAGATAAAAAAAACTTCATTACTTCTGTTTTGTGGGTTTTGTTTTATATGGCTTCCATTCTTATTTATTAAAACACACCATTGAGTGAGACACCCTGCTGTGATTTTGGTGTGTGTACTCCCCTCATGCATGCTTTAATAATTAAATATCAGGTTTGAAAAGGGGAATATAGTCTTAATTCTCAGTGCAGCAACAAACCCCATAGTCTATAAAAAAGAAGGCATTAAAGTGCTCCCCTAAATGTACTGTATGTGTTTAGTGGAACAGACTTCTTATTTTACACTTCTATAGATTTCATTGAATGAATTGCATGGAATGCTGTAATGGTTTGCAATGCAACATGAACTAAAACATTGCATTTTTAACCCAAGGGGACCAGCAGGTTTATTCTGTTTGCATGTGCTTTCCCCTAGACTCTGGCTGCCCTAACAAGAAATTCAATAAATCTGCTTCCAAACCATCTTGCACAAGCTTTGCATGTCCAGTCTGGGCCTGAGGAAATTAACAAGCGAATAGAGCACACCATCGACTTACGGAGTGGCGATAAATTGAGAAGAGAGCATATCAAGCCTTTTTCACTGATGTTTAAAGACTCCAGCCTGGAGCATAAGGTAGCTGGGGCTTGGTAGCTGCATTATTCACAACTCAAACTGTAATAAATGTTCACTGAAGTAGAGAAGCTGTAGGTTCTGGCTTGTGTTGGTTTTTTTCTTGCTTTGTTTTTCTTTTTCATTTTGTTTCAGTTTTCAGAAGGTGGGGCTGAGCTAGAGTTCATAATACACAGTGACATGATGCAGGTGTTATAATGCTGGAATGATTGCGTTTTGTTGTTGGAAAATACGTACAGTGAGCAAACTCAGTTTCTGAAAGCAACAGCCACTGGCCGGGTTGAAGTTGGTATTTTCTGTCAGATGACAGGTCACTTTGGCACTGACAATGATTGAGCATATTAATAAACCGACATTTCTATTCAAAAATATATATATCCATATTTATATAGATATGTTCCTTCCATTTAGTCATAGAATCCCTCTGATGTCCTCTTTGCAGCTGCAATGTTTATTTCAAGTCAATAGTAATTTTTCAACTCTTTGTTTTAAACATCCTTCTTAAAAAATCTGTTTCTAAGAGCTAAATACTTTTCGTGTCTTTGCTGCTTCTCAACAGCAAAATGATCTCATTAACTTCTATTTCAGTCTACATCCAGATGTAAGTTATAAGTTTTAAAAGATAAGGTAATGGGAGAACAGTCCTTGAAAGCTGATGGCACGGGGTGAGGTTGCACAGATCCCAAATAATTTCATTGACTTTCATTGATAATTTCATATGCTACCATGTGCAGCAATAGCAGGTCTGCAATACTATGTGCACTTGGCTGAAAGGAAATAAAAATAGTGGTCAAACGGAAGCATGGAGGCTCACTTCTCCATCATCACTCTAACTTCCACTGGAAAACAGACCTTTTTACTTGACTTATGGGAGACTAGTCCTCAGGAAGGCTCATTAGTGAGAGTTTTATCAACTCAACTGGAAAAGAAAAATTCTGCTTGAAGTATATCTAAGCCCTTATTGCACTACTAATCTTGTAGAAGAAATAGGAAATGTTTCTTAAAACAAATATACAAGATTCCATTTCCCCATGAGGATATTTACACTGAGACACAAGGTATAACCCCCAAACCAAATTATCCACAAATAATTATCTGCTGAAACAGAAGATATGAAGATATTTCTTTCAGTGCAGTCATCATGCAAAGCTGGCAGGGACCCAGAGGAAGTGAAATTCAAGACCTCCAATATCATGTGAATTACTACATAAAATCCCCAAAGTCATGTATAATCTTTTATCTTTTCAAGATACAAGATAAAAAATAAGGTGAAAGAGTCTGAAATTTTTTGTTCAAAGGAGGAAACAGCCTGGTCACAACTTGCTGAATGAACAAACTCGTCAGTGGTTCACCTCACCTTACATTGCTATTTAATCACACAAGGCCTGAGGATGGTCTGGTGTAAAGGGATACTGCCCAGAATCAGATCCCCTATCCAGAATACAAACTTTCTTATTATTTTAGATTTCACAATTGTCAGAGACAAAGAAAAACTGTAAGGGAAGTGTAGAATTCAATTTAAATGCAATTTAAAGAACTAAAAAAAGAACCATGTTCTAATCCACCACATTACATTGTTCAGATTTAAAATATTAATAAAGTTTTTAATTGCATCTGGATGACAAAAAGTCTATTTAAAAGTTAAGATTTTAGCAGGTCTGAAGAAGCATTTTCTTCCCAGTAGGACACTTCCAATGGAGAACTGGGCTGCAGTGCTTGGAGAATGATGCTTTCATTCCATATTTCCTTAGGTGTTAGTCCCAATCTGTAGGCACAGGCAATAGAAACACAAAATCCTTTCAGTGAAGTTGACTGAATCTTCTTTCTGTTCCATAAACTAATCTGGTTTCTCATATTATGCAGAAGTAAAGTTTTAAAAAATATCGTCACTGCTTTATTATTTCTGGCACATCCACCTCCAACAGCTGGACAGCCTCTGGTCAGCAACTTCCTTGCTTCTGTTCAGGGCGCTGGGACATCATGAGTGTGCTCAGATAGTGATGGGGAACGCACTAGGATACAAAGGAATGATGTGGATTAAGGGAAGATGAATCATTGTGTCCTCTTTGTTGTAGACAGGAGCAGTTGTCAAGTGGGGCAGCATGGGAAATGTCTCTTCCCTCCTGCATGCCTGTGCAGTAATTAGAGGTTTGTCCTTATAAACTTAGTGTTTAACCATAGGCTACAGGAAGTCATGAAAAAAGTTATATTTTAATCATTTTCCTGCAGAAATTAGCTATTTCCTTCATGCTATCTTATGTTACTACCACTTTCTCCCTTCTTCCTGTCCATTTGGGAAACAAACCAAACATAGGTTTAAACTGGAGTATCATAAAGCTCTTCCAGCAGCCTTTTCCCTCTGCTCCCCCCACCCCTAACCTTTCAGTCTGGAATTATGGGGTTTCCTAGCCGGTAACATTTTGCAACTGCTTACACGACCTTTTACACCAACACCTTGGACTGCTCCCCGTGGTATGGCTGAGAGCTGACAGTCAGCGTCTGTGGTCCTCCCCTCTCCCTCTGCTGTTCCCCTTGGCTGACACCCTCCTTCTGCTCAGCACAGTGACTGCTTCAAGCCAGAGGGAGCTCTGAAGTAAAGTAACCTCCCTCCCCCGTGTAAAAATCCCGTGCCCTCTCATTTAGCCATCACACTTCCAGGCAGCGCTGGCATCTGCTAAATACTCATTTCTGTAATCTGTAAGTGCCTCTCACCCCAGACTTTACAGTTCACAGGAGGCAGAAAAACCAGCACCCATAGCTGTGATCCTGGCCAAGAAGTGTTACCTTTACCTCGTTCAGTGAGAATTGTGTTAATGTTCTGTACCTCAAGTGGCAGAGAAGTGAGTAACCACATGAACAATAAACTATATTTTTCCCTCCTACATTAGTAACAGGACTACCGTGATGTGAGATCACGGGATGACATGAATGGATCTGAAATGTCATAGTGGACTTCTGTTTAAACAGTCTGGGTTGGTTTGAATTTTTTCATTATAAAACAATTCCACACATCAGGTTTACACTAGCAATGAAATTTCTGTTTTTCTTCCTTTAAGATTTCAAAAGTTTAGAAAAAAAAATAGAACAGTTCTGGAATCAACATGCACAAAACTACCATGGAGCTGGCACAGATCCTGGTTCACACTGGTTCAAATGACTGCTATATCACTGCAGTTTAAGCCAGTGGAACATCTTCCCACACCTCTCTTATCTCATAGCTCTTTATTCATCTATGGTGATAGAAAAAATGTGTTCCTCAGCAAGCAGTAGCCTTACATTGGAGAATGGGTTATCTCTTTGAGGCAGTGTGTGTATTGCCATATGAATTCTGCAATACTTCATTTTTCCATAGGATTTATGCAGGATCCCCACCTGGTATATTTTATAGATTCTCTACCCAAATGGACTAGTCATTACTAACCTGTATTTCACTCATTAACACTTGATGTATCACTTAGAGACAATTCACCCTCAATTTTGCTAGAGGTTCTTTTCACAAGTAGCATGTAGGCAGATAGAGCAACTCATCACAGGAAAGTACTTCTGCTGGTAGCATGAAAAGATACTAAAATTTCCAGATATACAATAGTTCATCGCAAAATCTGATACTACTCCAGATTATTCCAATAATTGAAAAACATCATAATGATGATCTACCTAAATATCAGCAACTTGAGAATAGCCATACCGGGAACTTTACATGCTGGTAGGGTTTTATTAAAGAAAGTTTCCAATGTAAAGGATTCAAAGAGATTCAAAGTTTTCCTGCATATTTGTACTTGGATTAGAAATCAGGCTGGGCTTAGAAGTGAAGTGTTTACGTATTTTCTGTGAGGTAAGCACACTGGAAATATCAAAAGAGCTTTGAATTTCAAAGTACATGTTGCCTTAGTTCAAATATTAGACCTAAATATCTGAGTTTCTCTGTTTCAGAACTTCTGACAGGTAAGATAAATAGAAATTAAATGAGTAAGAAAACAATTTTTCTCTTCCTGCATGCTGTATCCCAGCAGCTGCAGGCGTCACCTCCTTTCTTCAACCCAGAAAATTCCAGTTTCAAGGAGGACTGCAAGAGACGCTGGGCAAACTCTGTGCCCGTTCAGCAACTTTTCTGTCATTGGTCAGCAGCTGGATCTCTGTCTACTCTTTGGTCTTCTCAGGAATTCATTTCTTCTCCTCTCTTAGACTTCTTGATACACCTTCTTCTGTCCCTCTCCTGTACTGCAGAAGCTTTTCCACCATTACTCTGAAGAAGAAAAAACCTGGTCTCCCTTTTCATCCATAAAGGTCCCATCTGAGTCAAAGAGCAGCAGTGAGGATAAGACCAAAAACCTTCTTCCCCAGTGCACAAGTATTTTCTTTAGGGGAACATGTGAAGCCTGTCATGTTACTGGTGCTCCCCTTTCAAAGAGGCCTTGGAAAAGCGAGGTGAGGAATAAGCAGCACTGCTCAAGA
Source organism: Pachycephala philippinensis (assembly GCA_013397055.1). Classification (NCBI taxonomy): domain Eukaryota; kingdom Metazoa; phylum Chordata; class Aves; order Passeriformes; genus Pachycephala; species Pachycephala philippinensis. The sequence goes on from VWZT01000889.1 coordinate 195,477, forward strand.
GAAGAAACCTGGCCTTTCTTAGTTTCAGCCAGCAGGCTGGGCAAGAACCTGGAGAAACAGTTCCCTCCCAGCAGTGCAGGCAAATGGCCCAAGCCCCATGGGAGCCTTCACTGTGCCATGAGCAGGTCACACCAGCACAGGTGGGTCTGTGGGATGCTGCAAGGGAGGTTTGCACTGCAGACAAAGTCACATCAAGGTTCTTCCTACCACTCTACACAGCTCTGGTTGGCTACGTGCCTCCCCATGCTTTTTGAAGGGCCTTGAGGCTTAGTCAGCCCTTCAGTTGCTTCTCCAAGTCATTAAGGGGCAGACTGCTACAGAACTTCTACGTTTATCATTTATGTCAGTGCTGCCTGGGGATGCCAACAATTCCTCATCATAATATTGTTACTGAATTAGAACACAGCATCCATCCTTTTGACATAATGCTCAACACAGCAGGCCATTCTATGTTTGTGTTTCATTTATCTAGTTTGCCTTAATTTCCCTATGGAACAGTTGGGATTTCATGTTACATTTTTAGGAACATACCTTTCTTTTTCGCTATTTGAAAAAAGCCCTGGTCCATTATATATGCAGACTGATGCAGTTCTGTTTCCTTGCACATGAAATCAGGGTCAGTGCCTCTGGGCTTCCAACAGCAAAATGAAATGGAGTCGTCTGTGAGCACTATCAAAAATCATGCCAAAGAGACACTGCCAACAGCAGACACAAGGTATAGTCACAGGAGAGGAGGAGTCAAAATGAGGGACACCAACAAATAAACCCCATCTCTTACTCGTAACAAACAGGAGCACGGAAATGAGAAACCTTTTTTCCATCCGGGAGCTTGAGACTGTTTTGACCAGATGTTTATAGCTGAGATGATGTCCCAAGAAAAGATCCGTATGGGGAATATAATCTATAAGTTTAGATAGGATCTCTCTTCAAGAGCAAATTAACTATGAAATCTAGTTCATAGCTTAACTTTCTCAGTGTGTGTTCCTGACATATTTCTTAATAATTTTTTCTGTCATAGTGCTTTCTAGGCATTTATAATAGCCATTTGCCCTATTTCCAAATTTCTAGAGAGAGATTCTGGTATCTGATATTGCTTTGATTCTGTTATCCTTTTGTTCAGCCCCTTTAAAACTGCAAAGGTTTAAACAAAATGAAGTTATTGTTCAGAGGAAGAAAAATGACTGGGCCAAGCCTCTGCAGGATTTCTTATAACACAAAGAAAATTTGGTGGTATCCACATAGGATATAGAGAATTATAAAAAATATTCCTGTGGACAAATCTTCATCTGCTGTAAACAACTGCAGTTTAATTGAATTAGCAATGATAAATACCAGCTGAGGACTTGGTTAATGTTTCCACTTTAAATGATCCACCATGGTCTATTGACGTGTCTTTTACTCCTTTTCTTGGTAATTCCCATAACAAGGGGGCCTGATGGCTTTCTCGGTGGTTTGACACGCTGAAGAAAAATGTTTTCTTAATAAATACTCATAATAATGCACCTCAAATAGTCTTTTACATTTGGAGAATGACCATATAACCAAGTTTCCACACAGCCTCTGAATAAGTTCGGATACAGAGTTCCAGCATCCCAGCATCCCAAACAGTCACAGAATGTTCTAACTATGTAATTCTCTTAAAAAAGAAAAATAGATAAAATAGCAGAGTGGCCTCAATTTGGAGAGGAGACAATTCTGTGCCATCATGAATGCAGAGTCACAGATTACTCCAGTGCTTGTCTTCATGTGAGGAAACTCACGGTTCCTCTGGTTATTAGGTATTTTATTAAGCAATTAAGTGTTTAGTATTCTACTCAGCAGCACAAGTTCCTCATATCTACCTCAGGATTTTTAAAGCAAATAATTTTGAACCAAGCAGAACAACTTTGTATTGCAAATCACAGAGCTTTGCTCTCTTGGTTAAAATATATTACCATGTTATTAATAATTTATTTGTTGCGTTTTATTTTAAAACACAAATTCAGGTTTATTGATTCATTAGTGCACTGTGCTAATTTTCCCCAGTCCCCTATATACATCAGCCTTAATGAAAATACTGCATGTGCTAAGAACTAATTTACTTTTCTGTGTGTGTTTTCTTTTATTCTAGTATTCTCAAATGCGGGATGAAGTATTCAAATCAAACTTGGTGTGTGCATTTATTGTTCTTGTATTTATCACCGCTATCCAAAGCTTGCTCCCTTCTTCCAGGTAAATACAGAAATATATCTCTATGTGTCTGAAGGCACTCTTGGGGACAAGGTGGAATAACATTTCTAGGATTGATGAGCAATGAACCAATAAAATCTGCTTGTTCCCTAGATGTGTTTGAAAATATTTGTTCACTTTTTTTGCAATATTAACTACTTTTTTTCCACATTATTTGCAGCTACATGTTTTCAAGTGAGGCAGCAGCATGTACTGATGTTATGTTGTTATGTTTTCAAGTAGAACTACCACTGAGTTAAGTGGAAATTTTGGGTTACAAAAATTTGCCACAGTGTGTCCTGGTGAAACATGATCCAGAACAATAGCTGTGCCTCTTTGCTAAGTGACTGGTAATCACCTTGGGTATCAGTGATTCCATCGGTTTTGTTTCATAAATGCTTTGTAAGAGAACTGTACTGTTGGCTGTGCTGCTGACAATGTGATTTGCCCAGCTGGGAAAAGCAGTGTCAGGCCATTAATAAGTACGGAGGTGATGTGGTAGATCTGTTTTCACTTCTGCTCTTCTTTGGGGCTGACCAAGCAACATATTCCTATCAAGGTAATGACAGTGCGACATAGATGAGACCACATTTCACAGACTCAGACCTATCATTTGGCATCTTTTTACATTTCTTTACATCTACAATTTAATAATGAGATCACAAGAGTGTGTGCAAGGACTGAGGTCAGTTTTCTAGAACAGGACTGCCACTATTACAAGCCTCTGGTCCCATTTGGTCTGTGACAGAGCAAGTGTTAAAATAGAAATGCCCAGATGAATGTATTTTTCAGGTAGTTTCTAACACTCAGATGAACCTTAACTTACAGCTGACTGTAGAGTGACTTCGAAAACACATTATTTCGACCAGAAATAAGACATTTATTTTGTTACAGTAGTGCAGCAAAATTTCTTGGATAATCTCTGGAAGACGTGAGTTACCGGGTTGATGTCTAAGGACACCAAAGTGGTGGTTAGGTACAGGCAGGCAACTACATTCTGTAGCAGTGGTGTCTTACATGTTTTGTAATTCTCAGCTGAGAAAGTACCCAGAGTAGCAGGTGACCTTCTGTTGTTCCTTATGTGCTATATTTCCCCTGATAAGTTTGCTTGCTTTTTAAAAGCTCTTCTCCCAATACACATTTAAAGTTCTTCACTTCTAGTAGATGTTTTTGTTTGTTTGTGTGTTTGTTTGTTTGTTATTTTTTTTCCTCAATATGTACAAGAAGATTTATGGATCCTATTAACAGAACCTGTTTTCCAAAAAGCTTTCTGCTGCTATATCAATCACCGCCATACCAGTAAAAAAAAAAGAAAAAAAAATTTTTTTTTTTTTCTATCTGCCCAGATTCATCTCTGTTAACTCTTGTGAGGGTGTCTAGTGCCATCGGAATGAGGGGGAAGGAGTCACACAAACACATTGCCTGCAGCTGTCTCACCCCCTAGTTTCTCATCTTGCCAGTAGTCTTGTGTTTTTCCCTGAGGACCCTTTTTGTCACTGAATGTTAAAGAGGCTGCAAATACAAATAGGACAAAATGAAGATTGGATAAATTCCTACAGAAAAGATCAGCAGAGGTTTTTTAAAAAATATGGCCTTGGCTTCAAGAATGCCCTGAAAGGTTGATTGCTGGAACCTGGGGAGATATTTAGGGAAAGGATATTTACCACTTCCCCTTTTGTGAGAGAAGTTTTGGAGACACATGGGTGTCTTATAGCAGTTCTTAAGTTCTGTCAGGAGCTGCAGATCACTGTCAAGGCTTAAGGAGACAAATTTTGGTCTTGTTTTTTCAAGTTCTGATACTCCGCTTCAAAAAATGTGTTTCAGTTTTTAAAAAAGCATGCCTGTCAACAGATGAGCAACCCTAAAATAACAGGATAGGGGTTTTGAGTGAGAAGGTTTCAATATGCTTAAACATATTGAATGAGAAAATAATCTGGAAGTTCAAATCTCCTAAGTTCCAGTTCTAAAAGCAATTCAAGGCATGAGCAATTGAACCAACTATCACAAAGTTAAACAGGATTTGAATTCACAGAATCTTTGCGATAACTGCATATTCATTTGTTACGCCTCTGGTAAATATCAGAGAAGTAAAATAATAGGGTGGAAAACCATGGCAATAATTTCCATGAAACCACTAAAAGACTATAATTCAGCCCTCATGGTAAGTTACCTGTTTCCTAAAAACATATATAAGAGTTTTTCAGTGAATGCTTCATATTTCTATTGAACAAGGATGAATTTTTTTATGTGCTTAAGTAGTTGTGTGAATATTTTTTGAGCTGAGTCTTTTGGTGATTTCTGAAAATTTGGTGAAAATGCTATTTAAATTGTCATAGAACATACATTGCTAAGGTTCTTCGGGGAGTTTCCCAGAGAGTTTACCTTTGTCTGTGTGTTAAAGGAGGGAATCATATTTCAAGCCTAATGTGTATGGAAGTTTCAGAATTTTATCTTGGTTTATATCTATCTCCCCAAGGATAAATATTTGATCCAATCATATTTTTTTTCCTGACAGGGCAGACACACCACCAAATTTAAAACTCTTTGCAATAATTTTCATTCTTTGCAATATGGAGTAGAGGAAATTACTCTAAGTGACATAAATTAATGCCATATTTTTACCATAATTATCCTCTATGAATCCATTATATTGCATTGCCAACTTGCAGTGATTCATCTTCATCTGAGAGGCCTGGGAGTTTCATTAATTCCCTGCAATGAACTCTTTATATGCTCACATGGACAGTAGGTCATACTAGAGTAGACTGCTGAACTACTCTTATTTCTGCCCATTTTTCACTGGGTTGTTCTTGTGAGGGAGAAAAGCAGATTTCAAATTGCTTAATTTGATTAATTTAAACATCTGCATCTTCTGTTTTACATAAGTTTTCCTTTTGGCTCAAGTCAGTTGATTTGGGACTATACATGAGGAAGAGGGAAGGCAAAAGCTCTTTTTAAACTTCACTTGATCTTGGCAGTAAGGGAACCCCTAAAAAGAAAATCAATTGGTCTTGAATGTCTTCTTGAATGAAGGGGTGATCCAAGCCAGGTGTCCTAGTTCTGAGAGAAATTCATGGAGAGAAAATTATTATGGCTTTTTGTTGTTATTCCTCTAACTTTGTCTGTGTATTTTACTGTACTTGATCCTATCAGCATACTCCCATCAAAATCTTAGAACAGATACTGGATTGTTCATCTAAGAGGTCATACCGTGCCAACTTCAGTTTTGTTTTTAAATCAAGCAGGCTTAGGAAAGCGACAAGCACATCAATCTTCAATTGAACGGCTACAGTGGAAGAATTTTTGTTGCCTATAAATTTATTGTGAACAAATACAAGGTGTCAGTTTCTCAGGCACCTAAGCAGGTTATGCTGCAATTTTGGATTTATATCCCAGACTTAGGTCTGTAGATGCTCCTTTATAGTACCTTAATTCAATAGTATCGGTCTTACATGTAAAATTTGGCAGTCCCAAATAAGAACTAATGTTTAGTGTCCTCAGGCATGACCTCTTGAGGCTTGATCCTAATCTTTCTGAAGGCCTTAGTTTGGTTTTGTTCAGAGCTGGGTCAAGCTAGATCAGCAGAACTGGCAGGCTACATCTGCATCTATAGACTGTCTATATATATCTGAGATATAGTTAGAAACTATCAGTTCCAAATCAGATCAGAGCCATTTGGCTTTGCAAAGCAAGAAGGCTGTTGCAGAATACTGCTGTACTGTGGGAAACCAAAGGAATTATTCTTACAGGACTCTGTCAGTGTCCAGAACCCAGGATCAAAGTATAGCCACTGGAGAATGGGTCAATCTGAATCTCAAGGTGCCTTCTATGTGCATAAATCTAAGAGACTGCAATGCAGTGAGATGAATTGTATCCAAAACTACACAGGTGATGAGCCCTCTGACTCCCTTGAGTAGTTTTCCATGGACATATTGTGCAGCTTGTCCCTTGACTTACTGACTGTCTCTCCCTCATCTTTCAGAAGGCTCCAGCACCTCTCCTATGAAGACAGGCTGAGAGATTTGGGGTTCTTCACCCCAGACCAGATTCCTGAGAGACTTTAGAGGACCTTCCTTATAGGACAGGGACTTTTTACAAGGGCATGAACATGTTCAAACTGAAAAACAGTAGGTTGAGATTAGATATTAGGAAGAAATTCTTTACTGTGATGGTGGTGAGGCACTGAAACAAGTTTCCTAGAAAGGTTGTGGATGCCCTGTCCCTGGAAATGTTCAAGGCCACGTTTCATGGGGCTTTGAGCAACCTAGTCTAGTGGAAGGTGTCTCTGCCCATGCCAGGGGGGTTAGAACTAGATGATCTTGAAGGTCCATTTCAACTCAAACCATTCTGATTCCTTTGTATTTTCATAGTCATAAGCCACTCTCAAGACATCTTTGGATTGTGTCTCTTCTTGATAGCATTGGGACTTCCAGAAAGTCCAGAGACTCTTCCCACAAAGCTTTCAGTCACACAGGATGAAATCTATTATTCCTGCTCCAAATTTGGTTTCTTTATTAATCACTCTTCCCTTCATAATACAGTTTGTTTTTACTGGCTACATTGTTCCTTCTTTCAAAAGCAAGCTTTACTTCTGGGTAAGATGCTGGAGAGCATGGGACTTTTTGGGGAAGATCCAGTGTCTTGTACTCAACTCGCATACAAAACCCTGACAAATCTTGCTGGAGTGAAATGCTGACCCAAGTGAAGATAACTTTTCATACCAATGGTATATCATTAGAACAGTGTCAAAGCTATTCCTACACAGAATCTCTCAATGGAAGTTAACCTGTAATTCTTATTTCAGTTAATTTGGGAAGACAACTTCCATTCCGATATTTTCCACGCTCATTTCAATGTGTTTTAAAATATAGTTTAGTNAAAGCAGGTCAGACATGTTACAAAAGTAAAACTGTTGGTTAGTGATAAAATTGCTTCCTGTTTGCCACCTTTTTAACCCAGCTTCTTTTCTGGACTCCTACATTACAAATTTCATTTATTTTGAAGTTTCGAGAGTAACAGCTGTGCATATAAGCCACAGCTGCATTACTGCAAATTATTCTGAGGTTGACATTTTGTTTTAAAAATCTTATACCTTGATCATATTTCTGTGTCAGCTTGATTAATTTTAGTAGGTGATAGAAAAGAAAGTTTGAAGGAAATTGCATGTTATTCTGTCCTGTTACATTAAAGGAGTCATTGTGTGTTTGGATGATCAAAAATGAATATTTTTTTAAGCAAATACTGTCTTTAAAACACCAACAGATTTAATGTATATGAATCTCAAGAGTAGCTGAATTAGGTCATAAAAATCCAAATCTTTTTGTGAAGACAATGTTTAAAATTAAGCAGACTAAAGCATACAGGAGTACAGTTCTGCACCTAAATCTCTTTCATCTTGACACATGTGCCTCCCATGTTTTTATGTCTTTTCCCCCAACATGACCAACGTTTTACCACATATACTCTGACTTACACCTACTTAAAAAAACCCTAATTGTTCCTTTTGAATATAAACAGTTTGATTTATCCTGTTTTCTCAAGACAATTTCTACTAACATCAATACTGTGAGGAAGATATACTCATTTTTCACATAAAATACCCAGTGCATCTTTGGTGTCTCCTTAATGCAAATATTTTGGACTCTATCCATTAGCTGTAAACATGGTCAGAGCTGAGAAATGACAGCTCCAACACAGACTTATTCTCAAGCTTGTCCTGCTATGTCCATGTATCCTCTCCTGCCATTGTAGCAGTGTGGTTTCCTTTTCTCCTTGGCTACATACCTATTACATTATGTTGAGACTTTATAGAGATGGGTTTCTAGAAATTTTAATTACTTAATTCAAATCTTCAAGTTTAATCATTCTCCTTATAGTAAAAAGGCAAGGGAAAATGAAGTGAGGAGGGGAGAAGTTTGCAGAAGCAGTGAAGTTACTTTTATTTTGCATGGGTATGGTCTTTGGGAAAAGAGACAAAGAAAGGCAATGACTGGCACAAATAGGGGCCCAAAAAACCTGACTTGTGAAGTACTGAGTGCTTTCTCCTCAGTGAAATAAACCAATTTACTGCATTTTCCAACCACATAGGTTACTTGATTGACTTCAGATCCCATGTTTAAGCAAGAAAAATGAATAAATTTTAACTATATAATATTAAAATTAGGCTAAAAGAAATTATGGGGTTTAATGGTATGTTCAAAGAAATTGAACTGCCTATTCTGTGTATGCACTTACCAATATTTGACCAAAGATCACATTTGCAAGAACAAAGTTTATAGGGTACGCCAGACAACTTTTCATTTAAACATTTAGATTATGGAACACTCTTTTATATGTTTTATTTTAAAAGACTTCCATGAAAACAGTAGGTCAGTTCTTTTGCTTTTTTAGAAAACCAATTAGATTCTTAGCTGCAGTTGCCCCACAAATAACTAAAATGAGGGGAATCTTGCATTTCTGTAGTTATTATATCCTGACTTACTCCAGGAAACAGGCTGCATTATTGTACTCACTTTAGAGTCTATGAGCCTCAGTATGAGTTTGACACCTGTGGGATGATGTATACAAAACAATACTCTGCTAAACCACCTCTAAACCAGTCTGAGAGGGAACCAATTCATGCACACACGGCATCAGGATCCTACAGGCTCAATAGAATTGCTCTGGAAAAAACTTCAGGGATGACTGAGTTACAAAAGAAGGGACATTCCTGCCACTTGGACTCTACAAAGACAAATAGAGGCACTGGCAATGACTTATTTCCCTGGCTTTTTTCAGTTTCTCAGCAAGGAACCATGGGAAGCAATGGCAGAACTATGGGACAGGGGCAAAACTGCTCTCTCTGGGCTTTTATCTAAGACTAATTGGCTCAGATTTATTACAACCGATTTTTCCTAGCCTTACCTGTTTTCACATTTATTTTTGTTAGCTGTGGCATTGTGTTAAGGTTTAATGCTGGATTCTCTTTTTTTTTTTTTTTTTTTCCCCCAGAGTGATACCAATGGTCATTCAGTTTTCTATCCTGATTATGCTGCACTCCGCTCTTGTGCTGATCACTACAGCAGAGGATTACAAATGTTTACCCTTAATGCTCCGGAAAACTTGCTGCTGGATTAATGAGACCTACCTGGCAAGGAATGTCATTATATTTGCATCCATTCTGATTAATTTTCTTGGAGCCATCATCAATATTGTAAGCTTATAGGGAACCGAGGAATATTATACAGGAAAAGATGATTTATGAGTTATTAAGCTTGCTACAGGACTTGCTAACTGTGTCTATAAGCCAGTTGTGATTTAGAGAACATAAAAAAGGCAAAGAATCACAGCTTCAGGAAATTCAATCCATTGCTTAATCTATGTATTTCTGAAATGTCTAATTATTTCTCGCTCATGAGTATCATCTATTTTTAAAACCTTTTTTCTACTTTCCGTTCGACATATCCACCCCTCGAGGATCATTTGTAATTTTCTGACATGCTGAAATACTTTCTTAAAGACTGTCAATCCAAAAATGCTTATGGATATTAAATTCTTCCTATCATAAGTTCTCAGATCATCTTACAGTTCTACTATTATTTAGATTACTAAGAAAAAATAAAACAATTACTAAAATAATAATTTTTAAAACTCCAATAGAGCCCTGATTATCCTGATGTATTCAGCAACATGAGAGAGCTTTGCATAAGTTAGGCAGATTATAATGTCAGACAACCTGACAGGTGCTGAAGTCTGAGCCAAGAATGTGGTAAATGTCTCACTGATAGATCAAAAGTATCACTGATAGAAGAGTAAGTCAGAGAAAGAAAAATACAGCCACTCATTTCTATCATTAGAGAAAAAATATAGATACAATAAATGTCTGGAGTTCAGTTGGGCTGAAAACTTCCTGAAGAAAAGGACAGTGGTGCATTACAATATAAATCACTAAGCAGTGTTTTAGAATTTAGAGGTTTTAAAATCATGTCTAACAAATACCTTTCAGGAAAGATTTTGGTAGAATAAGTCTTGATCTTGAAACAAGGAGATCTCTAACACACTATCCATGCCCAATTTGTTATTTCCCCTGACTTCTTGTGCATTGTTTTTTAAGATTGTGTCTTCTGCAAGCTTCTGGGTTGGCTAATCCAAAAACAGTCAAAAGAAAATTATTATATTACTTTTTACTGTCACACCAGTGGTTTCTATAAAGCAGTAAACAGTTATATATATTGTCATATATTTAGATGGACAATGACTTGAGTCACTGAGCCCTGGCCTCTGTAGGAAATCACAACATTCATATAATCTCATTATTTTAGATGTCAAAGTTCTTCCATAATAATAGTTTGTTCAGGAGGGACCTGCATGCGTTTAAGAACAGGTAATGAATGAATCTCAGCCTCGCAGCTTTCTGTGTCCACTGAGCTCAAATGCAGCCAGTTGGAGGGGGCTAAGACTCAGATGCTTTCTAAGAAGAGCCATAAAGCTTTGGTTTCACATGGGGGACAAATGAGTCTTATGAATCTTAAGTGCATTCCTATTTTTATAAAAGTAAGTTTCTGATCCTGGAAGTCTTTTAAAAAACCACCTGTACTTGTTCTTGTGAGATTCTGCCCTGCAGAGAGGTGCTGTACACCTCATAAACTTTCAGAAGGTACCATTAATTGTCTGGTGTCACAGAAGATTGCACAGCCAGCCAGGTAATACTACTGCACTGCAGAGATGGCTGAATTGCTGAAAGAACAAACAAAAGACTCCCAAGCTCAAAATTAATTAGAATTTAATGATAAGAAATTGGGCCTCATTAAACAAATTCTCTAACTCTGCTGGAAAAAAAGACCTGTAACTAGCTTGTACACACCAGGTTGATGAAATTACCTATTATAAACATCCAGAGTAAATTAATATATATAACAGGAGACTCCATCTGCTTGAAGTGCCAAAATATGAAACAATTAACGATTTTTTCCTGCATTCTAAGACCATAATATATTGCAACTTGACACTGCTGTTTTCTTTATATCTAATACTCTTGGTTGGAAATACCATTAAAATGAATGCAGGTCATAACAGCAAAAGGCAATATTACATTATCAGAACTATTGTTTCATTAATGAATTTTCATTCCCTTCCATTCTAAGCATCACAGTTGCTGTTCTGGGACCACATTATGTTTTGGTACCACCAGTTCTGTGTGATGTCATGGAAATTAAGGATGGATGTCCCACATCCAGAAGGATAACACTACCCGTAGCAGATGAAAACAGCTTGCAGGAAGGGCTCACATTCAATCTGATTTTATGCTCCCAATTAAATAATCTTCTCTATATTTTGTAGCAAAATCTAAGCATTTCAAGAGGTAATTCTTAAGAGTCCAACATCAGTCCTCTGGAAATTCTGGAGGAGCTCATCTTTTCGCTCTGACAAGAGAGCAGAGGGAGGCTGTTCAGATGCTGAATGTCTGCAGCACAAATAGCTCCCCCTTTTCCATTCAATCTCCACAGTATGTTTTCTTACTGTCCATTTATTCAGGCCTCGGTGCCAGCTGGGGAGCTGGCACGGAGAGCAGCAGGTCAGCCAGTCCCACCCCTGAACCCAGCCAGCCAGACAAGCAATTAGTCACCAGTGCACAATATAGCCCTGATTTTGTTTTATTTCTTCACAGCTATGGTGTGATTTTGACAAACCAATAGCCCTGAAGAACCAGACCTTCAATTCCTCTGCTTCTTTTACGGACATCTGTTCCTGTCCTGAGGTATTTCTGAGGGTACTTTTGAATCTGAAGCGTGGATCCACAAAGGTTATAGGGCAGCCACTACCTGTGGTGGAGTCAGGGGCTCAACCCTGTGAAGAAGGGAACATTTCCATCTAACCATAGGCTGATAGAAAAAGCAGAGGCTGGTTACAAAAGGAATTAATCTTATGACTGAATGGGACATTGCAATCAAGATTCAACCTTTGAACTTCATATAGAATCTTTATGCTGGAAACACATCCAGCAATGAGTCAATGAACTTAGTGCAATAAAACACACTACATAATTTGTATGAATCTAATGGAGAGCAAAACTTCTTACATGGCAAAACCAGCAGTTAGGTTGCTGTGGTTATTTAAATTTGCTTTTGGAGGAAAAAAAAAATAGAAATCCTCTCTAAGATGAGCAAGCAGGCAACAAAATCAATGTGTTGGTCATATGTAGATAAGAGAAGTATGTTACTTAGAAAGTCATATGGCAGTGTCATGATAGTGCCAGCAGTATGCTCTAAACAGCAGGGATGCAGACTTGCCTACAGAGAAACTGTACTAAAGAAAACTGTACTCAGGAAAATGAATACTATCGCTCCTAAAGCTGTGTGATCAGAGTTAATTTAAACTACATTTGGACTGTGGGTGTTGATGCTGCTATTTTAAATCTAAACAGCTCATGACCGTGATTGTCTCTCTCTATCCAGTATCAGCTGCATGGATTGCATTTGGCAGATGACTAATCATTGAGAAAAATGAGACAATGAAGAGATTAGAAAATGAGATACAAATAAAACTTCCAGGCATCGCATTTTAAGAGAGTAATGTAACCAAGCTAGACCTGCAATATTAAAAATTAAAAAAAAAAAAAAAAAAAGCCCAAACCTGTGGCTTCATCCTCTCTTCAATAGCATGGGAAGAATTAAAGTAGAAAAATGATTCTCCCATCCTGATTGATGTGGGTCTTGTGGAAATTCAGAATCCAAAGGAATATAAGTTGTTTTCTTCCAGTTGACTTTTCATTAGCCAACTACTACATGCAGCATCTCTCCCTTTCCTCTTTTAATTACAGAAGATGCCATTTCCATTATAATGCAATGAAAATGCCATAAAGGCACAGAAAAGTATTTCTGTTGATGTGGAGGTGCCATGAAAAATAGAGAATTTGTAATTTCACATTCTATTTTAGCAAAACGCTTATTTTCAAAGTGCCCTGGACCCTAAGAGGACTTAGCTGAGCACTGAAATCCAAAGCAACCTTTCTACACTTCTGGACACTTGATTATTTACATAGATGCTTATCTCTGATCCCCAAAATTAACCAGTGCTGTTTTCTGTTCAGTATTTTGTCTTCACTGGTGTGCTGGCAATGGTGACTTGTGCAGTTTTTCTTCGTCTCAACTCTGTCCTGAAGCTGGCAGTACTTCTCATCATGATTGCAATCTACTCTCTGCTGACTGAGACCATTTATGCTTCCCTTTTTCTGCAATATGACAACTTTAACCACAACGGAGAGTAAGTGTTCACAACCCCCTTCAGGAACTGCTTTTTCTTAAGGTGATGGTTCAAGTCTTGCCAGAGGATGAGTGTATTGGATGGCACCACAGTTAAATATGGAGTGATGGTTGCAACAGGCAATTACTAATTAAAAATTATTTATATTGTGTTTCTTTCTCAAACCTTTTTATTAAAGTGTTCATTTTGTGAGGACATTTTAAAATTGGGCAGGGTTTGTCTTTTACGTCTCCTGTAGTCTATCAATGTTGACTAAAAATATGCATTGCAATGCACATACCTTGGTTGTGCTTGAAAGCTCCAGAGCTACCCATCGAAAAAGGCCCCCAGTTCAAGAAAACAGGAGTAAGCAATTGATTTTTTAGAATAAAATCCAAACAAATAATGTGTAGTTGTGAAAGATATAAGGAACACGGGAGTGATCCTGTTTTGTAGGAGAGCGTTTGAAGGACACACTCCTCCTCCTGCTCCTCCCCGGCTTCCTTCCCAGCAAGAGGAACTGAAGAGAAGGACAGAAGAGCCACAACAATTTGCAGAGTCAGAGGTGCAATTAGTGTTGCAATAACTGAATCTAGAGGAGCAGTAAATTAGCTCATTCAGGAAAACACTTCTTCAGTCTTTGATACTTGACCAATGTAGTATTGCAGTTGCTTGTGCTTGTAAGTGCGTGCCAGATGAAGATGTTCAGAGTCAGAGAAAAGCATGGATTTGCAGGACAATTAATTCTCACAGCAGCCACTTCCTTACACATAGCTAGGCTCTGCGTGCAAATCTTTCCTTACTTGCTTTTATAGTAGCAAGGTACCAGAGATTTGGGGTGCAATTCCTTTTCCTAATGTTACTTATCATCCTACAGACATATCATATATTCAGGGCGGACCCCAGAAAATTTGACAAATGGCAGGAAGCAATACTCTGGCTAAGTAACTAGAAGTAGAAATCATGATAATTGTCACTAATCAGACATGGCAAAGAAAGATTCTCTTTTGTGTGAAAATTTTGAAGAATTCAGAGTAGCCTCTATTCCCCATGTCAGTGAAACTCTTTTGTGACTGTTATCACAGAAAAGTGAGAAAGAGACAGGAATATTCTCTGGAGTAGCCAACAGCCCAGGACACGGGGAAATCAGCTGAGATGCTCCACTCTCGCGGCAAGGATATGAACTTAAGCTCTGATATTAAGGAGAATGAGGTTAAAGACCGTGTGCCCTGAAATTTTTTGGAGTTTTTTAGCTATATAAACCAGGTGAATAAAAGGGCTTGCATCTCCCTACAAAACTCACCCAGCCATGGTGGCTATACCTACAACACCACAATATGCAATAACAGATGAGGTCATAACTAAGACCTTTAAGGCTCTTGCCTTTAGCCAGTGTACAAGGGGTCCTTTTGGAATGCATTCTTTTGGAGGCTGTATTTCAGACAACTTCAAAACAGGAAACATTTGAATTCCAGCATATTTGCAGATGACAAGGATGCTTCCTGCTTGTTCTTCCTCTGTATTGATGACTCATTCCATAGCAGCATATTTCCAGCACAGTAAATTCATCAGGACCACAAAGTCAGTTCAGTTATCTCTCTCACAAGAAAGTTTCCTTTTGGTTTAGTCTCCAGCAAGATCTGCTGTTTCTTTCTCTGATTTCTCTGTCACAGGAGTCTTTCTCTGACAAATGTCATCCAATACTTCTTTTAAAATTACTATGGAACACAGATCGAGTGTCTGGACTTTGCTTTGTTCTTAGATCTCAAGGTAGACTAAAGATTGTCCCAAAATCTCTTCCAACTTCTGGTCCTCATTTACTCATTCATTAATTTTTTTCAAATTTTCAAGGTTTTATCACCATGTAACAACTCCTTTTCTCATCTCCCTTCAACAAAATAATTAACAAGTATCCCTGTTCAATTCATCTCCAAAGTTATTTTTTTCTTTCTTTTATTTTACTATAAGTGTGGCTCTGTCAGTTCCCCAACCTCTTTTGTCTGCTGCCCAGGAAACATGGTTTTTAAAACTATCCTGGCATACAGAGATACTTTCATCAGTTTTTACTCATCTTTTCACATAACTGTAATTTCTCTTCATATTTGAAACCCCCTGTTACTGCTTTGAACCCCTTTCACCTTATTTTGTCACACTTTCTTCATGCTCCCTACGGAGCACCTCAGTGATTTCATACAGCCAGTACCTGCTTGGCTCATCTTTGCTCCCCTGTGGTCTGCAAGGGTTTCCTTTCATCCCTTGTCATAGGCCTCTCTGGTCTCCACTTTGTAGCTCAGTAAAACCAGCCCTAGCTACTGTTTGCCATTTTTTTGATCCTCCTTTAATCCACGCTTCATTCCTGTCATCTCCAAACCCTTCTCACAATATGGGGATGTTTAATTTCAGTTCCTGCCTTGGAGTTCATCCTTTAGCCTCATTCACTGGTCTTTTACTTTCACAGCCTGGATGTTTCCCTTTGCCAGCTCCCCCTCAACCTTTCCCCCCAAGATGCCACCTCCTGCCCTCCACAGGGGCTGTTTACCAAGCTCCCAGGAAGAGACTGGCTCACACACAGCTTGCATATCACACTTGAAAGTGAAAGCTCATCACCTCCTGTGTACCTCCTGTAGGCTACAATTTAGTTACCTAAGATGTGTCTCCAAACAGGGAGCTCTCCAATTACACTCCTGTTCTCTTCAACTAATTACTGCTAAATTAAATTTTCAAATACAGGGGATTTTTTTAAAGAACAAAAAAAATTACCACTTATGAAATTAAACTTCTGAACAATTAGAACATTGACAAATCAATAACTGTATTTTACTTTGGATTTTTTTTTTCCAGCACAGACTTCCTGGGTACAAAGGAGGCATCTTTACTACTGATGGCAATGTTCCTTTTAGCTGTATTTTATCATGGTCAACAGGTAATGCAAACATTTTCTTCAACCTTTCCCTCTGTCCTTGCAATTACAAGATGTGACAACAATTACCTTTAAAATACCAACTGCCTTTTTACCCTCTTGAGCATATGACCTTTCACAATTTAATAAACCGTATACAGAATCTGATTAAAGAAAGCCCACATCTGACACTGCCTAGCATTCTTAAGAAACAGGTGCAACATTCTATTCAGCAATACTCAAATTATACTGCATTTTTGAATTGAAGGAACAAACAGGATGCCATTATTTTAGACACGTGCAGTTCTGGAGGCCCCTGACAGCTTCAATGCACTTGAGTAGTCATAAACCCAAAATACAGAAAGGGAATAAAAACCAGTAAATAACGAAACTACAGTGAAATAGCTTATTATGTTTATAAAAAAAACAAAACAAACAAACAAAAAAAAAAAACAAAAACAAACAAAAAAAAAAAAAACAGGCTCAAGGAAATTAGGAAAATTTGGGTTAAACACCAGTACTAACTCCTCTGTGTCATGGACCACTTAAAAGAATCCTTTCACATGGACCTAGATCTTAACCAGGATTTAGGGGCCTCAGAGTTTTAGGACTGATATCCTCAAGGAGGAATTGAGAAACTAGGTATCTCAGTTATACATACACAATGCACAGCGAGAGAGAACTGTGACAATTTTAGATTTAAAATAACAAATGCATTGAATAAAAACCTTCATAAGCAGGGTATTTTCTCCACAGCATTTCTGGCTCTCAAGCTCTGGGTGTCAAACATGCTGAGTTGAGGCAGCTTCTGATCACAAAAAGCAAGGGGGCTGCTGTATTAAAGCAAGTTACCAAGCACAGTCGCCTTTAGACATTGTTGACTTGCCTAAAGTTTTTCCCCTCAAGACCATTAGGCTGAGGAATATCAGCATTTCTCAATCCTCCCAGAGTGAGGCAGTAAGAGAGGAATGATGCTGTGATTACACTTTATTACAATAACTTTCTAAGCTTTCCCAGAAGTTACAGCCTCCATTCCTTCCACAGGAGAGCAAAAAAAAAGCCAACACCTAAATATTCTATTAATTTTCCTACTGTTTATCTTCTTTTAGAGGGAATGAGGAAGGGGAAGCAAGGGATGAAATGCATTTTGCACAATGTGCAGGTTTAAATTTGATGGAAAGCAATGCACTGTGACACAT
The DNA here is from genome assembly GCA_013397055.1 of Pachycephala philippinensis. Classification (NCBI taxonomy): domain Eukaryota; kingdom Metazoa; phylum Chordata; class Aves; order Passeriformes; genus Pachycephala; species Pachycephala philippinensis. The sequence continues at coordinate 213,003 of VWZT01000889.1, forward strand.
CTTTATCAAGACAGAAAGTCCACTTAGGAAAAATACGGAACAAATAAGAACTGAACAACCCAAATTTATGATAAACCTTACAGTATTCCAAATGATTATTAACGTATGTCAAGATAAAATCTTAGGCTTGGGATCAGCCAAGGTACTAAGAAAAACAACACCGGAGGAGTTTAGGGAGAGCAAGAATTAGGCAGAAACCAGACAATGCTCTTCAGGATCCCAATCCTGAGTGTAAACGTCCGTCTTCTACAAAAGCCTGATCTGGGATGTTTAAGAGTATTTTCGAGCCCAGAAGCCTGTAAGCAGAGCACAAGTTGTTTCCCATTGTATTAGCCTTTCTTGTTCCATGAAACAGGGTGGCTGCACTAAAACTGCCCTTGGAAATGGTCCCTGAGACATGCTAACTCCTGCATGTTCTCCCAAATGATTCATAACATCTGTCAATTTAACAGCATCCAACATCCGTGTCCAGGAACATTTCATAGAATTGCCTAATTTCTTATTATAGAGTTAACCTAAAGATCTCTGTATGGTTGCCAACTTAATGTATATATAAAAGTTTTGTTCAGAGGACATTAAAAAAAACAAACTCTTCAACAGTGTGAACTGAGGAGCACATTAAGTCCAATAAAGCTGTCCTCCAGCACATCTTCCCATCTCACAACCTGCAAAAGTATTCTGAAGTAAAATAGTTTAAAACTTGCCTCATTCTAGGTGGATTGACTGAAAGATATTATTTTTGTAAGAATAAATTTATGGACCTTCAGGTTCTGAGTAATTAACTACTCTTCTTTATCCACTGTGATTTAAAGTTGATCCCAAATTTTGCATCCAAAATTTAAAATTAAATTTGAGGAAAAGGTGTGTGACACCATCTTATTAGATTTAATTTAATTGCATGTGGTGATTGTTTGCAGAGTGGTTGGGTTCTGCAGCATGTAGAGGACATAGTTTTGGGCTTTCTGTGTAATACATCTCTCTTTCCTACACTAACTATTGGAATTAGAGGTGTTTCCTAAAGCTACATATCAGGGCAGGAAAATATGGACATTTTGGGATTTATGTCCAGGAATATTTCTTTAGACAATCAAACAACAAACCTGAAACTCAACCCTACAATTTTGTTAGTTTTAGCAAATATAAGAACTTAGCAAAGCATCGTCTTAATATTTTCTATTTTCAAACCTCATATCTAGCACTCCTTTATGTCTGAGCTTACAGTGTGATCTGTAAGTGTGATCTTTTCTTTCATCTTTCACTGATGATGAAAGAAAAGTATTTCATGTTAAAATGTGATCATAAATAACCAGAATGATGTTATCTAAAATGCAAAGATTAGCTGCTGCTATTTTGAGCTAGGCTTAGAAATGTGACATTTCCCTGTAGAGAAGCCTAAAAAATCAGCTTTGAAAAACTGTACCACCGTTTTTTGCAAAGCTCTTATTGTTGTAGCATTAAATATCTAGAAGCATCAAAGAACTCAAAATCCAGCAGCAGCTCCTATTTGAAGTCAACCTTTAGAACTCCTTGCAAATTTATAGTTAATGTTTTCTTCTCAGTTAGTTGGTGGAGATAAAAGTCAGTTATCTGGTATGGGCTCTGTCTTCTAGCATATAAGGGCAAAGGAGACTGAAAAATGGTGAAAAAATTGTTTAAAATACTTTTTCCTGACAGACTTCTTTTGTTGCCATTAATTCATGGAATTAATGGTCACAAGACAGAAGATGAACACATTAGTAGAAAAGAGATTATTCATTAAGATGTTAACAGCACCCAGAGGGCAAGTAAAGCACTGTCAAGTTGCATACAGACTTTGGAAGTTTATACCAAACCATGGTCACTTCTAGCTTTTAGGAAGGAAAGCTCCCTATAGTACAGCCAACATATAAGGTCCCTTGCAAAGTGCTTTGCTTTTTCTCCTGAAGAGTTTTCCATTCATGACTACTGCTGACTAAAATTACGACCAAGATGAGTCATTAAACAATGCCTGAAACCCCTCTTATTCATTCCCACCCACTGCAGGCTGCCCCTTTATTTCAGTTTGGTATATGAATTATACTTCAAAAAATTCCTTAATCCCTGCACCTTTTGGTAAACCATTTGATGTCTCTCAAAATTGTAAAATTCATCTATCTGCTGGTATAATACATTTCTCTGCTGGGTATTATCTCTGGTTGGAGCATCTCAGACCTCACAAATATATTTTCGCTTTCAGTTTACTGACTGTATATATATTTCCCTCATTTTCAATAATGCTGTGGCTTAATAAGTCACCCCTTGTGCAAGCTACAGTATCAGCTGCTTCAAAATCTGCTTAAAACTCTGCTTCAGTGTAATGCACACAAAATCTCTGGCAGTGCTGGGCTTGTCCATGTGCTGACACATGTGCCTCTCAGGCAAGCCACATGATGCTTCAACATGTTCCCTGCTTCAGCTAGCAGAGAGTTGCCATTCACATTTAAATGAATATGCATTTATATATATAAACAATGCATATATATGTATGCATGTATAAGCTCTGCTGTGCACAACTTTTTTCTGTACACACACTGCACTAGAAATCATTTAACTTCAGTTTTCAGCTGGGGATATCAGGCACTGAGACTTTGTGTGTACTAAACTGCGGTTGTAGACTCTGATGCCAAAACTCAGGGACAGAGTATCCTAGGGGATGACAAACAGCATGTTTTCCACTGTCTTTTAGAAGACTGAAGTTCCAAATAACTGCATGTCCCAACAGTATAACTATACCATTTTGCTGCCACAGATTTGGAAGTGTTCTTTGGGAGTACCTTGGGCTGTTACAGAGTTTTGCTGAAAGATGCACATACTTGAGGACATCCTTGCCAAGAGTTTAGAGTTACTCTTGTGCTATTTTCTCATTTAATTTGAAAACACTTAGGAAAAGGGGAACATATTTATTTCATACCAATACCTGCCATACCTTATCTCCTATCTGACTCCATTATCTGACTAATAACAAGGTGTTTAAAGGGAAAATAATTTGGTGACAGTTTATATCCACTGACCATAGCAGCAATATGACAAATATTATTTTGCCCAAGATTAGTCTGAGAGTCTCACCGTACATAAGGCAAAGAAATAATCTCTTTTTCTGGCAAGAAAATCAAATTGTTTCAGAGATCTTCAGCAGCACTGAAGGTGGTTACATGGCAGGAGCAGCCTGCCAGGATAGCAATACAATCTCTGCTCTTATCTTGTCAGGTTTTATTTTTGCCTCTTTTTTCTTTCTGAATATACAGCTTGAATACACAGCAAGGCTGGATTTTCTGTGGCGTGTTCAAGCAAAAGAAGAAATCAATGAAATGAAGGAGCTAAGGGAGCACAATGAAAACATGCTAAGGAATATTTTACCCAGTCATGTTGCCCGACATTTCCTGGAAAAGGATCGGGATAATGAAGTATGTGTCAGTTTTCTGATATTTTTGTCTAATTAGTAAAAGAAAAGTAGATCTGGTAGAAAATTGTTGAAACTTGGTTCTTGATAGGATTCATTGCACAAATACTGCCAATATTTGGTATCTGATCAACCCTGAAAAATAATCATGTTTTAAAGTAAAGATTCTAGGACCACATCTGGAGTGATGTTTCCATGTTCAGACTGACCAGCAGGAGACACACATAGAGCAAGTCTAGCAGAAAGTCACCAAAAATGATTGGAGGATTGGGGTACATAACGTGTGAGGAAAGGCTGAGAGACCTGGGATCATACAACTTTAAGAGGAAAAGGCTGAAATATCTCATCGTTGTCTTCAAGCACCTAATGAGTGTTTATCAAGAAGACATTATTAGGGGTCTGGAGGATCTCTCTTATGAGGAGAGACTTGGGAAGAGAAGACTGAGAAGGGATCACGTTAATGCATTTAAATATCTCCAAGGCACGTACCAAGAGGATGGTTCCAGGCTCTTTTCAGTAGTGCCCAGGGACAGGACAAGGATCAATGGCCATAAATTAAAACACAAAATGTTCCACCTCAACATGAGGAAGAACTTCTTTACATTGAAGATGGCAGAGCCCTGGAGCAGCTGCTCACAGAGGTCATGGAGTCTCCCTCTCTGGAGACATTTAAACCCCACCTGGATGCATTCCTGTGCCACCTGCTCCAGGTGACCCTGCCTGGGCAGAGAGGTTGGACTGGGTGATCTCCAGAGGTCCCTTCCAACCCCAGCAGTTCTGTGATTCTGTGGTTCTGTGATTCTGTGAAGGCAGAGCAGGGCTCAAACCTCAACTGAAAAAGGCTGTGAAAGGTTTGATTTAATTGGTCCGGCTTTGAAAGCAAACTGTATTAAATGACATTCAGAAGTCTGTTCCAACCTATGAGCCTATGAAAATCCAGTATTCATAAAAACGATACATGAATTTAACAGAATGTCTGTTCAAGTTTATCATAGCCCAGTGTTGCAGAAGTATTATTAGAGCCCTGACAGCGACTATGGTAGGAACAAGCTGCAACAGACCTGAGGCTCTCATATCTTCGGACACAAGAGAACATTTTTTCCATTTCATATTTCCCCTGAATTGCCTGTTTGTGGCAGATAACAAAACACCCATTTCAGAGACATAGTTTGTGGCTATGTTCCTAAAAAATGTTTGCAGTACACAAAGAAAAACATGACAATGAAGTCTCGAATATTCCTAAAACAGAGTTTGAAGAGGGATAAAGGAAAGTCCAGAATTTGCTTCTGAAAGCAGCAGTAAGTCACTTACTCCTTGTTTGAAACAAAGTAAAAGCATACTATCATATTATGTGTATATAATGATGTATATGATGTATATAACGTATGATGAATGTGCAGTTTTCTCATGTAATGTTGGAATTATCTTTTATAATGGTAAGGAACATTTCAAGATTCACATTGCATGTCTATTCATTGTGCAACATTTACTGACATATCTATTCATTGTGCAGCAAAAAGGAATTAAGGCTACAATTTTCTGTTGTACATTTTGGAAATGGATGTAGCCAGATGAATTAGAGTGCACAATGAGGAATCATTGTGTTCTGATTTCAAGCATCACCTAGGGAAGGATGACACAGTGAGAAGCTACAAGAGAAAACACTTTAGGAATCACTCTTGAGAAATTTTACACTCTGCGGGTATGAAAGTGCCACAGAAACCCTGCTATGCACATGAGAAAATGTGAGTGTGAAAGCAACCAGGTTAAAATGTTTCATTGCAAATGGAGCAGACCTCGATGCCAGCCAAGGGTGTGTTCTGGCACATCGGCATTATGGATTTTCAGGGAATAAGCTTCCCATCTTACACTTTCATTCACGTACAGTCACATGCACAATAATCTTCAGAAGCAAGCAGATGCCCCATGGATCACTGCTGATGCTTCAATAATTTGCCACTGAATTAAATTCCACCACCCCTGCTTTTCGTAAGGCAATTTCCAGAGTAACTATACTTGGGGATGATTTATGCATGAGCTGGCAGACAGTAAGATCTACCAGATTTCAGTGCAATCAATCCTGCAGTTCATGTCTGGCCATTAAGTTAATTTCTCTGCTCTCAAAAAAATGAATTCCCAAATGTGTGCTGTAGCGTTTTCTCATGGGTGTATTATTTCTGTCCTGATGCTTCTTACCAAAAATAGAAGAATGGATAAACTGAAGGCTCAGTCAGTTGTTTTCTATCTTCATGATCCAAGGAAAGAGTTCGGCTGCGTGTTTGTTCTGCTAGCACACACTGTCAAATATTTCATAAGCATCCACAAACTAATGTGTGTATTGCCTTTTTCTATACCCATGAAAGGGAATAAGAGTGTTCTTAGAGTATGGCTTCCATGACCCCGAAGATGTTCTTCAGTGAAAGAAAGGGTAAGGGCAGGAAGGGAATCAATGGTGTTTTCTCAATCAAAGTTTTGCAGTGGCCTTGGAAACCAGAAGAATTTCCCCACTTTTACTGTAAGACACATTGATAAAGAGCCTGGATAAGTAGAAGCATTAGCAGCATATCAAAGAGCAGAGCTGAGGTTCAGGATGCTTTTCTAGGGAGAAGCAAGATGAAGGAAGAAGAAGGGCCTGAAGTGTTCATGTCAAGTGTATGGCAACCAGCAGTCAATCTTTTTATCGTGAAACCAAAGCACTAAAATTTCTTAAAGCCACTAACAAGAACATTGAGAAAAAAGTACTTCAGGTCATAGTGACATAAGAAAGGTTCATAAACAGAAATGGAAGTGTCCACCATTACATAAAACTACAGAAGTTGAAGCTAGGAAAAAAATCAAAGGAGAATGCCTGTGATGGTGGTATATTAGCCAAAAGAAAAGCATACCAGGAGTTGTGGTAGCACTCCTTGGAATTTTTAAAGTTGAAATTAGTTTTGTTCTTAAAAATTAGCTTTAGTTCAGAGAAGAACTGTCCACATTTTCACATATGTAATGGCACAAGCCCCTCCAGAAATAAATCTGTCATTCAGTATCAGAGTGAATTATATGAATAATGTAAGTGGGAGCTTATTCCAGAGCATACTTTATCCTAATAGCCTCCTGTGACTGATCCCTTATAAGCTGCTTTCTTTCCTCCCCAGTAACTCTATTATCACCCCCACTTCTGTTTCTTGCTCCTTTTGAACCCTAAGAGCAGGAACATCTCCCAGAGCCAGGCAACCAAAGAGCTCCACAGCCACCTTAGGAGAAGCAGAGTTTACCAGAGAGTAAGGGTTTTCTGAAAACTTGTGAGTAAACAAACTTGTAAAGAGCTGCAGTAGTGTGAAGTACAAATTATACACCAGAAAATGTGATAACTGGCATTCGTACTTGGCAATGAATCCTGCATTTCTTCAAGTCATTCCCCATATAAATCAAAAGGAAAATTTCTACTTCACTTTTGCTGATGTAGCTCCTTGACCTGAGTAGCAGAAAGGGCAGGTTTTCAAAGAATGGGAAAACCCTGCACATAATCTGCAATAAAAACTTTAAGAGCTGTCAGCCTCCTCCTGTTGAACCTGGCTAACCCCTAGTATACTAATGCCAACGTCAGGTATTAAGGTATTATGTATGGAAAAAGTAAGAAAACTATTCTAATTGCTGCCAATTACATTTTCTCCCCTGTGTTGCCACTTCAATTCATTTTTCCTCATTGTTTTTTTAGGAATTATACTCTCAGTCCTATGATGCTGTTGGCGTGATGTTTGCTTCTATTCCTGGATTTGCTGACTTTTATTCCCAGACTGAGATGAATAACCAAGGAGTAGAATGTCTGCGCTTGCTGAATGAAATCATTGCAGACTTTGATGAGGTAATACCAGCTACTAGAGAAAACCTCAAAGTGTTTAAACTATCAGTTTCCAAATGGCAAATATGTCATCCCAAATTATCAAATTCAGTAATTATTTTGCTTCCTATAGTTATCTGATTTTTTTTTCTCATATTACAATTGCCTGGTTTGCTTTCTTGCCCTTCATCTTGCCAAACATTGAATGATCTAATGAGATAGAGACCGAAAGCAATACACAAGTATAAACATCCATAAAAGCACAAATCTGCACCAGTGTAGCTGAAAGTAGGAAATGCTTTAGTTCTGTAGAAGAAAGAAGTACGAACATATATGCAACTGTTCTGGAAAATAGTGGTCTAAATACAAACAGATAAAGGTGTTGCTTTGAAGGTGTTGGTTGAATGGACTCAATGAATATTAAAGGATAAAACACTGTCCAGTTAAATGTGAGGCACACAGCTCAGAAGCAAATGTCGGATAGAGAATGAAAGGTGGTGGTGACATATTAACTGAGGAGACTTGTCTGGTTAGGGATTTTATAGAGAGATAAATGAAGTTCAGCTGCTTGTTTTACTGAGGCATTCAGTGCTGAAGGGATTTTTTTTTTTTTAATGGAAAGGAGACAGAAAGGAAAAATAATTTTTTAGCTATTCTGTCCAGTTAATTTCAGAAAAGGAGCTGAGGAGGGGACAAGATAAATGGAGAAGTCAGATCCTCGGTGTAGCTACTGCTAGGTGGAGGCAAAGAAAACCTGGTAAGTGAAGAGGAAGTCAGGAGAAATTTGCATACTCTGCTAAGTAGTTTGTAAGGAAGCTTAGACAGGTGGTATCACGCCCTCCAATGAGCCCAAGAGGAACTAAGAAAGGAGACAAAGTATAGGCTAATGAAGAGCTTTAAAAAATCCCTTCAAAACCAGAAAGGATGAAAAAGTACTGCCAAAATTACGTAGCAGAGAGAATTTTAACCTACATACTGCAGGCAGTTTTCAGGAGTGTGCAGCACTCCTGAGCTCCCTGAGTGGTAGAAATAGAACTGGAACCACCTCTATTTATCAATAAGATTGGATCTATGCACCAGACTGCAATAGTCCAGATAGAAAAGGAAAGGGGAAAATATGGTATCATTGGCCTGTGACTTCCATCCTGGGCACCTCCATGGGGAATGAGTGGTTGCTCGTAAAGGCTGGACCAGGGCTAAGATTACTGACACTGAAATTGAGAGTTTGTCCATATAATTGGTGAGATACTAAAACTATGAGTGAGAAATAGAAGAATTCACAGGGAATGGTTCCCTGTGCATTTTAACAGAGAACAAAATTATTCCCTCACAAGAAGAACTCTGTCACCTGCTAAGGTCCTGCACTGCTTTCCCCATGGATATAAAGGCCTGCTTCTTACTTCCGAGATCTAGCACAGCTGTCAGTAAGCTTCTTGAATAATAGTTCTGTTTTTATTTCCAGATCTGATTTAAATGATTACCTCTCAAATTAATTCATAATCATAGTCTCTGCATTAAGATATTTTGTCATGCACGTTCATGTAATCTTCACGACAAAATTCCTTTGCTGCTGTGGCAATTACTGAAGACAAGGGTTTAATCAAGACCCTAACACAATATTACTTTCAGGCCCCTAACACCTGCTCTGTAATTAATAAAGGGCCTAATTAGGGACTGTATTATGTCCCAGACATGTTTAGTTGAAGACGAGATGTGTTCTTGGTACAGGTAGCAAATGAAATTATGTGATCCCCTGCTGACTGCTAACCTACTTGCAGCATGGTCGTGTGATTAGTTTACTCTGTCTAAGCAATCTGAAAGGTGATATGCCAGACAGAACAACTGAAAGGAGTAATCCTATCCATGGAAAAGGAACCAGAAATCATTCCAGGTGCAATGTTTCAGGGCTAACAATGTTTCCACGTAACTATTGACTGATGCTACACAATGTCACTGTTCCTTTTTTCCCACTATGTTCCTTGCCAAGATTTCCTGCTGTTCCAATATAGCCCTGGGAGGAAAATGCAGATGTGCAGCTTGAGAGCAGAACAGCTCTGTTATCCATGGGAAAACTGTGCTTCTCAGCATCAGGTCAACACCTCTGGAGAGATACCCTAATGCAGAAATCTTAGCACAGGAGTGTAAGACATAGGCACTTGATGCCATTTGATATATCCTAGGTGATTTGGGATACCCACACAGGATGCCATTTCAAGGGAAGAGTGCTCTAGATCACACTAAACATATGTTTAGACAACTGAATTGAGTTCCTAAGCTCAGGTCAGATTCCACACTGTGAATTTCCTCTTTTCCTTACAGAGATATTGGGGATGATCTGTCCACAGGGCCAAAATGTTGTTTCTGAATGGAATCCATGGTAAAAATACACATTGACCTGGTTTGGAAATGTGATAGGTACACAAGAAGGAAATCTGGATTATTTCTTCTTTTTAAAGGGTTTTCCTTGTTAATGCATCACAGCGAGGTTACAGTCCGGTTCTGTTACCTTGCTTTCCATGTAATAGATCTAGGGAGGAAAAGCCAGTTTAAAAAATAAATAAATAAATAAATAAATAAATAAATAAATACAGAATGTTGGAACAGAACCTGTCACTGACAACTGCATGGGGTAGGTGCCCACAGAGGAGTCAGACTGTGACTAGGTCTTTCTTAGGGAGTGGGAGAACATGGTCTGAAAGTCAGTTTTGTAGAATAGGTGGTTGACTACTGTCAAAATACAGCCTTCACTCAGCTGTTCTTTTTGTTCATGGTTCATAAACTTTTTGATTTCCAAATTATCCAGTCTTCCTGCCAGCTGAGGCAGAATGGGAGGTGCTCATTTCTGGACTGACAAAAAGAAACAAACATGAACATTGAAAATCTACTTTATAATTACCTGCTTTTTATATGACTGTAGTTCTAAGACACATACAGGGCAACTCCCATTCTTAGAGACATTAGAACAAAAAATTAACATTGAAACATTTCTGCTGATATTATGAGTCTTGAAGGAATTTTATTTTTAATGCATTATTCTTTCTAGTCTTTTTAATCTATCATTTATGTACCTTAATGTTACAGTTGGGATTTGTGTTTTTGTAAGAGCTTTCTTGTTCACAGATTCTTTTATTTTCTTGCATTTTCTTTATCCTGCAGTGATTTACATAGTGTCTATCACAACAGATATTAATATATCATGTTGCCACAAGCAGAGGTTTCAACAGAACACTGGACCCTGCTTTCAGATTCTTTGATTACTTTGCAGCTGTGTGCCATGTCCTGCAATATTCTTTTCTGTACTGTTTTGTACACATGATCCCAGGGTCTGATCTCCACACAACCTTGGCTGTGCATGAATTGCAGCATCAAGCCATTAGTTGCTTTTTAGATACAAACCACATTCTAGTGTTTGAAAATGTGTCCCTGGACTATCATGTTAAATTAACAGCCTATTAAAAATGTTTTAGCAAACAGCAGCTGATTTAGGACTGATTTGGAATATCTTTCCCCAATATCAAAATCCATCATCCTATCATACTGTGAAGAAAGTATTTAGTAAATAGACAATTATTTGAAGAAGGAAAGAAGCTTTTGAACAAGCCAGATAAAGCAGGGGAAATAAAGAAACAAACAGGCGATTTGGAACAATAATGAATGAGGAGAAAACCCATAACTTGGGATCATTTTTTCTAAATTATGTCACAGCCAATGATTTATTTCTTTCCTAAAAAGAGTAATTTTAGATATTTATTATAAATTTTAAATTAGTGTGCTGCTTTCTGCTGCTTCTAGCAACCATCTGGAAATGAAAATATGGACTGTTTTCAAGCAAGACCATTTTCCCCCCTTGCCCACACACATGGAGCTCTCAGACTGCTCACAGAGGCAGAGCTACAAGAAATGATACTTTTCTTTAAGAGAGCAGTCGGGAGAGCTGCCCTTGTAAGAGGGAAAGATACACAATGGGCTGTTCTGGCAGTCTGAAGAAAAATGAGAAGCAGGTCAAGTCTCTGGACTTTCCTGGCTTGGACAGGAGCCATTAACCATATGGCTTTGTGTTCCCTACGTGCAGTGCTGTGCAGCCTCCCATTAGGGACAGATGGTGCAATATCTGCACACCAACAGCAAAGCTTCCAAGGCCCCTTCGCCCTGGCTGACGTGAGCTGTGGTTACTTCAGTGGCAGGGGATATTTCATGTTGTGCCTTTGGTATGTTTCTGCCTTTGAATGAAATAATCCCTTTAGAGGACAGGAAATTCCAACCCACAAGATGGAAAAAGAATGTACAACAGTGTAGAAAAAGAAAGGGGAAAACATTTTGTTACATTTTTGTGTGGCCAAAGAAAGACTTTTTTCCATTTAAACCCCAACTAAATTGAGCCTTTAGAATTGAGAGTTTGAAATTCCTTTTCGTGGTGAAGCTTTTTTCCCCCCATGAGTTCCTAACCATATTAATACCTAAATTTATTAGATACCATAGAGCTTATCACAAAGTTTCACAGGGTATTTGGCATTAACACCAGCATTAACACCAAACATTTTAAAAGCCTGTGATGAGGTGATTAATGCCCATATTCCACACTCTGTTGTCACTGTCAGAATCCACATCCTTAATTCTGCTTAGGAGTTAACTCTTAACTCTTTCAAGGAATGTGAGGCTCTGGTTTCCATTTCATGGAAAGTCCTAAGTTAAACCATAAATATGGAATTGGAATAGGGACCAAACTTTCACTCCCACTTAATTCAGTGTTTTAGTCACTAGACTAAATTTATTCTTCCTCTTCCAGATTCTCAATCTGACAAGTTCTTTATACCTACTTAACACCCAGAGCTATAGCAAATCCCAAATAGATACAGGGATTTACCATTTCCCATTGGTTTTTGGAATGTTTGTAGAAGGAGAAAATACAAATGTATTGAATTAATGACCCAATGGACACATTGGTGTCCAGTCTGACAGTAAGTAGAGAGAAGCAGAGGATATAAGAGGACTTGGGTCTCTTGTAGAATTTCTCTGAAGACATCTACCTCCATCCACTGACTGTGTAAGATCACAAAATTATAGAATGGTTTGGGTTGGAAGATTATCTTGTTCCAACCCCTCTGCTGTGGACAGGGACACTTTCCACTGGACCAGGGTGCTCAGAGCCCCAGCCAGCCTGGGCTTGAACACTGGTCTCATCACCTGAATTGTTGCTGTAGCAGCACTTAATTTGCAAACTAAGTTCCTCCAGTAGAGTTTTAGGAACAGTTTTAAGTGATTGAGTCTTCTATTCACTCATACAAACACAGAGAGTTTGTCTTCACTCATGTTCAGTGATCAAACCTCAGGAAACGCAGGACTCGGATGCATTTCTGTTAGGCTGGAGAAAGCATGTCTTGTATTATCCATTGTGGGATTTACCAAACAGCATACTTTAGCTTGGATGCACTCAGTGAGTAGATGTTGTTCCAGAGTTCCAGATCAGTATTCCCCAAAACCCAGAATAAATCATGTGCCATGACTGATTGGAAGATACCACAAGTTTAAAGATACATTCTCACATCTATAGAAGCATTTTGCATTAGGAATTACAGAAGTAACAGTATTTTTCTTTTTGCATATGTATTAGTTGCTAGGTGAAGAGAGATTTCAAGATATTGAAAAAATTAAAACAATTGGCAGCACGTACATGGCTGTGTCAGGATTATCACCTGAAAAACAGGTAAGAGCATAGTTTTCTTTAAGAAGTAAATCTTGTGATTATTCTGACCATTCATATTAGGAAATATAAGTGTTATCTTTATGTTGTTCATAAAACTGGTTTTGCTAAAATAAAATAGACATTTGGGGCTTCTGACAGACAGCAGTTGCACTTCTTGATGAATTGAATTGCCATCTTGTGCTTGGAACAAGAACCATATGGATTCTTTCCTCAAATTTAGGTTTATAGGAGAAAAAAAAATTCCTTTCAATCACACCAGTGTGACTCTAGATCAGATCTATCTATATCTTCAGACATACTCTAAAGTCACCACAGTAACTCAGACAGGAACATGACAACCTCCAATAATCGAAGAGAGAGGATCCATTAACTGTCAGCGCACTTATGCAAGTGAAATGCTGCATTTATACTGTTTTTTGATACTGCATATCTACAGACAGCATGATAACTACACATCAAAAAGAAAGCAGACCATCAGTTCAACTGAAGAACAAGCAAACCAAGCTGAGGGGATAAACAGTCACAGAGGACACAGGCACAGTCACAGCCATAAACCTCACATAAGTCAGATGAGAGAAATCCATTCATAATTCCACCCTAGAATTTGCCTGGAAACAGGGTGTCCAAAGGAGTTAGATGAGGCTCTAAAATACATCCAACGAGAAATCATCTGTTGCTGAAATCTGGTTTTTTTGGCAACTGGTGCCTGTCCCCAGGAAGAGCAGCACAAAAGGGGTGTGCTGCCCCGATCAGTCACAGGCTAGGAATCAGATTTGAACACATTGATCACAACTCCTGAAAAGCAGAAGCCAGATTATGGTGATCTTTATAAACCAGAAAATTTCCATTGTTTGTTTAGAATACATTATAAAACACATGGAGTGTAACTAGCTGAGCATCTCCCGCCCACAGAGTAACGAGTGATACTGACAGCTAGAAATCCACAAAACTAGACATGCATGGGATTTTTGATTGTCAAAATGCTTCTGTGTAGACATGAGCAAAGAAGGACTGAACACCAGGGAGTTGGTTATAGCTACACAGCTCCTAACCACGTCCTTTGACTCCTGATGGGGGTAAAAATTCAAAGGGAGAAAAGCTTCACTGCATTTCCAAGACAGATTAACTCATCTCTTTTCTAAAACTATAATAGCTTAATGGAATTTTAATGGATGTTTTAAATATACTTGTCATATGTACATGTCTGTCACCTTGTCAGCACCTAGGAGGTGCAGGCTGCTGAGGGAGGTTGGCATGCTGTGAACAGAGTGAGTTAAGGACAAGGACCAAGCATGGTGTGAACAGAACAAGGTGATGCCAAGGAGATGTTCATGTTCAATATTAAACACACGGGACGATGAAAACTGCAAAGGGCTGGACTGCATGACCCAGGGAGAGACTTACAGTCTCTTATCCTCTGAACTGGAAATTTGAAGAAAGAATTACCTTGCTTCAGAACAGATGAGAAGATGTCATAAAATCATTGGGCCAAACCCACAGCCGTTCCTTATTCCACTGCCTCCCTTGAGAGTCCCTGCCCCATCATCTGTTCTGCTGGTGTTCTGGGAAGAATAAAACCTATTACTGGTCCCCATCTGTACATTGACTGCTTTGTAGCAATGGAAATGGAAGTGAAGGAGCAGGGAGCGAACTGCCTGCCCTAAGCACAGGCAATTAATGAGCTACAGAAGAGCCTTCTCTCTCTCAACCAGTCCCAGATTGCCTGACTTGCCCTGTTGCTGCTGTCATCATTACATCCCTGAGAGCACTTGAATTGGTGCTTTTCCTGGGTGACAGTTTCAGCACAGGAGAATTACACATCCTTCACTGCTTTCACTCTGCTTCTTGTTTAGGAGGGTCATCCCTTGTTCTCACTAGATTTCGACCCTTGCGTCTGAGCAATCTCAGTCCTCTCTATACTTTCTTTCTCAGCCTTAGACATGTTTCACAAGCCTTGTTGATTCCCATGATTCCCTGTCAGATTGTTGACAGAAAGTTACTTTCTCTGGCCCTTTACACTAAAGTGGTCTCTATCCAGTTATTCAAGTGTAACATAATGGGCAGCATTACCATTAATAGCAATGCACCTTTCTGGCATCTAGAATGCTGAGGCGGTTATAGATTCCAAATTCAAATACTTGGCACTTGGTAGAGATGTGTGGCAGCTGGGCAAATGCAAAACTTTATTAACAAATTGGTGTATAACTTTTTCCTCAGCAATGTGAAGACAAATGGGGACATTTGTGTGCCCTAGCCGACTTCTCCATAGCTCTGAATGAAAGCATACAGGAGATCAACAAGCATTCCTTCAACAACTTTGAACTCCGTATTGGTAAGCATGGTTCAAACGTGAGAGTTAAGATGGGGTTTTGTCTGCAAGGATCTGACTCCACTAAGTGCACTCCAGGAACATTGCAAGGACATGCACAATTTAGGAGAGTCCAAATACTGTATCCTCTGTTTTCAAATTGACTTCATCCCAGGCAAAGTCAGAAATGTGAAATACTCCATTTGCAGAACATAGGCCCTGATTTGGGGATTGCACAAGTTCAAAGTTTCAGTGAACTGTGAATGGGGAACATAATTATTTACTTTCTTTAGCAAGTCTGGTATTAAGAACCCATAGATATAACACAGAAATTGAACAGGACAGCCTAGATCCGACGCCAAGACTGCACACAGTCTCTAATTAATCTCCCTGTATAAGATTCTTCTTCAGTAAAGGGGCAAAAGTAGTTTCTCCTAAACCCTGTGAGTAGTACTTCAGTTTTACACAAAAATTGAGTTCCATCTGTGACCTGACCAGGGGCAGCAGCTCTGAATTGCTGTGATGGGTAAGCTATTATTCTGGATGGAATATCCTGCATCTCTGGTGGGATGGGACATGAAAAAATGGCCTGATCATATGGCCATTACTCCTGCTACTCCATAGCAGGAGTAAATTTGATGACTTCTCCTGCTGACTGGATCACTGGCCAAAACAAAAAAAACACTGGGAAGAGACATGTCTTTTATAGAAAACCCTGCCACAGAAAAGCTGAAGTACATTCATCAGTCACAGCATGGAGGGTCACAGCATCACTATCTGATCTGCACTTCCTAACAGTTTTGAATGCAAAACTCCTAGTTCCCAAGATTTCTCAAGGAACAGGCATCCACACTTAGTAAGGGTGGATCACATGCAAAGATTTCATAGAGCATGAATGCAAGAGTATTTGATAATATTTCTATTACCATTTTTAAAAAATCTTTAAAAAAAGAAAAAAAAACCCTAAAAAACTAAAATCCTTTTACGAAAGACATCTTACACTCTACCAAACATATTCTTAAATCACTGTTACAGAAAAAAATAGCTATTGCTTGTCTTTTTATGCAACAATCTTACAAAATGCAGTCTTTCAATCACTTCACAGAGTGCTTTAATATTTTCACTTCACGGAACATAAGAATGCAATTTCTTGACTGTATAGCACTAACAAGGTCGCCTTCGACAAGTGTATTTCCAGAAAGCTTTCCTAGTAGCTGAGAATAAGTTTTCAGGAGCTTTGGCAATAGTATGCAGAATACAGATGACACATAAGTATTGTGATTCCACTGACATGGATGTCCCATAAAAAAACACGATATCACTTTTCAAGTTTTCTAGCTTTTCCAGATTTTGTTTTTGCTTAATTTCCTTATATACACATCTCTTTTATCTTAGAGATAAATGTATCTGAACCAGCCTTCATCTGGTTCTTAAGTAAAAATATGGGTTTTAGTTATTATTGTGTAACAGTTTATCTTCTTTTTTTTTTCTTTTTCTTAGGGATTAGCCATGGCTCTGTCGTAGCAGGAGTCATCGGTGCTAAGAAACCCCAGTACGATATCTGGGGCAAAACGGTGAATTTAGCCAGTCGAATGGACAGCACAGGTGTTAGTGACAGAATACAAGTGCCTGAAGAAACGTATCTCATCCTGAAGGACCGGGGATTTGCCTTCGACTACCGGGGAGAGATTTATGTCAAAGGTATCAGTGAACAGGAAGGAAAAATCAAAACATATTTTCTTCTAGGAAGAGTTCAACCAAATCCTCTAATCTTACAACCAAGAAAACTGACTGGACAGTATTCATTAGCTGCTGTTGTATTAGGACTTGTACAGTCTCTTAACAGGCAAAAACAGAAACAAATTCTTAATGAGAACAATAACTCTGGAATCATAAAAGGACATTACAACCGGAGGACTTTGCTCACTCCTGGTGGATCTGAGGCAGCAGCCCAGGCAGAGGGGGCTGACAAAACTGAATTGCCATAATCAGCATTGTTT
>VWZT01000889.1:230305-291266 GCA_013397055.1 Pachycephala philippinensis
CCATAATCAGCATTGTTTGTGGGGTTGTTTTTTGTATTTCTTTTATATATAAAAATAAATATACAAATAAAAAGGGTTTAATTTTTTTTAGAAGGAGTGTGATTTTTTGTTTTTTTACTGGTGTGATATTTTAATGAGATTCAAATTCCTGTATTTTAACAAATGGTGCCAGAATCTTGCCCCAACCAGCTGTGGTTAACCTCTGAATGTCTAGACACAGGAGGTGTAGGCCACCACTTTGCTGTGTTACCTACCTGCTGAAAGGGGCAAGAATAAACCCAACTAGAGGGATTTAGAACATGAATTGTGTAGGGAGTTAATGATGGCAAAAGGAGGGCATACTGTCCACATTTTTCAGATGAAAGCAAAGCAAAAGGAGATTGAGTAGGTTCTTCTCACCTTTAATTGCCTTCAAGTAGATTTATACAATCTAAGGTAGTTGCCTGGTCCCCACAACCACAGGGAAAATCAAGACAAAACAGCCAAAAGGTTTTAAGGTGTGTCATCTACCCAGATATGAGGATCTGGAAGACAGAAGAGACAAATCTTGTCCTAAGCTCAGTGAGATTCTGTTGAGTTCACTCTTAAAATAGACGAAGGTGTCCTCCTCACAGGTGGGTGACTGCACTGTAGATAGATTGTGTGTTGGTGTCCACCTGACCTCTTGCACCCAAGGCAGGAGGCCAAGGCTCTCCTGTGGGCACAATGACATCAGAATGGTTTGGAGGGCTCAGACACACCGTGGTATCTTCACTGGCACAAGACACTCATGAACGGACAACAGAGTTACACCTTGAATGACATGTCTGGAGCCTACAGCTGAATCAATCGTACAGTCAAGGAACTAATCAAATTCTCTGGTGTTGTTTTCCAGAGCTTAGCTCTTAACCCTGTCACCAGTCTGAGTTGTCACCAAAACAAGGGTTTTCTGAGGCTGTAAAATGAGTGCATGTTGAAGTACAGCAGGAGACAAAACTCACAGCTAAGCTCCCACTCAACTGCCCCAAGAGGAGGGGAAGCCAAGACTAAGAATACCCTAAATTATTTGTGTGCCAAAACAGACAGTCCTAGTGGGATGCTACAAGGACACACCTCAGTGCTACAAGCCCTGCATCAAAAGGAGTTTAACTTTTTGGGGATTGGCTAATCAACTTCACCTTGGAAAGAGTAAATATATAACCCAGGTTTGTATATGCACTGGTGCCATGATTCATACCGGGCTGCAAAGTGCACGAATGAGCCTCTCATCAAGTCTGTTCTCGAAGGAGCTGGGTTTGTTTCAGTAAATATTGTCTTCAAATCACAGATGGAAGAGCAGAACCTGTAATCACACAGCAATCCCCAGATGAACCACACTCAAACAGTACAGTGCAACATACAGATTCTTTGCAAATACAGACTTGCTTTTTGCAGGCTGTTGTTACCTGGCCCTTAATGAAAACTGGGCATTCTTAGGAGCACTGCCACTGGATTAGCCTCATTTTTAGAAGATGGCCAATTTGGCTAGGACATCCTGACTAATACATACTAGGAGACACTACTGTTTACTAACAAAAGAGGTACCAAACACGAAAGTGTTTAACTGTAATGAGAGAAAAAAAAATGCTTTTCATTGTAAAGTGACCCAAAGAATGGGTTTGTAGGGCAATGTTTTATCAGTAAAATGCCATACTCTGAAAAAACAAGTCAACTTCACAGAAAGTTGTATCACTGAACAGTGGGTCTGAACAGAGAAAGCAATGAGCAGTCTGAAATGTCATACCCCATGATGTTTCTGCCAGTAACTGACCTCTCATTCCAAATGTATTAGTCCTTTTAGTCCCCACAAATATCATTTTTATGCCACGCATAGAAAGCCAAGCCCCTTAGCTCACCTAGGCAAGTGCTGATACTCTAGGAGATGAAGACATGGAAGTGATGACATCTGAAGCATTTAAATTAATTTCATGTTTACAGTGCTATTTCAGGCAGTAAATAAGCAAGCTTTGGCTGGTTTAAACAGCTCGTTAACAGCTATCCTCTCCTTAACAGCTTATTTCTGTGCTGGATGCATTTACTTCTCCTGATCCTCTAAATATTTAATTCTTGCTAATAGCGCAGCTGAACTGATTTTCTAATTCTCACCACCTCTGTAACAACAATTAGCAGTGAGTGGAAGGTGTTAACTGGATAACGGGATTGGAGACTGGAGATATGAGGGCAACTTCACTGCTCCTTAGCACAGGCCCAAATCTCCTGCTTCTTATCATAGACCCGGATGGCTTTCTCTGTTATCCCTCTCAAAATCCCCATTAGCATAATTGTGGTCCCAAGAAAAATTGCCGGCTAGTGAAACCTGAGTCCGTGTTGACCAGATAAAGAGTTTGCTAAATCAGCTCATTGCTGCTAAATGATACTAGTCAAGGTAGCAATTCTTTAGTGAGGAATTTCACCTGTTACTGCAGCAGATAGTCTCTGCATGAGACTATTTTTCTACACTTGCTGGCTATTTGTCACCCCAGCAATTGCGCTGTTTTTTCCTTTTCCAATGTGGTGACCTTATAGGCTCAGCAATGTTATTTCTCACTGTAGCATCTGTTTTCTGTGGAGCACAACCATTATTTATGCTCTCAGTCTGCCAGTTGTACTCCATGACTTTATGGAACCATTAGAGCATTCAGCTTTCCCTCACAACCATCTTCAGGGTTTCTTGTTCATAACGGATAGAATTGCTCATACAAGAAGAACCTATAAAGCCAAACACCTAGTAATTATCCCTTGAAACATTCATGCCTGGGTTAATAAAAGTAAATTGCCTTGATATCATAACTCTTCAGCCAAAGCAGCTGGCAAATATTGAGAGCTTTCATAGATTTTCCCCATTAGGAGAAGAAAGCCTTGGCAAAATCTGACTATACTCTTTGATGTCACCTTATTTCTTTCTACAAATATGCTCTATGGAAGCAAACAGCAGCCTGCTGCTTCCTCAGAAATGTGTACCTCAGTTCTTCCAACAAGCTCCGTGTCCTGAGCTCTTAAATGATTTCTAAACTAACAGGCTGAAACCCGCAGCTTTCTTCTCTGAAAAGCAGCATACAATCAACTGCATCAAGGGCAGCTTATGCTTTGAAGTACTCAATCATTAAAGCAGATGGAATATTGACAATCTGGACAACAGTTCTGTACCAAAATCATTACTCTGTATTGCTCCAAGTGCATTTTTGCAACCATCATGCCTGTATTCTAGCAAAAATATATACCTGTAGCAAGAGTGTTTGTCAGAAAGGCAGTGAAGGAGTTTTTGTGTTAACTTATGCCATTGACCAATTTTTGTAATATCTATTCAGAAATTCACAGTTAGGTACCGATACTAGTCAAGGTATCTACTCTTAGTTCACATTAAGACCCAAACCACTGAGTTTAACTCTACTGAGAACAATGTGACAGGTGTGATATCATTTAGAACTGTGTGATAACAAAAAAAGCGATTCAAAAAATAGCTTTTAAACACAGGGAAAAAAAACAAAAACTCACTGTCCTCAGCTTTAATCCATTCCTGATTATTTCACAGTTGTTTTCACATTTTGAAAACCACAGCAATTAAAAAAAAAAATCTCAGCTAATCCTTTTCTCATTAGCAGAACTTCAGTTGCCTTTCCTAAGTGCACTGGGAGTCAAGGAGTTTATACAAACATCCAGCACAGCAAATGCCTGATAGCCAAGTGTCCTGGGGCTGCCCACTGTGGAGCAGCAGGGCAGGGAGCAGAGCCTGGCTCCACAGCTGACTTGACAAACAGGCAGCAAAATAATCAGAGGAGCAGGAAATAACCACATTAACCATCGTCGGTGGTACATGGTGAGCGTTATAATTGCACAGTCAACTTATTAACCTCCCCATCAATCTTCTTCTGTGCAGTGACACAATTCAGGGTTTGTGGTTTCCCCAGCTCCGTGTTTTGCTGGAGGAGGGAAAAACATATGACAGCAGAGCAGCTGGCAGATGGGAGGGAAGGGGTAAAATTTCAATATGCATATCTCCAGGCACTTGAGGCTTACTGCAGTTTTTAAGGAATGCTCTCATTAGCTCTTCCAGAAAAACAAAAAATTTCCATTGTTTACATAACTTTAGTAGATAAGGCCCGATTTTTTCCTACAAATTTTCTTTTTTTCTGTCCATTTCCCCCTAAGCTGTTATATATGTGATAGCTGTCAGAGTTACAGAGCCACCTAGAGACTGATTCATTCAGCTCTTTCATGTGAAAACAACAGCTACGTGCAGGGCTGGTTAAACAGCATCTCCTGTAAAATGCCACCTCATGCTACTTCCCCTGACCCAGATCTCCCTCAGCTCAAGGTGGGTTTTTTTTTCTGGTTGTGAAATATTTCCAGATCACAGAATCACATTAATATTGATATTATGAATCTCTCTCTGTTTCAGAGTCCATGCACCTCTTGAGGGTCCTGAAATCAGTGCCTCCCTCAGCTTTGCAATATTAGTCTAAAAAAAAAATAAACACCACTGTTGCCACATAGAGACAAAGAACAACCAATCTTAGCTCGTTTGCTGAAAATCTAAGGTTCTAAAACAAATGACATGTGTGAAATTATTTTCAATTGCAAAACCCACTCCCAGCAGCAGTGACATGGGCATGCCAAGGGATTTTATTACGGCTACAGGATATTAAGTACAACTTCGGTTAACTCATCAGTTACTTAAATTAATAGAAAATACAACAACCTCTTCCTAGTCATGATTCTTCACAGAGACTATTTTGTAACAATCTTTGCTAGTCCAACAGGCCAACAGGACCAGGGCAGTGACCATTCCCCCTGTACTCAGCACTGGTGACCCCTCACTTCAAACTCTGTGTCCAGTTCTGGGCCCCTCACTGCAGGAAAGACATTGAGGGGCTGGAGAGTGTCCAGAGAAGGGCAATGGAGCTGGGGAAGGGTCTGGAGCACAAGTCTGAGGAGCAGCTGGGGGAGCTGTTTAGCCTGGAGAAAAGGAGGCTCAGGGAGGACCTTATCACTCTCTACAACTCCCTCAAAGGAGGTTGTAGCCAGGTGGGGGTCCGTCTCTTCTCCCAGCTATCAAGTGGCAGGAGAAAAGGAAATGGCCTCAACTTGCTCCAGCAGAGGTTAAGATTAGATATTGAGAAAAAAAATTCTTCACCTAACATGTTGCCAGGCATGGGAACAAGCTGTCTGGGGAGGTGGTGGAGTCACTGTATCTGGGGGTTTTTAAAAGATGTGTAGACAGGGAACTTAGGGCATTCTTTATTGGTGGAGTTGGCAGTGGTGGATCAGTGGTTGGACTTGTTGATCTTATAGGTCTTTTCCAACCTAAATGATTCTATGACCTTGTCATCCCTAAGACTGTCAAAAATATGTTCATAAAAATTCTGTTGTAGGTCAGTGCCAGAACTAAGTCAAGCTTAGAGCTTATGGAAATGAAGGTTTTACTGGAAGTAATTGATTTAATTCCAATGTATGAATACTTCCATGGGCCAAAAATAGTAGTTTCTTGAGACCTCTTTAATCTAGTGAAGAAAAGCAGAACAGAAGTTATGATGGGAAGCTACACAAGATCAAATTGAAAATAAAGCACATACATCTGACAGCAAACATGCCTAACCACTGGAACAGGACACAATGAAAAACAATGGATCTGTTATCTCCTGAAGAGTTCAAAACAAGATTATGGAGACCTTTGTGGAAATTATGCTTTATTCAAATAAAAGTGCCTGAGTACACTGGTGGGGAACAATGTGTTTTCTACAATCTGTGAAATCCCAACAGACAGGCTGGATATTTCAAGCTTTCTTTTTTCTATATCCATGAATTTGGCATTATCTCTTCACCGCTGAGATAAACAACCAAAAGAGAAAAAGGCAAAATCTTCAGTCCTGAGAATGTTGCTAGCACTGAAGACGAAGTACTGACTGAAGATGAGGAAGGCAAACCTTTTCAATTTCATGCATTGATTCAGAGCCTGGAAAAAACATAATTTGTTGTATGTCTCCCTTTGTGAATGCACTGGAGGCATTGCAAACCAGTGGCTCAGCTCACTGGCAGACACTCTACCAAGCTACTTAGCTTCCCAATCACTTATATAACTGCTTCATTGATTTTACCAAAAAACTCTGTAGTCAAGCATCAAGAAAGAAACTGAATTACTCCCACAATTGCATTCCACCATTCCTACCCCCCACCATTCACTCTACCTTTTTTCCTTCCTTACCCCAGTGCTCAGAGCAATCACTCCCCGTTGCAGTTGTTCTAAGCAAGGCTGTAAGACCCACTGGGGAAGAGCATGTTTCTTAACAAATTTCTTCACACAGGCTTCAGTGAGACGTCAGGAAGTGTTTATGGTAGTTCTGTTGTGTGCCCGTGTCTAAGTGACTGTGTTTGTACTTTCCCTTATACCTAGAAACATGGTCTTGCCTTAAATAAATGAAGGGTTTTCCACAAGAGTAGTTTTTTATAATTGTGTCCCTGTCATTTTTGTATAAACATATGATGCTACATATTTAAGATACCCAGCCTGACAAGGCTTCTGGAGGCCTTTATTCCACATCCAGAAAACCCTCTTGTGAATAGAAAACACAGGATTCAGTAAAAGAAGAAAGAAAGGAAAAGCTTCCTCTGAACTTGTGTGGAGGGAAGAAAAAGAGGCCCATTAAATGCTCAGAAAATACCTTCCAAATAACCCAATTACCTATTTCCAACCTGCAATTCATCGTGTATTTCTCAAACTTCTCACAGAGGCTGACAAGAAGAATTTTTCCCTTTCCCTCCACAAAATGCACTGTTACCTAATTCTGACACCAGGATGAGAATAACTCTAATATTTCGCTTGGATTAGCAGTTCCCACCAAGTGACAGAGGTGAGAGATTTGTACTGCAAAGTCACAATGGCAAGGCAGAATAAAAGTCTCTGCTGCTCTGAGTTATTAATAGTGCCTCACCTCAGAGCACAGCCCAGTCACACTGTTCCCTTGCTGGGGGCCTCAGGACAAGGGAGCACAGTTCCCAGAGTACTTCAAGCCTTTTACCACTGCTTTGAGCCTACACAGCTATTTCACACCAGGAATAGTGTCAGGGCAGGGCAGACTTCTTAAAGACTCACGGGCATGAAACGAGGATTTCACAGGGGTTATTTTGGGAAGACATTTTCAATTGTATCCACGTGGAGAGAGAACAGTTTAGCGCCCTCAAGCCCCTTAGATGATGTTAAACAATAGTAAATTTTTTTAATTATATAGGCAAAAAATTGCATTTGAAATGCCATGCACCATGATTCCTTTCTATTGATTGTCTTCATGCAGCTTATCCCACAGTTTCAGATGTTGGGTCTTTTGCTAATACATCTTACATCACCTTAAATGGTGTTTTTGAGGCAGAGAAGCAGCTTCATCAAGACAACAGGTAAGTACTTTACTGGATGCCTGTCATAGGTGTCCTGGAATCATTATGGCTCATGGGAGACGCCAGCAAGCACAACTCAGGGGTTTGTCAGTCATGTTTTTGTTGTGTCCACATAAATGTTCTGAAATATAATAAACTTACTTTCCAAAAGGCTTGAAGTTTAAGCTACAGCATGCTAAATTGTCTCTATTGTGCCCTTCTTGGTTGCTCTTGAATTATGTAAAAAGTTCTTTCTTCAGAAACATCTTTATTTACAACTTTTCCTACCTCCTCTGTCTTCGATAAGTGAAAAGATTCAAGGTGTGATGGCTTGCAGGGGAATCACGAATCTGTTTTTTTAGATTAATTTACCTAGAAAACGTAAGATTGCATTTCTGCAGCAGAAGCTCACTTTTTATTTCTTTGCAGAAGCACTTAAAACCTGAAACAAGTATAAATGACACAGAAATTCCTTTTTGCACCCGCAGGCAGGATGAAATTATTGGTGAGAGGGATGGAAAAGATGAAGCAGACACAGCTGACCAAGCTACTAATTTTGATTCCCATAGCAGCAAGTAACCAGGCTCAGGATAAATCCAGCTAAAAGCTGCTTTTGTAGGTACCCTCTTCACAATGGCACCACAAGGAAATGCAGGGATCATGTATTCAGAGCTTTAGGCATCACCTGTGGGCACAGTCCTTCTGCACATTATGCACCTGTTTTTATTGTCTTATACTGAAAACATCTAGGGCTGGATAATCTAAATCAATTTGTTTTATTACCCAACCAAAAATTACTATTTATTTCTGACCTCACTTGATTTTAATCTATGACCTGGACCCTGTCAGTCTATAAAGTCCTGCAATTTCTCTCCCAACCTAGGGACCGCTAATACTTTCCTCAGGAGCACAGACATTGCATTTCTTCAAGTATTCACAGAAACCTAGCTCCTTTCAGCTGTGTCTGAAAACCCCTTAATCACTTCAGGTCTCCACTCTCCTGATGCAAATCTCAGACACAGACATTTGTACTGGGGGAATGAATGAGCCCAAAATTTTATTGGAAAACTAACCAGCTCAAGTAAGACCTTTCTTCCCAAGACAAACAGCATAAAGTGGCTACTGGTATCTCAGACACTCCTATGAATTCTCCTTCTAATCTGATCTTTGCTGTTGACTGTCCCTTGTGATCATCATCCTGCCAGTATTGACAGGCCACTCCAGGGACTTATCTTGGCATTCTTCGTGCTGAGTCTTGTACTCTTGCTGGACTGTAGCCCTTCAGCACGATGTTCATTACTGTGGTTGCCAAAGCACATTAGGGACTGTGAGCTCTATTTCCAGAGCTGCCAGATCATAACAGATACCTTCCCTGACCTATGCTATAGCATTTGGCTGCATGATAGCAAGTTTGGTGCTGAAACACTAACATGAACACTTTTATGAAATTATTTTAGTAGATGAATCTTCCCACACTTGGAATTATCTGAACCCTTGTTAGAGTTAGGTGCAAATTCTTCCATTGCTTTTGGTAAGACAGCTGGCACCATGAGAAGCAGCTGAGGTCACTTGATCTGTTCTGCATGGAGAAGAGGAGACTGAGGGGAGACCTCATTGTGGTCTTCAACATGCTCACAAGGGGAAGAGAAGGGGCAGGCACTGACCTCTTCTCTCTGGTGACCAGAGACCTGACCCAAGGGAACGGCCTGGAGTTGTGTCAGGGGAGGTTTATGCTGGATATCAGCAAAAGGTTCTTCACCCAGAGGGTGTTTGGGCACTGGAACAGGCTCCCCAGGGAAGTGGTCACAGCACCACACCTGACAGAGTTCAAGAAGGGTTTGGACAATGCTCTCAGGCACACGGTTGGATTCTTGGGGTGCCCTGTGCAGGGCCAGGAGTTAGACTTAATGATGCCGATGGGCCCCTACCAACTCAGCATATTCTATAATTCTGGGATGAAAATGATGGAAGTCATAAAGAATCATAGGTACAGAAATAGAAAGGATGTAAAACTGCATGCAGAACATACCCATGGGCAAACACAGGCTCAGACCTCCTTGTCTGAAACAAGCAGCCATGAAACCAAGGTGCTCTTATGTCTCACTTCATTTATAAGTAAATAAACACCAAAATCTGTAACATATTGAGGATGGTGGGGAAAAAAAGAAACAATATAAGCTCCCTTTGGAGGTAGAGTGCTTGAAAAAATCAGAGGAATTCAGTAGGATTGCCTTAAAAAGTGGTTCTGGAAAACAATCACATCTGCTGACTGCTGCAGTCTAATTCATCTGCAAATCTGTCATGCTGCACGCAGAAGAAAACCACAAGCATTAGAAATCATTCCAGTATTTTCTGAGGGATCCATTTACTGTGTAATCATTGTTTAGGTAGCTATGAACAACTTTCTCTCTTTCTTGCTTTCCTGTGACACCCTTAAATAGTACTCAGTCTTTTACCAGCACAGAATGCTAATGTGCAGAAAGATCTGCTGTTTCCATTCCTCTACGGTGCACCATTTTTAAAAGGAGCTCTCAACTCATCTGGGCCTCTAATAAACACCTATCAGATGCTCTGCTCATGCTCATTACCCTCTGCCTTGAACAAGGAATGCAGATATGTCCAAAAATATAATGCTATTGTATTTATAGCTGAGCCAAAAATTTAGAATGCAAATTAAAGTGCATAGAAATCATCTGTCTTTACTCAAAGATCACATTAGTTTCCCAAAAGGACATATAACATCTGAGGTTTTCAGGTCAGCTGTAAGACCCAAACTAACCTTGAGGTTTGGCAGTAAAGTTGGACGAGATGATTTTTAAGAGTCCCTTCCAACCCAAGCCAGTCTATGTCTCAGTGCACTGAATGACATAGAAATTGAAATGAGAAGGAGTGTGGCAGAAAACAGATTAACTTTTCTAACCTAATTTCTTCTGGCAATCCCCAGTATTTCCTGTGTTTCCCTTCAGCCAGATCAAAGATTGTTTCAGTATCTTTGTCCTATACAGCAGCCAGATGTGCTAGGAATACCTGAACGGAAGGAACACTGAGAATAACACCCAGGACATCTCTCTGATGGATCTCAGTAAGTCCTGGACTTTATAGCACTACAGCTATCCAGTGTGTATATCCCTGTCAATGTCACACAAGATGCTGCAGTAGTCAACACCACCATGTTCCGGCTGCACAGACAAATCATTGCTCCCCACAATGCTTAAAACTACCTTCATGACATATTGTAATCCACACAGTGTTGCCATACACAGGGGCAACATAGTTCCAGATATTGCCTTACACCGGGCCAACACAGTTTGCAGTATAAAATTGCAGCACCATCTGCAGTAATCACGCATGGGAAGAGCTAAACGGCTCACCGACCTTATGGGCAAGAGCTACAGCAGCTCACCATCCCTCTCAGAGGCACGGTCACCCATAAAGCAGTCCAATCCCAGACTTGCTTGGGCAAGAGCTACAGCAGCTCACCGTCCTTCCCAGAGGCACGGTCGCCCAAGGCAGTCCAATCCTGGACTTACATGCGTAGGCTNTCAGAGTCCAAAGAGTCCAGCATGGCATGGGGTAGCAGGCACCAGCAGCCAGAGGCAGGCAGTGACAGACATCAGCAGGCACCAGCTCAGCATCCACCCAGTCAGCTCCAACTCAGCTCGACATCTGCTGTCGTTGGGATCCTACAGCACAGCCCTTATACCCAGCATCCCTTGGGCTACTCATGTGCTTCTTGTTGTAGGAATCACCACACCTGCATTCAATGCTTGGCCTTCCCTCCTCCCAGGGACACAGCCGCAAGCCATGAGGCCAAGGCTGCCTACAGCCCGCTCTTGTAACCCCACAACACAGTTCTAGGACTTTTGTTGTCTCTGATCAGCAGAACATAGCCTGAGACCCAGCCCAGAAAATCCTGAAAATTCTACCTTATGTGCTATATTCTCCAAAACATTATCTTACATGAGCAAAATACTAGGAAATGTCTCATTCATGCTACACTTATTTTTATATGCCAGATGCTCCTTGATTTGTAATACTCTCCAGGCAAAATTGGAGCCCTACTCCACACTGTGTAAAAGGAGTTTGTTATCTCTTCAGTACCCCTGCAAACATTATCAGATGCAGGTCCAGGAGCAGTTACACTGTGGATGAGGGAAATAATTCAGCAGTGCTTTTGCACTACTACAGACTTGTGGGGTGCTGGCACCTCAGAAGGCATCACTGAAGGAAGGGAGCCTCCTTGGTTCTCCTCAACTCATCACTGCACACAGATCTAGCATGGTGGGACTACACATGAGTGGTCTCATGTTGCATTAATCACTTATTAACTGCTTTTTTAAGTGTGTCTACAATGGCAGCCTTGAAGAGTTTGCTACCAAAGAAACAAATGGGCTGAATATGGAAGGAAGTGAAGAGCTCTAAGCACCAAAGGGATTTGTCTGATGCTTCTTGGCTTGTTTGTATCAGACTCAAAATTGCATTTCAGGTTGTTGATCCTAACACAGATCTAAAGGACGGGGTTGTTTCACTTCAGACAACAAACAAGGGTTTTAAGGCTGCTGTTTTGAACTGACCGTACACATCTATCAAACTTTTCTTTCTCACCATAAACAAACCCTTATAGAAGAGTTCCTGCTTGAGGAGTTTAATCTTCTTAGAGCCTCAAAAGAGATTCATGGATTTTTGTCTGTTTTCTGTCACTGTTAGAGGATTTGATTGATTCTTTCATTATTCTTCCAACTCAGAATAATGGAGAGTGGCATTTTACTTGGAGAGATGCACATTGGCTTAAAAAAAACACTCCCAGTTCATCCATCTGGTAGAGCTCTGGAGAGCTGAATGGTACTTACTGTTTTAGATGTTCAGTCTAACACAAAAAAAAGATTTCATTTTACCTTGCTTTAAAGCATTACACTGTGTTCATAGTTGTATCCCACATGGGTTTCATTTTTGGTCTTAACCAGGGCTGGACCAGAGCCTTTCTTGCCCTGGAATAGATCTAGGGTTGATTCTTGCAGCCCTGAAGGGACAGGACCATGCCCCTCACCCTAAAAAGCCATAGCAGAAGCATGACCCAAAGACCACAGAGAGATGTGGTGCCCTGGTCTCAGGCAGAGGTGCGAGGGAAGCTCCCACAGCTGCAGGCAGGTCCCAGACAAGACCCAGCCTGGTGCTCCCAGAGGTGCACAAAGTGGGATGCTCTGCACAAACTGGGATGCTCTGTACAAAGTGGGATGCTCTGCAGTGAATGCTGGACTGTGTCAGTCTGTGAGCAGCAGCAGAGAGGGCACACTGGTCAGTTACCACTTTTAGTTTGAATCTGAAGATGACAGCTTCACTATGAAAAAAGAAATAGGTCAGTTTGCAGCAAAAAATAAAAGGTGGGGACAGAGGCACACAGAGGTAACAACCTTTTTTTCGAGCAACCTTCCAGGCAGCCAAGGCTGTCTCAGTTAAGACAGCAGCTCTGTATGACCATGTCCACCTCAGATGGCAGTGGGGACGGTCCATTTCTCCATCTGAGCAGCAGCTTGGAGCATGTTGGTGCTTCCCTTGGGGCAGATGCTCAGGGTTTGTTTTCTGGCAATCAGGCACATGGTGGATGGATGACCAGGTCTTGCACCCAGACCTGGGACATCATTTTAAAAGGGGGTAGTTTCTCGCCATCCTCAGCCTCAGCGAAACTGTAACAGTTTTGGCTGCAGTTGTGGCTTGCTGCAACTGACCTCTCATTCTACTGCATTCACTGGAGGACACCAGCATGGAGTGAGATCCTGCTCAGAATGAACAAAGCTGTTCCTGTGTCCCTGTCCCTCTCACTGGTGTTCTGGTGTCACCCAGAGCACACTTTCTGTCAGGTACAATATGGCAGCAATGGTAGCAGAAAACACCACAATCCTGAGGCTACAAATTGACGGAAATTTGGGTCCAAATCCAAGCTCTAATACAGCCCTTGGAAAAATGCCTTCACTTTCCTATGCTATTTTTTTGTTGCGTTGTTCTTTGGTTTTTTTCCCCTCTACTTTCTGTTTGTCATTTATTTAGAAGCTGAAACATTTAAAATGGGGGAAAATCTCCTCTATATTTTAAAGGTAATTAACATGCTGGTGCCCTGGTTGCCTGCAAGGACTGCAGAACACATGAATGAAAATGCAGCTTGCTGCACAGAACCACTTTGATTAAACCTCTATTTGCATTCCGCACAGCCACTGTGGCTCACAGACACTCCCCCAGCAACTCGAACCAGCTATAACACCCTGACTCCTGCTTGAATAGCTCTGGGTAAAGCTGCCAAAAAACACGCCCCAAACCTCCACTCCCCCCACCCCCACACACCCAATCAGAATTCCTTTATTACTTAGGTTGGATTTTGGGATATAATGTCCCAAAGCGAGATAGTTTTGTTGCCACCAGGTCGTTCTTCAAGCGTAGCCATTCCCGTTTGTGTCAGCGCTTCCGCGGGCAACGAGTGGGAAAGGGAAGGAGGGATTTGAGGTAAAGCACTTAAATTCTGAGATAATAGAGCAATTAACACTAGAAATGAGGATGCTGAAGCCCAGGAGACCTTGCTCAGCTGCTGTGCTGTTATCACATGATCGGGGAGCATATTTGAAGGTAATAGCAAATAATTCATTAAGCTATCAATAGGTTGGGAAGCTTGGAGAGCTTTTGACAAAAAATAAAAATCTTTCTCTCACCAGGTGGCTTTCTATAAGCTCGCTTAGTTCCCACACAATGGTATTTTCAGAATCTTATTAAACACAGTAGGAAACTTAAATGCTTAAACGTCCTTGAATGTTTTTTCTTGGGTTTTGGCAACCATTTTCCTTTGCTGCCCTCTTGTGGGAGAAGAGCAAAAACACGCCCATTCAGATCAAAAATAAAAGGCTTCATTCACCAAAATATATCCTGACCTAAATTCACCTGCACTGGAGATAGATCTCTGTGAAAGGAGTCTGTTTTGTTTCATGCAGTTTCTTCACGGGAGGAGGTTTTCTGTTAGTGCCAGTCTCTGTATGGTAAAACAGCTCAATGTCAAATATCTGTGTGGAAAAACAGCATCATCCAGGACAGGTGAAACCAGCATGAAACAATTTTTCCTTTAATGAACTGGGGTAAAATATACATATATGCATACGTAAAGTATATATCTATGTGTACTGTATACACAGGTATTATATAAATCTACATTTAAGCACAAGTACAGGCTGGATGGGGAATGGATCAAGATTAGCATGGGAGAGGAGCTCACTTTGTGGACAAAAAGCTTATTATGACTCGGCAACGTGCACTTGCAGCCCAGAAACCCAAATGTGTCCTGGGCTGCATCAAAAGAAACATGTGCAGCAGATTGTGAGAGGTGATTCTGCCCCTCCACCCTGCTGTGGTGAGACCCCACCTTGTGTGCTGCATCCAGCCCTGGGGTCCCCAGCACAGGAAGGACATGGACCTATGGGAGCAAGTCCAGAGGAGACCCATGAAGCTGATCACAGGACAGGAGCACCTCTCCTATGAGAGGAGTTCAGCCTGGAGAAGAGAAGGCTCTTATAGCACCTTCCAGTACCTAGAAGGGTCTATGAGAGAGCTGGACTTTTGACCTCAGTTCTGAGGTTCTCAGTAGCATTTGCTCTCTGCATTCATCTCACATTACAGATGACTTTCACCTTTGCAAGTACATTGTTATCCAAGATTTTCCAAGAAGAGGTCTATCCTTCAGGGTAATGCAGGTTTAACTCTAAAATGAAACCGAAGAAAAGTCATTTTGAGGTTTATATGTTTATGGAACTGCTTGAGATGATGAATAATGAAGATTATTCAACACCTTGTTTATAATCAGGTAGACACTTGTTTTTATTTCCACAGATATGATTATGACAATAAAAAGTCCACTTCTTCATGAAGACAGTCTTTTTATACAAAATAGGGAAGAATAGAAAATACTCAAAAAAACCCCAGAATAATCATACATTAGATGCTGTAAGGATTGCTCAAGTCCAGAGGAATGACAAAACTCACAGGCAGTTTAAGGATGTCTTGTCCCTGCAGCATCATGAACACAGAGTGTAACTTTATGGTGGTAAATCACAGCAATTTACCTGAGTATTTTATAGCCATAGTAGGTTCCCTTTCACAGAACCAGTTTATTAACATCTTTAATTTCTGACTAATGGTGCCACGTGATGTTTATTTGTGAGTGGCCAAATGTTATTATCCAATACAGGGTGGCCCAGAGCAGATAATGCAATCATCTCTAGATGAGCTGCAGCCAAGGCTGCCTCCAGCTTGCTCCACTGTCAAAGAAAATATCCACAGACTGCGTGACATAAACCTGAGAGGCCTGGAGGTCTTTCTGCCATCCCAGGGAAACAGTTCTGTAAAAGCCTGTGGGACTGCAGGGCTCTGTAGGCACTGCATTGCAATTAAACGTGGTCCCTCACCAAGGCACTGAAAACAGCATCAGCTCAGACACTTCAAATATGTTACCTTGAGATTATTTCTGCCTCTTTTTTCCTCTCCAGTTAAAAATTATCTCTTTCAGTTGACAAAGGTTGAATTCCACAAACAGCAGGCAGATATTCACATCTTTAAGAAGTGGCTGACATTTCCAAACTCTGGCAGTTTATACCACCATAAACTCTTCCCATGAGTTTTCAAGAAGATGCCCCAAGTCTCTCTTTCCCTGGGCAGGGCGTGTCAATAGCCTGCCAACAAAACCAAACAAAAGCTTTTGGAATCATCATTAACTGGAGGAAGGAGAACTCTCCTGTAAATCCACCACAAACCCACTTCAGATGTCACTTTGGGTGATGCTGGCATGTACAAGTCAGCCAAATTAGTTGTTTGAGGGTGCTTAGGGAACTAAATGTCAGCCCTAAAAGAGATCGTTTGGGGAGATTATAACACTTCCCCCTCCCCCAAGATGATTGATTCATTAAACCAGTGCATTTTTTGGGGTACTTCAAAGCTAATTCTGAAGACCAAACACTAGACTTTTATATAAAATCCTGCTACTCTGAAACATAGTGAATTCACCTGAGAGGTTTTTTTCAAAGATCCCCATCCACACCCTCCTATTTTCAAAGCGTATCACTACGAATCTTCCTGTTGGACTGTGCTGGATCTAATTTTTTAGTATATGTGACTTCCCAAATCCAGAACAACTAAAAATGTTTTGTGTTAATGGTTCTGTGATCATTTGGAGAAACAAAGAACATTCTTTGTGTCAATTCAGTGAATTACTTAAAGAATGTTTAAAGGGGGAGACCACAAATCCTGGAAGAGGACATGTGGTAATTGGAGTGGGAAAGTTAGTCAGCAAGCAATTTATTCGTGATGCTGGAACAATGTAGAACTGCTACATCCCCATTAATTTTTCAGGAAGCAATAGAAAATATCTTGTCAAAAGTGGTAAGTGTTGTGAGCCAGAACCTCAGTTCAAGAGGGTGAATCACTGTAATGGAAGGGATTCATCTACTATGAGCTTGGCACTAAAATTTAAAGTGCTCTCACTAGATCCTGCTAGAGATAATGAAGCAGGCATCGCTGGGATTTTTTTCTAGCAAATTATCCCAAAATATTTTTCAGTGGAGATCAGAAACACAGCCACAATTCTACAGATGAGATAACTAAGGCACTGAGAGGCAAATCAATTTATTCAAGGTCACACAGCAGGCAAGCAAATTCCATTCTTTGAATTGGAGACCCGTCCTCTGCCCACTTGACCAAACTGCATAATGTTTGCATTCTCTCACGCCAAAAATGCTCTATTTGTTCATGTAATGCCTGACATAACTAACTGTGAGTGCCTTTCTAAGGCTGATGAATGCTGTCCAGTGTGCAAAAGAGTCTGGCAATTTACTGATGCTCTCCACCCATGTGAACTCCAAGCTCTCTTTATCTGCTCTGACCACATAACAACGCACAGCTGGAGACAGCACTACTTTATGATGGAACCAGGCAAGTGTTATCATCAGTAATCTGCTACAGTAACTATTGTTTCATTTAAATCAGTGACACTTACAAACTCATGCGATGCCTGTCACGTATCTCATTAACAAACAGTCCAAACATGAAGAGCAAAAATACATATTGCTTTGACATGTGGGGAAGGTGTGCAAAGGAAATCAGGATGCTGTTCCAAGCCAATGTAAATTTCTGTAAATCACTGATTGGTGCAAATGGGCGTAGCTCTGTTGCATTGACTGATGCTACATTAATTAACACCTGCATAAATTCTAGGCCATAAAGTATCGTTTTCCTTGTGTTCAATTTAAGGAACAGCTCAACCAACCTTCTGCTCAGAGCATTAAAAACAAACCAACACCTTCAGGTCCTAATTTTATGCAATCATATTTCTTATGTCCTCATACAGAATGTGGCAAAATGGGCAGACACAATGTCGAATCACAGTTTTCCACTCACTGGACCCGTGATAATATTTAACACCCACAAAACACAACATAAATTATGTGAGAAGGAAGTGATGCCAATTAGTATCTCACCTGTTGATTTTCAGTAATGAGCAACACATTCAGTTCTGCAGCGATTTCTGATTGCCAAACTGTACTGACAGCCCTGCTTATTCATACTTCATGAGCTTACCACATTATTTTGCCTGAGACACCAACGCCCACCTAGCTACAACCTCCTTTCTGGGAGTTGTAGAGAGTGATAACATCTCTGGTGAGCCTCCTTTTCTCCGGGCTAAACACTCTCAGCTCCCTCAGAGGCTCCTCAGGCTTGTGCTCCAGATCCTTTACCAGCTCCATTCTCTGGACATTCTCGAGAACTTCAATGTCTTTCTTTTCATGAGGGATGCAAAACTGGACACAGAATTCAAGGTGTGGTCTCATCAGTGCCAAGTACAGTCCTGCTGGTCACTCTTCTACTGATAACAGCCAGGATGGTGCTGGCCTTCGTGGCACCAGCTGCTGTTCATGAAAGGTGCAGGGGAACCTCCCACCCTACCTCTCTGCTGCTCACCCTGTTTGGGAGACCTGCACAGCAGTGAATTGTCATGTCTGAAATGCCACAGCTGAGCCACTGCCCCTCTGCTCTGGAACTCCACCCATCCCTGCTTACAACACCTTATTTAGCTATATTAATTGGGCATCTAATATTTTCCTCTTTTATCTGTATCTATGTCTACATCTATCTATATATCTACATATTTATACATATATATATATCATTCCTCCATTTTTCTAAACGTCTTGATTTTCTTTCTTTGAATTTTCATTGTCGTGACTGCATGGTCCTGTGTACAATGATGCTCAGGATACACAGACTGACACTGCTCAGCCAAAATACTTTGCTTTGCTGAGTTTGTTTATGCTGACCAAAGCTTTCAGCAGTAGCTTGTTGAAAAGTTGCAGAGTCCTAGAAAGCAGGATAGAAAGGAAGAAATCATCTGGGCCATGCTCCTGATCCAAACCCCATCCCCTCTACCCATAACATTCCCACAGATGTATTTCTGTTTCTACATTTTAACCAGTACAATTAATTTTTAATATTCCTCTACCTACTGCCTAAACAAAAAATCATTTTCACTGGATCATTTTGTTAATTTTCCTCTAAACCAAACCTAATCTTTTATTTGCTAGCAGCTTTTGTCATTTTATTGTTGTTACTGGTATTCACGTATCCCTTCAATTCAATGGTCTAAGGACCTCATTAACAATCAGCCTACTCAGCCTTCTTAGATCATTAACACGGGTGTTAAACAAGATTAGTTCTAACTGTAACCATTAGCCATGACTTCAAAAATGCTGCAGTTTCAGTGTTCTTTAGCCCACTTGCCTACAAAGATATTTTGAATTTGTGTTTTGGGTAGGAATCCATTCACACACCGTTGACAATATCTCCTTGAAATCCAAAGTTGTTTTGGCTTTAAGGAGAGCTTCAGAGGACAAACGTTTGCTGTGTAATTCTGTCAAAAGTCAAGTTTTCAAAACATGACCCATGCTTTTCTGCACACAGTATTCTTCATTCAAGAACACCCCTGCCACTTTATTTGCATTTTAAGGGACAACAATGGCTGGGATCATTTTCCTTTCGTCTTCTGAGCACTATTTGAATTTTCAGAGCTACCTCAGTGCCCGATGCTTTTCAAATTATGGTGTTATTCACCTCAATGAATGTATTTCTTTGTCATTTAGACATGTCTGAGGTCAAGGAAAGACAGAAGAAAAAATAGCCTCTTTCACAATACCTGATGGGGAAGCTGGACCCTGCACCTGGACATTTGAGCACAAGGGAACCGAAGGCAGCCATGGCTCTGAGAGACACCGTTCAGCAGAATAGCACAATGGCTCCTTTTCTGATGCGGAGGACCTCTAGAAGACTCCTTAACCTTTTGATGGGTGACAGGTGACCCACAGCTCTCAGAAGTGTGGCACACCTGAGTGCCCACACCTCAGCAGTCACACAAGGTGCTGGCTGGGCTCAGGTGCCTCTGGGATTCGGTTCTGCCCAGACCTTCACTCGCTGTTGCATCAGGCCAGGACACCTCAGGGCCAGCCCACTATAGAAAAGCGAGTAGAGATTCCAGGCTATTGCTTTCTAGCTGTGCCTGCATCACCTGGGCCACAAGGCTGCCCATTAACAGCTGCACAGACCTAGCAGATGCCTCTGCCTCAAGATCTCCTGCAAGCTCCAAACTGGAGGGTTTAAAAGCTTGGCTAAGAAGGTCTAATTAGTTTTGGGAGATATTCTTCTATGCTTTTAATTGGCTTTATGCTTAAGGAAATTTAGGCTGTGAGAGATTTAGATTTTCAGATAGCAGAGAAACTATTTATTCACAGGAATAGGAGGCTGCAAAAATCTTTGCCCCATTCTGTGAGTGGGAAAAAATATCCCAAACCTGTGGTTAGATGCTTGAAGAACAGCAGCACAATTATACATCTACCACTCTTAGAACAGGAAATGAGCTGTGTAATAGACCCCTAATTCAGCCACCTGTTTTAATTAGGAGAAATGTAATTAACATTGAAATCACTGCCTTGAGACATAGGTTTACTGGAAGAAGGAGCCACTGGTCGAATTAAAAAGTTAAGGCTATCTAAATAGCGTTTTTACATCCAGGAGGTGCTTCCTAACTACTAAACAGTAACTTCTCACAGTCTTGGCCAGTTACATTTTATTCTTATGTTGTTGCATAGGAAGCATAAGCAAAAATAGCACTTTCCTAAAAGTATATCAGACATGCATTGTCATCTGCTCAGGACCAGCCCTCAGCAGACATTCACAGGGAACTCACCCAGCCAGGAACCAAGTCTGCATGTCTCCTCTTTCCAGTGCAAGGAGTTTCTGCATAAATTGGCATATCCTTCTTTAGATATCTTTAGAACACACAAATTCCCATTTGTGCACCTCAAGTTAAGGAAGACTTTCTAATGAGATCTGAACCAGCCCACTAAGGATGTGTTTCACAGGACTGGTACAACAGACATTTTCTGGAGAGATACATCAGTAACTGACTGTCTCTGAAAAGAACCCAATTTTATTTCAACAGAAGGCTTCCCATGACAGAGACATAAACCACGATTCTCCTGCAACACATAGCAAAGAATCCCACATTTAATGCCTATCCAAGGCTTCTCTCCTAGCTCATTAAAACCAGCTGGAGCCTTTCTGTCTCTTCAGTAGACCCCAACAAGATACAAAGCAATTGTGATTAATTTAACATTGTTTAAACAATTGTTTAACATTGGAAAATTCAATATAAATGGCAACTTTGGTAGTAATTGACTCCGAGAGTTTTTAATCCCACAAGTAACCAGCTGAAATTAATTCTACTTGAGGACTTCTGGACTTTATGTCAGCCCTTGTGTGTCATGATGCTGGTCTGCTCTGCCAAAACGCCAAACCTCCAGAATCATGGGGTAAGTGGGCACAAAAGGCTAAGGGAGGGGAGAGCACAGTCAAGCACTCTCTTGACCAGATGCTTAAGTGCCCTTGTAGTCAATGGTGGGTCAGTGGAGTCTGGGTTGTGACCCAGCTGGTGGTAGGTGGGCACCTACCTTGCAGTGAGACAATCACATCCCACACTCCTTTCACTCTGCCAAACGGATCTCTGCTGATTACAAAGGGGTCTCATGGTCCTATATACTTGTCTGTACTATAAACACCTAGATCTAAGTGAGATAAATTCCCCCACAGATACCATCCTGGCTTTTGGGGGCAGTAGGTGTTGTATAAATCTGTTGGAAATGTAAATGCAAAACAGAACTAGAATCCTTGATGGGAGATCAGCTCTTCTGTGCAAGGACATCTGCAAGGTCAGAGGTCTGGCTCCATCCTTTGCAGAGAGCTGGGCATTTCCGTACTAAGGGTCCACACAAAAGATCTTCCAAATTCATTCTACCTTCTCTTATTCTTTAATGGCATCTATAAAAGGTACTGATAAAATCCTACTTTTATTTTTCAATTCATTATCTTTCTGCTTTGCTTTTCACTGAGAAAATTGTTTGTTTAATTCTCTGGCTAACATTGATGCTGATATTAATGTACTTCTCTTCAGAAACTCCCTTTTTTACATTGTTATTAATATGACATCTGCCATTCAAGGAAAATGCAAATTTTTTATAATGGTTCTATACAGAAAATTAAAGATCATGTCTCACAGCTGATGGAAAAAAGTTCCTCCCTATTCACCTTCATTATCATAATGAATTGTCACCACTAGCAAGAAGCGGTGTAAAATGAGGCTTAAAAATAACCTCAAACTTAAGTTAATCAGGTCGTGCTCAGGGATGGGAGGATTTTTAGTTTGTGACATCTGTCAAACCCTCAACAAAGGAAAATAATCTGTACAGGTATGTTAAAGGGAGACTTGAGACTTCAGCCTGCAGATCCACGGAGGGCAGTTCTTCATTAACAACAGGATATGAACCCCCAAATGAAATTTAATCACCTTTAACTTTTGTCTTTATGAGGCCATGCATCAGCTTTACTGTAAACAGAAGACTACTGGTACATGTGTATTACTTCAGGAGTGGTAAAGTATGAAAAGCCTCATTTGAGAAAGATCACAGAGGATTTGTTAAAAGTCACAAGGGACCTGAGGCCTGAGGTGTTTGGTGCCTTACTCACAGGAACAACCTCTAATATACATTCTACAGCTCTGGCCCTTGGACAGCTCCCTCTGAGCTTTTACAAAGTCAGTTTTGACCTGCGCAAAGAGGAAAGATCCAAGGTCCAATCCTTGCAAATCAGTGAGTGTGGGTTGCTCCCTCAGCCCGCACAGGGTGGGATTTACGAATCTGTCTTTTAATAATGTTTTGGTTACCTTGTATAAGGTGCTAAAAGTGCATGATGACAGCTGAATAACTTGCTTCAATACCACTGTTTACCAACCATTCCCATATACCTTCTTTAAAATTCCAGAAAAAACTGCAGAGAGTTAAGGACCTTGCTGCTGGGATGTTTTATCAACCCCTGACATTTACATAGTCAGCAATCAGTGGAGACATTACACTTGAACAGCAATTATACTTCTTGCCATCTAATCAAGATAACTGTGATTGGCATTGCTACATCTTCAGAAGAAACAGAGTCAGTTTTCTCCTCATTATTTTATGAAGTCAATGCCTTATGCAACATCACAGAAGTTCTCACACATCACACACAGGTAGTACACTCCTTTATTTTCTCACGAAGGAATGGTAGTTTTATCCAGAAGATACACACCTTGAAAACCTAATGTAAATTCATGTTTTATGCAAAGTGAAATTCAGGATATTAAATTTTGGTAACAAGCACTTTAATTCACTACCTCGACTCAGCTAATGATGCCTCAAATGCAATAAAAACGGATGCAAATATAATTACTGAGCTAAATCATCTTGCACAAGCTGAGAAACAATGAGAAATAAAACATTTGAAGGAAAACTTTTTGCATTTTCATGGGAAATGAATCTGCCAGCTGTTCATTGCAATCAACTGGAGGGGGGAAAGTGCTGGAGTTAGCAAAGAGCTTACTCTTTTGACAGCTATATAGAGATAAAAATGTGTTTCATACGAGATGGCCAAAGTGTAACCCCTCGCCAGAGCAACATCTTATCTTCTGTCATTATATCCATCACAGCTTTGATCACATCCTGTGTTTGCTCCTACAGTACTGCTTGCCAGGGATAGTCTGGGTTCAATTGCTCCTATTTTAGTATTGAGGTCTTTCCAGCTAAATATTTTTGTGATTTTTCTCTAGTGACATAGATGCAATAAGTACTCTAAAGTGTTTACCCTTGGTGGCAATAACAAGTTTTTGCAGTCAATGTAAACACTTTTAAAAAATAAGAAATTAAAATTGGATGGCAATTCTAGCAGGTGATTGCAGGAGTACTACTTTTATTGTTTTAGATGAAAGTTATGATGATTTATTGTTAAAAACTTTTGTAAAAAATAAAAAGAAATTAATTTGGTTTAAAATGGACACTAAATTTTATTAGATAGTTACAGAGCCAAAGGAACAAGCTTTCACTAGGACTGTGACCAAATTAGCTTTTAAATTTGCAGTCTCCTTATTCCCTCAAGGGCTGAAATGTTCATTGCCTCCCTAATATAATTTCCCACATCTCCAGCCAGCAACTCTAAGAGAAGATACTGCAACTAGAGGTTTTCCTAATTTTTGCTGCCAGCTCCGACAGATGTTCTACTTTTGGTCAAGGCCTTCATCACGTGTCAGGGCTGCTTCCTCCCTTGTGTTTGATGGCCTACCTGCAT
Organism: Pachycephala philippinensis; assembly: GCA_013397055.1. NCBI lineage: Eukaryota > Metazoa > Chordata > Aves > Passeriformes > Pachycephala > Pachycephala philippinensis. Next base: position 254,414 of record VWZT01000889.1, read on the forward strand.
GACATAACTATCACATCTCCTTTGCAGAGAACACCACCTTCTAAAATAAAATGTAGCTTTAGAGACCATCTATCTAAATTTCTGCTCTTCTTTCAGTTTCTGGTGTCTTTCTTTCCAAGAACGTCGTCGCATAGGTCACACCTTTTCCATTTGCAGAGGAAATTACAACATTATTCTCAACAGATTGATTATGTGGTTGATTTTAGCTGAAAATAACAAATGCTAATTAATAGTAAAAAATAGGTTTTTAGCTGCATACCACTATATAAGACCTTTTTAAATTACTTTTAATTCTGACTTTGTGAGACCAGAAGGAACCTCATTTTGTAAGGTCATTTTTGCAACCTGTGGGTTCAAAAAGAACAGTTTTCCACTTCGTAGTTGTTTTCCACCCACCTCTGTGAAATGCCGCGTGCCAGAAAGGAATGCAGCAACTTATTTCCTGTGCAGAACAAGACAGGAGCAAAGGAGGATTTGAAATGTATCACGACCACTTCCTCAGAGCACTTTTGAGGGCATTCAGTGAACAACTTTCAGTGCATATGGGTGAGCCAGAAGACTCGATCCAACCATAACAATTAAAATTCAGATAAATAATTCAGTAGTGGGTTTAATGGGGGATTTTGCCCTCTGGTTTCACACGTGCTTTTTTTTTTTTCAGAGTCAGCTTTTGCATTGTGTGTTTTTTCTTTCACTCCATTATTATTCCTCAGCCTTTGGTCATTGCAGGGAGGCGACTGTAGAACAATGAAAGTTTGGCAATATCATCCATAAAAGCATTCCAGCTTCAGCCAGCCCATCCTCCACGGCAGCACACCCTTTTCTGCCTACACACAGGTTCCCAGAGAGTTTTGCAGGGGTGCTGTTCATTGTGTTGCCCCAAAATAAAGTGGTGCTCTCACAAATCACAAATGTACCTACAAATGCTCAGTAAAGCTCTAACATGGTAGGATGAATAGGACTCTATCCTATTCCTACTGCCAGTTGCTAAGGGGAGTGTGTAAGGAACACAATATGCAAAATGAAATAAAGCGTGTTACACAGTTATGAGCAGTGATTAAAAAATTGCAGCTGCAGAGGTTTTATCTGATTCCCACTACTTTTTATTCAGTATTTGACAGATCCCATATCAAGTCTCTACCATAGCAGCAGACTACTGCTCATATTCCTTTTGATTCATTGCTGCAAGCATTGCCACCGAAGATAATGATATTATTTTATCAGATTCTGTACATTATAATAGAGTCAGACTGAAAGATTAGTGGTATGCCTTAGTAGTCTCTTGGCTCCATCTAAAGATGAAGAGGCCAACCTGTTTTGGAGGCATAGCCAACCTATGGAGATAAGTCAGAAGGAAGGAAGGAAGGAAGGAAGGAAGGAAGGAAGGAAGGAAGGAAGGAGGGAAGGAGGGAAGGAAGGAAGGAAGAAAGGAAGGAAGGAAGGAAAGAAGGAAGGAAGGAAGGAAGCTTTCTTCTGGAACCTGCATGCAGGATCAGCCCTCCCCTTCCCACCTGATCCTCACGTCACCACCCTGCACTGAGGGACAAGCCCGACAGACTCCTTTGTATGCAAAAATCACCCAGTGTCTGACATTACAATTGTAGTACTTCCTTGGCAGTGTGAGTTGGACCCTTCAACAGGACAACTTACTAGTATATTTCTTTATGAAAAATTTTACTTTCGTTTAAAATTTCTCATTTTTAGGGTCACGTAGGAATCATATATTCATTATCTCATATGTCTTAGAATATTTTAAACATAATGATAAAGTATCTATACCCTGAAATATGCTGGTTAGATACTCTGTGGTAAGTAGATCCACTAAATGCCCTCTACCAGTTTACCACATGCCTCAATGTTTGTTACTTTTGTATTTTTATACTGAAAATTCATCGTAATTATAAAGTCTATCTCAGAAATTCCATTAAGTGTTACTTAACAATCTACAGATAACCCTAATCAGATTATGGAAATTTTTAATTCCTGAATCTCTTAACTGATAAATTACTAGCTCAGCTAGTTACTAGATAATAGTCCATATACTGTTTTAATTACTACATCTCATTAATCAGCTGTAGCCCTGTAAAGTTTTCTTCACAAGTCTGAAAGTGTCATCTGATTCCTTCTGGGACTGGTCTCGAAAGCACAGGCCAAGAATTGTTTGAAATAAGATTACTTCCAAGGAAGGAAAAGCTGGGCAAGGCTTCCCATGGGATCTTTCACAATCTAAGGCAATGGGCTGTGCCTGCTCTGCTGAATGCGGCTGTAACACCAGACTTGTAAACAGCCCATACCATGAGCTTACACCTGAGGTGTGCCCAGGGAAGCATCCCATGACCATGAAGGTTGTTCACTCAGCAGTTTTGGGAAGGAAAGCACAGGACAGGAAGTATGTGGCAGAAACACTTCTCACACTGTGTATCTGTAGGACAAAAGAATGAGTGGGAGAACCCACAGTCTACACATTGGGACAACAGCAAACTGCCTCCCCTGACCTCCCACTGAACCCCAGTGCTCCTGGGGCAATCCTGCCCCTTGCTCTGTGCTCTCCTGCATCCTCAATCCACTGCTCCATTCCCAACACTGCATCACAGGGTGCAGTGCCATCATGAAGGGCACCGGGCTTCTTTCTCTCTATCCCAGCAGTCTGGGGGACAGCAATGAGTGTAGGCTTTCCTCCCACAAGTGAATTGCACTGTTCAGGAAGTGTAGCATGCCACGTGTGATACAAAACCAGCACAGCTTTCCCCAGATAAGAGTGGGAATCAAGGAGCTTTTTGCAACTGACTCAAACATTCTATCATGAAACAAGTGTGCCATTGCCTTTTCAGAGATTTGATGAAAACCTGAGGACTGAGGTTGTATAGGCACAAAGAGGAGCTTAAATAAAAGACAGCATAAATAGAAACAGGTTTTGCAGCCAAGATCTAAAAATACGGAATGGTAAATAAATGGTCTCTGTTAGTTCCTTTGTCTTTTATCTAGCCCTGTCAGATTAGTATATTAAATTATTTAGGCTGGATTCATTAACCAAAAGGTCTGATTTTCTTTTAAATCTTACAAACATCTTTTGTTGCCTGAAGCCTGGCACAACTATTTTGCTTCCCCCTCCCCTCCATATGCACTGCAAGGCATAAAGTTAATATGCTTTTTGCAAACCACATAATCAGCTAGGTGATATTGAAATGCCTCCAAAAGCCTTAGCAAGTGCAATGTGCTCAAATCTCTTCAGCAGCAGAAGGACCCTTTAGGGATAAATATTAAATGTGGTGCGGTGGGATTTAGCTCCATGCCTCCTAGTACTTTTCACAGGAGGCACACAGCTGAAGCTTTCTGCACCATGTTAAAAATTTAGGCCTTGATGTTTAAATATTGAACAAAATGTTTAATGTGAGAACATCAGTTGCTCGCTCTTTGTTGTTCAGCCACTACCAAAAAGGGATGGAAACAGTTTATGAGCTTTCATATTGCCTGCTTTCACTGATGCTGCTAAAAATGAGGGCACCATTCAGGCAATTCGTGAGCCTCTACCAATGGCACAGAAGTGACAATTTTAATTTACTTCATGGTTCATAAAGAGAGAACGTTAAAATTCCCACCCTGGCTTTCAACATCACAAGCACTACAGGATGATGGACTGAAAGCGAAGAAAAAAGTAGCAAGTTATCATCTCAGGAGGGAAATTTTTACTTCCCACCATGTTTCAGAAATACTGGTTGGAGGCAGTATGGGCCACCCTGGGGAAAATACAGCTGCCATATAAAAGGAATAAGGATCACCCCTGCACATGGACCCCTCACCACTTGCTGTGTCCCTTTATCTGTAATATTATTGATATCTGCCCCTCTGTTGCTATTTCACTGTATATTTGTCATGCTGTGGAAAGGACAGCAGCCATAGAATTTTGTCTTCACATTTCACTGTAGAAGTCAATTTAGGCACTCAGTAGGAGGGCACACAGATTATGTGAGTTGGTTTTTATGTGATAATATAAGTGTTTAGTACCTGGAGGCTAATCACAGTCTTCCAGGGCCTATGGACTTATGAAGATCCAAGGAGCTCCCAAAAGTTACTAAAAGGATGAGGAGATACAACTTCACAGAAAGGATATAAGCCTGTCAGACTCAGTAAATAGTGGAAAGTCAGAAATGGGCAAAGGGTTAAAGTATTTGTATTGCTATCTTGTAATGCTAGCAATAGATGTGTTTCACTACTGATTTCCTTCTTCTGTGGCCCTGTGGAGAGAGGAGCCCACGCTGGAGCAGGTTTGCTGGCAGGATTTATGACTCCGTGGGGGACCCTCAGTGGAGCAGCCTGTTCCTGAAGGAGTGCACCCCATGGAAGGATCCACATTGGAGCACTTTGTGAAGAACTGCAGGAGTGTCCCTTGGGAGAGACCCCACACGAGAGCAGGGAAGGAGTGTGAGGAGTCCTCCAGAGAAGGAAGGAGCTGCAGAGACCACATGTGATGAACTGACCTCAGTCCCCGCTCCCTGCTCCCAGGTGCTGCTGGCAAGGAGGAGAGAAAATCGAAGTGAAATTGAGCCCAAGGAAAAAGGGAGGGCTGGAGAGAAAGCGTCTTAAGATTTTGTTTTATTTCCCATTATCCTGCTTTGATTTGATTGGTAATAAATTAGACTAACTACCCTGAGTCAAGTCTGTTTTGCCTATGACAGTAGCTGATCAGTTGTCTCTTCCTGCCCTTATCTGCACCCATGAGCCTTTTGCCTTATTTTTCTCTCCCTTGTCCAGGTGAGGAGGGGAATGACTGAGCTGCTTTGGTGGGCACCTGGTGTCCAGCCAGGAATAATCCATCACATAAAAAACCTCCAAAACAGAAAGAAAAGAGTTCAGAATAGTTCCCGTGCTTCTGAAGGCACAAAAAAAATAAAGTGAGAAGATCAGATGAAAGCAAAGAGGTTTGCAATTCATAGGCTTCAAATATTGCTTAGTGCTGCATGTTCCTTTTACATCAATTGCATCCCAAGAAAAATTCAGTTTGACTCTTGATGTATATTAGCTTAGGGTAATCCACCAACACTTTAGCCAGAAATCCTGGAAGTTTGTCAGCACAGTCTTCTTTCCTGATTAGTAGTGTAAGAATCTCAGAGTTAGGCAGTAGGAAACAAGAAAGCAGGTAGAGAGTAAGTGATCAGCCAAGCCTTTAGTGGCAAGTGATCAGGAAAATATGTTGGAAACCTGTTTTACACTACGACATCATCTTACATGTGAGTAGGCATTGTCCCATGAGTTCTTGTATACAGATTAATTTTATCATTTATGTGGCTACAAATTGGAGATGAAAAAATCATGTGCTGGTGACAGTTACTCTGTGTATTTTCTGAATAAATGGAGGAATTATCTATTAAGCAGTGCAGAGAGATGAAAGTCAGACCTGAGCAATGCAGAGAGATGAAAGTCAGACACCTGTGGGTCTTTTCACAACTCATGCTTACTGACGATTGTGTGGCACCCCCAAGTCAGCTTATCTGTGTGCCTTTTGGATGCCAGCCTGCAGAAAGGACACAGCAACGTTTTCTTCTCAGAGGCCTCAGGGCTTCTGAAGGCAGCTTAACTGCTATTAATGGAACTGAAAATGGACAGAAAAGCCTTCTTTTGCTTTTTCGTTATTTAATGGTATCCTGAACTACAGATATGCTCCAAGATTATTTTGCCTGTTCACTTTTTCCCTGTTTAATAAGAAACAACTCTATCAGAACCAGTTACACTTCATCACATGGATTTCAGTAGGAAACATTAAGGTCAGTTTCAGTTGCATGGCCTAAAGTGCAATGCCCCTGCACAGCCCTCTGCTGTGATATCAACACAGTCCTCTACTTTTTAAACTACCTCCTCTCATGGAAAGCTTTGTCTGCTTGGGCCACTGGTTTCTGAGATACAGGAGCTATATCTTGAGGGATCTGCTTGTCTGTCTTAAATTCTGTCATCCAACCCAACAGAATCCCAGGGGTTGACTGTGCTGCTGTTAGGTCACCAAAGGTCTCCAGCTTCAAAAGCATGAGCTGAGACCTTGCTGGAGACAGGCACCAAAGCCATCTCCAAGTGTAAGCAAGTACCTGATCACCCATGCCAAGAATTCAAGATGGACAGATGGAAATGCTGGTCATACTTCCCCTGCCCTTGTGTTCTGCTAACTGTGAAGCTGGAGTGTCTTCTGTCAGAAGACAGAACAGCCACAGAACCTCACTTGCTTGGGGTTTTTCTTAACAATTGCCTGTGTTCTGCAGGATAGTTTAGATGACTTACTGAAGTCCATTCTATATTTATAATCCATGATCATTAGTTATTAGCCAGGAAAAATGATAAAATGGTAAAGAGAAAACATGTAGAATGACCCAAACCCTGATAAGTTTCTCAAAGCAAACATTAGTTATATGGTGTGATCTAGAACATATGCAAGTTGAACTCATGCAATATATTATTTAACATAGGCTACACTAAGGTTCATCACAGTGACTGAGTTGCACTTTCATAATAAAGAAGTGTGTTTTCAAAAAAGGCAGTTCAGAGTTCCCTGAGGGTAACCAGACGAACACTGACTCTTTTTATAATAAATCACTGAAGAGACCAAGCTCCATTTCCAACTGTGGAAAGGAAATGATGATTGGGAAAAGAAGTAAAATATTACCTCTGCCTGAGGAACTCCATGCTAGCATACTAAACTCAATGCTAAGATTTGCATTTGGAGAACAATGGCTTCCACTGACTTCAAAGGCTGGGGGATTTTTCTTGTTCCTTTTCTTTAGTTTCCAAGAAAAAAAGATTCCAGAATGGTGTAGGGAGAGAATGGAGACAGCACTAGGGAGAATTAAAGAAGGTCAATAGAGAAGCTTAACAAAAATCACAAGAAGATAATTTGATGACAGAATATAAATGCTTTCATGAGGAAAAGATGACCACTATAAAGATTGTTTAATGTAACAGAAAAGGACAGAATTCAGTCTTTTTCAAAGCTAGGCAAATTCAGACTGGAAATAAAACAGCATGTTTTAATGGATAATTAAGCGCTGAAAACCTTTCTTTACGACCTGATTGAATAGCCATCTCCCTTTAAATGCATCCTCTGTGACACTCTGCCTCTCTGCAAAGATGTTTTCTAACTCAGTCATGGGCATTAAGCAGAATCACTGACTGATAATCTGTGGCCTGGGTGATCCGGGAAGTCAAATCACAAGGCAATAATGATGGATTAAGACAGTGGTGCCCAATTCTTCCATGTGCTTGTCCAAACTCCCTGTGTACTATTATACCCTCTAAAATTCTTGTACAGACCTAATCTTTCAGTGTTCTTTACATAACCTTTCCAGCAGGTGAAGTTTCACTGATCTCTGTGCACAAAATATTTGATTACATCACATCAGAAGATATTACTAGTGATATTACACTAAGCCTTAGTTCTGTCTCCAGTAGGTCCACCTCCATGTCTCTGTGGATCATTTTTGATTTAAAGAGTATTAAAATGCATCCATTCCTGGAGATATCTTCCAGATCCTTAGACTCCAGTATAAATTCACTATGACTACCAATTTTTTGCGCATCTTCTACTTGCTGAAGCAAGCCAAACAAAAAACAAACAAACAAAACAAACAAACAAAAACAAAAGAAAAGGTGGTATTTTCCCCAACAATTTAATTATGTCTTTTGTGTTTTTATCTCCTTGACAAGATAATACTTAGAATTTCACTGATTATCCTCTTGGTTGCTAAGTGACAGTAGAACTGAGGATGAGGAAAATTCAGTTTGCAGAAGAGCATCCACAGAACACTGGAACACTGTTCTCAATATAACACTTGTACCATTACAGTAGAACACATGTCATGGAAAATGATAAGATAAAGAACATCCAAGAAAGGGGCTCCTCCAGAAAAGCTGACGGTTTGCAAATTTGAACTGAAGCAGTCATTGCTCAAAAAAATAAATGGGTTTCAGAGTGAAACCCATGTTGTCATATACAATTGATACTTCCAGCTCATACAGCAGCCACTTGCAGGGCTCTGATTCAGGGGTTTCTTGAGCTTGCTGCCATAACCCAGCCATGCAAGGAAATGTGGGGTGTCAGTGGCTAAGTTTATTCTCCAGAAGATTTGATCCCAGTGAAGGTGCAATCAAGGTATTCTGTAAGTGGCAGGCTGACATTTCATGATCTCTGGTCCCTGTTCTTGGGGGAAATTTTAGCTTGCCAGATGTCTGCTGGAAACTCAACACAGCAGAGAGGAGACAGTCTAGGAGGTTCCTGGAGTGTGTGGAAGAAAATTTATGAGTGTTTATGACCTTTGGAAGAAGAGGCAGGCAACTCAAAAAGAATACAAAGATGTTGCTAGGTCATGTAGAGAGAAAATCAGAAAGGCAAAAGTTCAGCTAAAACTCAGTCTAAGCACTGCTGTGACAGATAATAGAATGTGTTTTATAAACACATCATCCACAAAAGGAGGGCTAAGGAAAATCTCCATGCTTTATTGTCACCCAGGAGGAGGAAAAGGCTGAAGTACTTAATGTCTTCTTTGCTTCAGTCATCAACAGTAAGACTGATATCCTCAGGACAAGTAGCCCCCTGAGCTGGTAGACAGGGACAGGGAGAAAATCCAGGAGGAAGTCATTAGTGACCTGCTGAGCCACTTAAACACTCACAAGCCTATGGGGCCAGCTGGGATCCACCCAAGGGTACTGAGGCAGCTGCTGGAAGAGCTGACCAAGCCACTCTTCATCATTTACCAGCAGTCCTGGCCCACTGGGAAGGTCCCAATTGACTGGAGGTCAGCAAATATAACATCCATCTATAAGAACGGCTGGAAGGAGGATCTGAGGAACTACAGTCCTGTCAGCCTGACCTCAGTGCCCAGGAGGGTTATGGAGCAGATCACCTTCAGTGCCCTCATCCAGGATAACCAGGGAATCAGGCCCAAAAAGCATGGATTTAGAAAAAGCAGGTCCTGCTTGACCTCCTTCTATGATCTGATGACCCACCAAGTACATGAGGAAAAAGCTGTGGATGTAGTCTACCTGGACTCCAGGAAATCCTGTAGTACTGTCTCCCATGGCATTCTCCTGGAGAAGCTGGCAGCCTATGGCTTGGACTGGTGCACTCTTGGCTGGGTGGCCAGGCCCAGAGAGGGGGGGGGAATGGGGCTACATCCAGCTGGGCNAGAGAGGGGTGGTGAATGGAGCTACATCCAGCTGGCAGACAGTCACCAGTGGTGTTCCCCAGGGCTCGGTACTGGGGAAAGTATCTTTACTGATGAGAGGGTCAAGGGTACCCTCAGTCAGTTTGCAGATGACACCAAGTTGGGGGAGGGTGTTGATCTGCCAAAGGAAGGCTCTGCAGTGGGATCTGGACAGACTGGAATGATGGTTTGAGGTCAGTTGTATGAGATTCAAGAAAGTCAAGTGCCAGGTCCTGCCCTTGGGTCACAACAACCCCTGCAGTGCTCCAGGCTGGGGACAGAGCAGCTGGAAAGTGGATCAGCAGAAAAGGTCCTGGGGCTGCTGATTGACAGCAGCTGAACATGAGCCAGCGTGTGCCCAGGTGGCCAAGAAGGTCAATGGCATCCTGGTCTGTGTATCAAGGATAATATGTGTCGCGGCAGGTGGCGGATGGTAGGGTGCCACGACCTTCCGAGAGCATCTCCAGTAGGAAGCCGCTCAGCAGGGCCACTACACTCACACACACACACACCCCCGGATATCTTCTTAAATGGATCCACAGCAAAGAGACAGGAAGGGTCTTCATTTAGAGTTCGACAGGGTAGGTTTATTCCAGCTATGCACGTGAAGGGGACCAGGGATGAAGAACCAAGAACATGGGANGTATCAAGGATAATATGTGTCGCGGCAGGTGGCGGATGGTAGGGTGCCACGACCTTCCGAGAGCATCTCCAGTAGGAAGCCGCTCAGCAGGGCCACTACACTCACACACACACACACCCCCGGATATCTTCTTAAATGGATCCACAGCAAAGAGACAGGAAGGGTCTTCATTTAGAGTTCGACAGGGTAGGTTTATTCCAGCTATGCACGTGAAGGGGACCAGGGATGAAGAACCAAGAACATGGGAGGGTCCAGGTTTTTATCTGAGGGCATGGGGGCAGTACACAGGCGGGGCTAAGGTACAGGAGCTGATGGGGAAACAGTGAGGGAGGAGCAGGGGAGCAAGGGCCAGTGGGAGGACAGGGAAGGGAGAACATTCTGGATCAGGGACATATAAAGTAACAAGGGGCAGAGAGGCCAACGGGCCAACCCGGGAAGCAAAACTGGGGTACATTAACATAACACAACAAAGCATGCTGGGGGAAGCCTTTTGTGTCTCCCTGACCTGGAGGATATCTAGGCTTAGGGACTGTCCCACCAATGGACTTTCCTGGTCCCTTGCTCGGTAGGCCCACCAGCCTCCACAAATATGGCCAGCAGGACCAGGGCAGTGATTGCTCCTTTGTACCTCTGACTTGACGTGGCACATGTGCCATGGTCTAGTTGGTATGGTGGTGTTTGGTCAAAGGTCGGACTTGTCAGTTTTGAAGGTCTTTTCCAACCTTAATGACCCTATGACCAGTATTTTTATAGTTCTAAGGAGTGCTCTGTTTCCATGTGGCTGCCTCAGAAAGGGTTAAGGACTGCCTCCTACACTCATAATTTGGGAATGACTGGAGACGTTCTGCATGCACTGTTGAGGATATATCTAAATCTTTGTTTGCTGGCCCCAGGTGTCCTAAGAACACATAAGCTTCTCTGGGGTTTATGTAGTCCTGCATTCAGTCAACAGCCTTGTTATGGATTTGAATCATACGGAAATGCAATGACACAGCAGAGCAATACCTTACCACACAATTTATTATTTCAGAGCAGGAAAGAGGTGTGTGTGTATCTCTGAAGAATAACAGGAAATCCATGCCAAAATTTCATGTGGCAAGTAATCTCTACAAATATATGTGGGGGGAAGGTGTTTTAAAATTTGGTTTTATTTCTCATTATCCTGGTCTGATTTGATTGGTAATAAATTATTAAATAAATTAATTAATAAATTCCCCCAAATCAAGTCTGTTTGTCCATGATGGAACTGGTGAGTGATTTCTTGACCCATGAGCCTTTTATTCTCTTTTCTCTCCCCTGTCCAGCTGAGGAGGGGAGTGACAGAGCAGTTTTGGTGGCCACATGGTGTCCACCCACCACAATCACAAATATTAACTGTACTTTATTTTTCCTTGAAATTGCCTATGTAAATATTCTAAAAGAATATTTGGTATGTTAAATTAAAAATATGTGGGGTTATATAAACAAATGGCATATTCGTTAATCTTAACCATATAGATTTAGATTATCAATTCTTGAAATCTTACCTTTGTTTTGTGATTGTTTTTTGTAAAAAAAGGTATTTTATAGGCGTGTGGTCTTTATGTTCAGAAATCTGGCAGAATAAGATTAATTCAGAGCTCCAAAGAGGAATTTTGTTTAGTTTATTGTTTTGCTTTTGTCTTGAATCTTCCAGTGAGGTGGAATGACTATATCCCATCTGTTTCATTTTACACTTCTATCCTTGCAGCACTTTACTATTTTCTGTCTTACTTTGCCCACTTACGGGACTGACCAGCTGGCCACAGATCCAATTTAGGCAGCTGCTAGATGCTCCAGTGAGGGAATACCTGTGCCAGGGGGGGTTACTGGACTGATTTGCAACCTTCACATGAAGTCGTGAATATCTATTTGTAAAATAAGCATTCTCTTGCTGTTTCCGTCAGTGGATTAACACAGTACTTCTCACATCTCAAACTGGTTCACAGCATGTTATTTCTGATTAATTTACAAATATGGCTTCAGAAGACTAGCTTGGTTCGATCTATTTATTGAGTGAAACTGTAAAAGACAATACTTTATGAACAAGACAAAGATTTAAAAAGATATGTGATATAAAGTCCTTTGCTCTTGTTCCAGCTTCAAGCAGGCGATTGAAATGAAAATAAATTTTTAAAATGCATGATTATATTTTCAGTCGCTGTTTATTAGTTAATTGCATGTTTTCTGTATCCTGATATAATCTCTATTTGACCATCTAATAAGCAGGTGTACCATTCTACTAAAATATTAGTCATAAATACCACCTAAAGGCCTCCCTGGTTTTTAGCAGCCATCTGGTTGTTAGAGAAAACCTGGCTCAGATGGAAAGTAAGAAAAATGCAGAACTCCAAAATAGCTCATATTTGAGGAGAAAAAAAATCTAGTTCTGGGTTAGCAATCTAACAACCCACCCAAAGCTGCTGGGTGAAATATGAAAAGTGAAAAATTTATCCAGGCCTAATGCTTCATAGCAAAGCATCTTGGAAATTCGTGACACAGCTTATCATAAACACATAAAGCCTTGTGCTAATGGACAGCCAAAATAATGGGTGATAACAGGAGTAGTTAAGACAATATTTCATATTTTGAAAGAGACTGGGATTTTTACAATAAACTGTGATTTAACATATCAAACTGCTCATGACAGACCTAAATTTAGTAACAGATGAATCCCAGTACAGCAACAGAGCCAACAACTATTTTAAAACTATAGGCTGGTTTTATAAGCAGATCTTCATGCTACCTGCTAATATCCATTTTGTTGCTATTTCTAGCAGTTTCTAGTTTTATTTTGCAGCAGTTTCTAGGTTTGGTTTGCAGCAAGGAAAAAAAGAACAAGGACTTGAACCTCACCTTCAAATCAGCCACCAGGCAGGTAGCACTGCCCTATACATCTCTGTAGGACATTTACGAAGTGGTAAATGTTGTTATGTTCCTCCTCTCTTTTCTCTACAGATACGCAAGTGAACATTTGAGCTTGTATATACAGACTTTTTATTTATGGTGTAACTGCAGATTTTGCTATGACACCTCAAGTATTCAGTATTCTCTAGAAAAAGCTAAAAGTCACTTTATATCCTTAAACTGGGCCTTTTAACAGATATAATTCATGAGTTTTCTCATCTCTAAAACACTGTGTTGGCAGTTACGAGGATTGTTGAGTTGATGTTATGAAAGTACCTGGAAAGCAAAAAGTGCCTCATTGGATGTTAAGTATTATTTGTATTATTATTTATGTGTTGAAGGTTTTGGTTGACCTTTAAATGGCACTGGCTGTTGGGTATTTTCAGCCATGTTCTGTGTAATTGCATGGAAATATTTTACCCAGACAAAGACAATTTTTTTTGGGGGGAGGGGGAAGTTTTCCTTGTTTTTCTTATATTAAAATAAATCTGCAGCTGGTTCTCCAAGGGCTGACGGAGGCCTGACTCAGCCCCTCAAGCTGTCACATGGTTTGTCAACCCTGTGGGACCAGGCAGGATGAAGGGGTCTCTCACCCAGAACCTCCTGGACTATTTGACTTGCCCTTTAATTTCTGACTGTGGGAGATAGGATTGAGAACCCGAAATGTTTAGCTGGGATCCTGTGGGCTGAACATGTGGGGTTACAAGAGTAGGCTGTAGGCAGCCTTGGCCTTGATGGCTTGCGGCTGTGTCCCTGGGAGGAGGGAAGGCCAGCATTGAATGCAGGTGTGCTGATTCCTACAACAAGAAGCACATGAGTAGCCCAAGGGATGATGGGTATAAGGGCTGTGCTGTAGGATCACAGGGCAGCAGATACTGAGCCGAGTTGGTGCCTGTGGATGTNCAATCCACTTGGGGGAAGTGGAAAAGCCGGCCGGCGCGTAATCCCTGGGCGGGGGTGTGCCCAGGAGAGCCGTGAGTAGCCTACGCATGTAAGTCCAGGATTGGACTGCCTTGGGCGGCTGTGCCTCTGGGAAGGACGGTGAGCCGCTGTAGCTCTTGCCCAAGCAAGTCTGGGATTGGACTGCTTTATGGGTGACCGTGCCTCTGAGAGGGATGGTGAGCCGCTGTAGCTCTTGCCCATAAGGTCAGTGAGCTGCTGTAGCTCTTCCCATGCGTGATTACTGCAGATGGTGCCACAATGTTATACTGCAAACTATGCTGGCCTGGTGTAAGGCAATATCTGGAACTATGTTGCCCCTGTGTATGGCAACAGAACACAATTCATATGAGCTGAAGGAGGGTGTCCCTCTGTAAGGAGGAGGTGATGAGTTGGAAAGCACATCTGGGATCCAAGACCAAGTGTTCCCTCCCCTGATTTAGAGGATGAGAAGGCAAACATCTTTGACAACTTAACATTTATCTGCCCTCATTTTCTTTATCTGTCATTTTATGCTCTCCACATACAGGTTTTCAGAGATAAAATGAATGCCTATAAATTATTTTGAACATCCCAGATGAGTGATTTGAACCAGGGGCTGGATTATGACTGGCTAAGGCACAGTATGGTCATGGCAACAAAAAGGATCATCTTGACAGATGGTGAAGTTGATATTTTTGTCTCTTTGGTTCTCTTTTTGCATTCATTTTAGAGTAAACTGGGTGATTTTTCCTGGAATGATGAGTTGTCTGCCTGGACATTTGTGTATAAGCCTAGATGAAACATATCCAGAGCTTTACATAGATCCAGCTTTCCTTCTTTTTAAGTGGGAAACCTCTTGCTGCCTGTATTAAAAGAAAAAATGAGGCCTTTGTTCAACTGTTTTGTCTCCAAACTACTTAAATTTCACTCCTGAAGATAAATCCAGTACCCTTGCCAGACAGCTTTTTAGAAGACTGTGGCAATTAGAAATCCAGGAAGAACAGATTTGTTGCTCTATTTCTACAGCTAGGCCAGACACTGCCAATGAAAAAAGAAGCTGGCTCAGAACAAGATGGAAATTCTAAACTTTCAGACTTATCAGTTCTGAAAATTGCTCATGAAAATCTGCCTGTTCAGGCCTAGTAATAGCCAGATGGAAAAATTCTATATCTTTAAGGACTTGGAGGTTTGCTTTATCATATTCAGAGCACTTTTTTTTTTTTTCAAATGTTGATCTCACTTATTGAGTAGAAATATATAGCAGTGTTTGAGGGGTTTTCTCTTATTGTGATAATAGCTAACTGAAGCTCCTCTGTGACAAGGTGACCCACTAAGTCGATGAGGGAAAGACTGTGCATGTTGTCTACCTGGGCTTTAGTAAAGCCTTTCACAGTGTTATCCACAGCATTCTCCTGGAGAAACTGGCTTCCCATGGCTTCCCAGGTGCATGGTTCACTGATGGTCAGACTCAGAGAGGGGTGGTGAGCTGGTGGGCAGTCACCAGTGGTGTTCCCCAGGGCTCAGTACTGGGGATAATTCTATTTAACATCTTTATCAATGATCTGGATGAGGGGGTGAAGGGCACTCTCAGTCAGTTTGTAGATGACACAAAGCTGGGTGGGAGTGTTGATCTGTTGTCGTGTGGGAAGGCCTTGCAGAGGGATCTGGAGAGGCTGGGTCAATGGACTGAGGCCAATTGCATGAGGTTTAAGACCAAGTGCCAGGTCTTGCCCTTGGGTCACAACAATCCCCTGCAGTGATACAGGTTGGGGGCAGAGTGGTTGGAAAGCTCCCCAGAAGAAAATGACCTGGGAATGCTGGTTGACAGCAGCTGAGCATGAGCCAGAGTGTGCCCAGGTGGGTAAGAAGGCCAAAGGCACCTGGTCTGTATCAGCAACAGTGTCACCAGCAGGACCAGGGCAGTGATTGTCCCCCTGTGCTGGGCACTGGTGAGGCCACACCTCAAGTCCTGTGTCCAGTTTTTGGTCCCTCACTGCAAGAAAGACATTGAGGGGCTGGAGAGTGTCCAGAGAAGGACAATGGAGCTGGAGAAGGGACTGAAGCACAAGTCTGATGAGGAGCAGTTGAGGGAGCTGGGGATGGTCAGCCTGGAGAAAAAGAGGCTCAGGGGGGACAGCATCACTCTCTGCAACACCCTTAAGGGGGCTGTAGCCAGGTGAGGGTCGGCCTCTTCTCCCAGGTAACAAGTGACAGGATAAGAGGAAATGGCCTCAATTTGTACCAGGGGAGGTTTAGGCTGGATATTAGGACAGATTTCTTCACCTAAAGGTTGTCAAGCACTGGAACAGGCTGCCCAGGGAAGTGGTTTGCTCACCATCCATGGAGGTATTTAAAAGATTTCTGGGTGTGGTGCTTAGGGACATGGTTTAGTTGCAGACGTAGTAGTGCTGGGTTAGCAGTTGGACTGGATGGTCTTAGAGATCTTTTCCAACCTAGATTATTCCATAATCCTATGATAAACATAAATATAAAAGTCAATACTACACAAGACCAGAGCTCACACCATCAAGTGCAAATTTTGTTTCTAAATGTACCCATTTCATGTCAAGCAAAATGTGGAAGATTTAAAATAAAATAACTCCCAAAGATTAATATAAAAATTAGCAGCATGTATTTTATGTACACACAAATGTTTTCAGAACTTTGCCTGACTCTGGTTTTTGTTCTTCATCTGTCATACTCGTTCTAGTTTCATCAGATGGGAGAGAAAAAGCCTGAATTGAATGTCAGTTGTTCAGAAAGTCCAGAAACAATATCCTGACAGTTCTCAGCAATTCACTTAATGAAAGACAGCTGCTGGATTTGAAGAGCTAAACAAACTGTCTTTTGATTTGAACTGTTTAGGACAGAGGCACCTTCACTAGGAGCATGAATCAGACAGATGTGCTCCTTAACAATATCTGCCAGTCACTTTCTACAGATCTCAGATCAAAAAGTAATTCTGCTCTAATCCAGAGACAGTACATCAGATATCCACTGAATTAAGAAACAAGTCACATGTTCTGCTTTCCCTCTCACTATTACCTCCAGATATGAACTTGGATATGAACCACTAGTTGTTTGCTTTTTCCATTGAACCTGACATTTCTATAAAGCTGAATTACACTTATAAAAACATTACTTGAGAAAAAAGTCACCTGGGCTACCTGTGTGTGTATATCAATATCCAGCATCCCAATTTCTAATGGCTAAAGTGAACATGTGATAAAAAAACAGGAAAAAACTGTGTAGGACAAATAAACCTCATAATGGTGCCACATTGTTTCCGCTCTTAGGTCTAGCAGAAAGTCAGGTTTCCAGCTGGGAATTACAGACCCATTCCAGACAGCAGCTGGGAGCCTGTCCTTGCTCCACACAACCATTCACCATGGGACAAAAGCAAGTGCTTCACTGCTTGGTGGAAGGAGGACTAAATGGCTCTGCTACAAGGTCCACATCTACAGAATGCTATGTCTTGGGATTTTGAATGTCATAGGAAGAAATATTTATTCGTATTTTAACTAGCTCTGCCTTCCCTTTTTTGTTTCTGTCTTGGCCCCTTTCTTATCTCTGTCTTAGGGACAAACACAACACAAGTGTCTGGGCTCTGCAAACCACTGTGGACATCAGTGATGTTCACTGGTGTTTCAGTCTTCTCGGGGAAGAGAAGAATGGAAAGAGAAACCTGCTTAGCATAGGAATGAAACGTTTTCCTGTTTTTCCTATCAAGGGCTGCCTGAGAACAGGGCTGTGTTTACAGACCCGTCTGTCTGCAGGCAGGTCCTACCATCACTAGGGCTCGCAAGAGAGCTGCAGGAGCCAGCCCTGGCTCGCCGCAGGAGCTGCTGCTCCTCTGCTTAGCCCAGGCTAGAAGGCAGCTGCCTGTGCCTGCCTGCTGCCAGGAACGGATGGAAATCCTGGGAGGGCAATCTGCACAGCAGGAAGTCTTACAGCCCCTGCCACAAGGTACAGAGGGATGCCCTGGTACCCAAAGGAACCAGGCTCTGCAGATGCTGCCAGATGTGTCTGTGGAAGTGGATCCTTCAGACCCTGCACAGGTCTCTGCTGCTTGCTGCCCTCCATCTGGTTGTGCTGTCCCTGTTCCTGGGCTGTTTATGAGCTCTCAGCAGGCAAACACTGGTGTGACATCTTTTTCTTAAATCTCATTCTCATGCAAGCCCTGACAGAGTGAGAAAAGTTGTTTTTTTTAAAAACCACCGTGCTGTTACACCCAAACAAACACCTCTGAGGAGTGAAATGCCCTGTCATTATTTCATAATTAATCATATGGCTTCTCCTGGCACGGTGGATGACACCACTGCTGGCATCAACTCAGTGTGGGTTGTGCCTTGACACCAGCACCATCATTTCACTGTCATCTCCCTCCCATTCCAGCCCCCCAGGAAAGCACTGCTGGGAAGTGGAACATGACCAGCTGCATTTCTGAAGCACATTCAAAGCCATTTCTGTATGCTGTGTCTCCACAGAGCTGGGACAACTTGACATAATTATTGTGCCACATAAACCCTTTCCTAAACAACACGGCTGCTGTCAGAAAGCTCCTCCTTGATAGGCACTCACTAACGGATTTTAAAAATAATTGGTTCATATTTTCACAGGTGCTGAGCTTGTAATCCCAGTCATTTCATTACAGGGTAGGGTACAATGAAGTAAGGAAGTGCCAAGGCATCACCGAGGTAAAGCGGATCACCTGCTTCTGAACTTGAAGAAAGAAAACAGACAAGTTCTCCTATTCCTGCTTAATTAACATCTCATTTGCATTTGGGTATGCAGCTGCTCAGCTGCACTCAAAAATGTGCAGCTCTGAGATATGGGAGACCCTGAAAACAGCATTTGGGCAAAGATTCCACCTTGCCCATTGTGTGCCCCCAGGCCCTGCTTAGCCAAATAACTGATAACTGAGACCCATGTGTTGGGAAGATTTGTGCTTTAATGGGCATAGCAGTGGCTTGAGAAGGGAAAATACATGATTTAATACATTATTTATACCCCTGCACTGAATGCTAAAGTGCCTTCCCTTGTGCAAGGTGAGTGTCTAAGCACTGTTTGGTGGAAGAATAACCTAACAGAATTTTGTCTCTGTTTTAAGACTTGGTCCCCTTGTGACTGTCATTCAGATAAGGATATTGTCCCTAGGAAACATAGCTTTTTGTCATTCCTAAAAATTGTTCATCACATCTGATTTAGTTGAAATTGCCCTTTGGGGGCACACAGATGATTCACTAGTACAAAGTCAGCCAGAGCTCAACACTGCCTTAAAGAAAGGGGCAAAGCAACATCCCTTCAGGCCTGTAGAAAGCAAATCTCTTGCTGATGTCAAAGACTTTACACCAAGGTTTTGCAGCACCGGGATCTTCTCGGGCTCCATTTTAGCTGTCTTAGACTGGTCTTCTGAGTTAATGATTACAGGAATATGTAAGAGCACTTTGGGCTTTCTGAAGCTGTTGGATGGTGTTTGTAGTGCCTCTTGACCTCATTTTCCAGAGGAGGCAAAGAGCACAAGAAGAGACTTGGAGAACTGTATCTCACGGCTTCTGAAAAAAAATAAAGGAGTGGTCTGGAAGAGATGTGGAAAAGCAGAAATCCTCCAGCAGTATCCAGGTGTCCCTGCAGCTGCGTGCTGCAATGTGAATAATGGAAAAATGCTTTGCTGGGGAATAAGGGTCTTCCAAGGGCTGACATCCTGATTTCTGAGGTACCTGTCCAAATCACTCCAACCCCAAGAAGTTTTCAGGTAATCTGTGCATTTAGTAAACCAATTGACCCAGATAAGAAACATAGGGACCTCATCAGCTGTCCATTTTTAGGCTACTGGTAGAAACAGCTAAGTTCCTTATAGAAATAAAAATACAAGGCAGTAACAGTTCCACCCTAAATATATCATTGTATGAAACAGAAGAAAGGTATGCTGCAGTGGTTTTGGAGTGATTCTCATAACAGGCTGTTCATACCAGTGAGTCCAAAGGAGGGCCACAAAGACTATCAGAGAGCTGAGGCACCTTTGCTGTGAGGACATGCTGAGAGAGCTGGGACTATTGAGTCTGCAGAAGAGAAATCTCCTGGGAGCTCTTATTGTGTCTTTTCAGCATCAAAAGCAGCCTACAGGAAAGCTGGAGAGGGACTTTTTATAAGGGCATGTGGTGATAGGATAAGGGGGAATTGCTTTAAACTGAAAGAGCGTAGGTTTAGACTGGATATTAAGAAGAAGTTTTTTACAAGAGCGTAGTGAAAAACTGTCACAGGTTGCCCAGAGAGGTGGTAGATGCCCATCCCTGGAACATTCAAGGTCAGGCTGGACAGGGCTCAGAGAAACCTGGCTGATTTGAAAATGTCCCTGCTCACGGCAGGGGACTGGACTAGATGACCTTCAAAGCTCCCTTCCAACCCAAACTGTTCTACAGCTCTATGATCCTATGGCCGTTCCAGTGAAAGACAGAGTAAAGCAAGGGGTCCAGGGTAAAAATCTGGCAGCATAAAAAAGTGAAAGATCGTGCTGATGAGTCCAAGAGTTCATCCTGGAGACAAAATTAGGAGCTTTCATGTTAAGAACTGGGGTGAATCTTGGACAGGGAGTAAGGATGTTTTTGCTCATTTCACTTCTCCTGCATTCAGGAAAGTGGTATTTTATATATTCATAAAATCATAGAATTTTTTGGGTTGGAAGGGACTTTAAAGTCATCCAGTTCCAACACCCCTGCCATGGGCAGGGACATCTTCCATTAGTGCACATTGTTCAGAGTCCCATCCAACCCAGTCTTGAACACTTCCAGAGATGGGACATCCACAACTTCTTTAAAAAAAAAAAAGTCAAAAATCTATGTCTATGATCTCTCCTCCTTAAAGAAACAAAAAGCAGTTTGAATTCTCCAGTCCATATGGGCTATGAAAGGCTGATGTTGCTTTTCTGGCTTACAACAATTCTTTGAGCTATTAATTAAAATGATACAAAGCACTTGGAACCTCATATTAATGACACAGTATCTGTGCATTTTATCACTTCATTGATTGCAGTCCTGGAACCTAGACAGTAACATTTCTCTGCATATTTTTGTCCTTTTACATTTCTGAAGCACTGCTCTGTTTTCTCTCCCAGGTTTAAACCATGATTAAGCTTAACTACCCATCTTTTTGTGTTTACATCCCTGTTCAGCAACATCCTCATTCGTTAGCTCTCAACACCAGGTTCCAGCAGAGTTTCAGAAACCACTGGTGCCAATGTCTCACAGTCCTCTGTTAGAAGCAATTAGTCACTTTGGTGAAATCTATCAAGGTGCCCTCCTTCTAAATATATATGCACTGTAATTCCCTTCAACAACTTCCTGTGTGCCAGGCTGGTGTTCAGTCTGTAAAAGAGAAAGCTCCAGAGAGACCCTACTGCATGCTTTCAGTATCTGAAGATGCTACAAGAAAGCTGGGATTGCACAGTGGTAGGATGGAGTCATAACAAAGTAACACCCCTAAGGCAAAGCAAACCTGAATCCATGATGCAGAATGTGCTGCTTTTTTTGGGTAATGTATGATCTCTGAACTTTGCTTATGCAAACAGTTGAGGGCAGGTGCAACTGCTTGTGGGGACAGGCAAGGTTCAGCACATGGATGAAGGGTGTGCCAACCCTAGAGCACGGGGACTTGCCTTCCCAAGCAGAAGGCTGGCTCAGAGAACGGAGACAAAGGTTCTTGCAACCTAAATAACAAAAGTGAGAGTCAGCTCCTGTGTCTTCATCCATTTCAAACATCCATTCCACGTTCCTTCCAGTCATTGGGAAAGAAGGACCAAGCATCACAGTGAAAACTTTCTTCCATGATCCCTGCCCAGACAGGCCCTTCTCCACTGACTCCAGAGGGAGTCTCACGTTTTCGAGGTCTCCGAGGGCCATCAGGTGAATCCCACAGTTCTCACCTTCCCAGCCTGGTTAGCAGGTGCAAATGTCTCACCACTTCACAACTCCAAGGGAATTCCTTCAGCAGGGTCGAAGGTCCCAAATACAAAGCTTGCTGCAAAATAGTACATGGAGCATCACTGGGAGACCACATGGGATTTCACCATCTTCCTCCTGATTCTGCTGAGGCAGTTTGTTCGTGTTGGGCATGCTCAGAGAAGCATCTCCAGTTACTACATCCATCAGGCTGCCTATGACTGGGCACATCACTCAAAATGCTTAAATGGGGACCTTCTCCATCACTCATTGCACACAAAACAAAACAAAAAACAGAAAACAAAGCAGAAAACATTTGCTGGGCAAATACACAAACTAAAGGTCCATTCTGTCTTCTTCATCTCTCCCTTCACAGGTTTTATGATGATTTCCAAGTATTTTTCTGCATGCATAAATCTTTGTTAGAAAGTAGAACTGACAATATGGGAAGCAGCTCTTCTCCAAGTAGAGATAATAATGCAGGAAAATGTCATTACAAACCAGTTTCATATATAGTATCTATATCTAGGAATTATAAAAGTATCTCAGTTTACCAGCTGCTATGAATCAATGCAAAAATGTAGTTGACAAGAACTACAGTTACAAGCTGACATTGGAGTTCGTTTGAGGACAAACCTGCTTTTTCAATTTATGCAAGGAAAAGAAGAATGGCAAGGGCAGAGAAAGGGGGAAAAAGCACAGCACAAAGCCAAAATGACCACAAGTCACTGTTCTTTTTAAGTGATCTTTTGGAAGATAAACACAAGATCAAAGATTGTCTAAATGAAAGCAACAGACTGGGTAATTTGTTTACTTCTTTTATGTCCTCCTACCTAGTTGAAGGGCAAGTTACTGTTCCAAAATTTGGATTAGCACCTGTAAATTGTGAGCATTCTGCAAGCAATGAGAGAGGCAGTCCTTGGAAGCCCTGACCCAGGATCTGCTGTGATCTGAGCCTGGTTTTTCATCTCCTTCAGCGACCTCACTGCCTCCCTGGATCAGTCCAGATATCTGCCTGGATATTTTTAGAGCATCTCTGGTGACAGTCATTCAGATTTCCTAGGGACTGAAGGAAAAAAAAAAAAGACAGACTTCATAGTTAGAACAGGCTGAGGCCAGCTGAGGGTCCTCAGAAATAAATGCTTTTTTCCTCCCCCTGTGATGAAAGGCAACCATGAATTCTCCTATTTCTTCCTCTTGTTGCTAGCAAGGATCATTTCAACCCTCAGCTGCGGTCTCTGCTTTTGTCAAAACTTAGTCTAAAGAGATGCTAAAGAATCAGGGACTGATAACCTGAAGGGATCCAGGATGGATGGGGTGGAATCTGTATGGCCACACTAAGAGTCATAGCAACAGCCTCTGGTCACACTGCAGCTTTTTGCCACTGCCAAAAAGGAGCAGGATGCCCTTCAGCCCCTCTCTGTCCCCAGTAAAGTCATCCCTGGCAAGAAGCAGAAATAATGCACCAGCCAAAGAAGTTTGCAGGTGCTTGTTTTCCAGTTCCCATTCAAGAACAAGGAGGCATTTATCAAAATTGAAAACTGAAAGTTCAAACAGGTTTTCCTAGATCACATGCAATTAAACTGTTTTCTCTGCAATGCAGCAAGTTCTTAAGGTAAAGTGCACAAGCAATTGCCGGGCAAAGTCTTGATGCCCAAGTTGTCCTAAACTGAGTAAAGAACTCAGAAGAGCCAATAAGCATCTGTTAAAATATTTTAAAATATTTGCCTATCACAGACCAGGGTGAAAGCTGGTAGAGGACAGGAATTATCAGGTGCTCAGGACCTAATCCTTCCTCTGCAATATCCAAAATGGTCCTTTTAAGAACTAGCCAGCATTTTATGCAGCCTGTTTTATGAAAGACTGACTAAAAGGACTGAGCCACATTTACCAGCTTCTGATAGGGTTTGTCAAACTCTGCTTCAACCTGGAATTAAACATCAGGTGCCAAGGGTCATGTGTCTGTGCTATTGTAGGAGCCTCATGGGATGCAACATGGGCTGACACAGTGGCTGGGTGACACAGCTTCATCCTTGAATATTGTGCAGGCCTTTGGCTTGCTGCACAGCCACTTTCCTCCTGGAATGTGTCAGATGACATAGCAGTGTCAGGGTTTAAACAAAAACTGGTGGAGTTTGGTCTCTGCTCTCAGTTGACAGGAGTTACCCCATTGCTTTACCAGGACACACATTTGGAAATAAGAGTTGCTTTCCATCTCCAACAGCCATCAGGACATTGTGCCCTATATGCTTGCCACACCACTGGGAAGAATGGGAAAAATTAAGTTGAAAAGGGTGTAACAAGGCAGGCTCCTGGAAGACTTCTTCCCTGGCATCAGTCCCCATTACACAGTCAGGCTCCCCCTCACGCAGTCCTGCTTGCTCCAGGCATTTACACCTATTGCTGCTCCCTTCAGCAAATGCTTGTTACCCTGGAGCCCAAAATTTACTGGCTTTGCATGAGGACAACCCAACCATGCCCTGTTCACACTCCATCCCTGTGCCACGGGTTTACAGTGGGTGGCCTTAAACCAGTCACTCAGTATTTCCCCTAATTTCTTGGCTGGAGGTGTGGGGCAAGAAGGGTGCTATCAATCAATTGCCAATTAATTGTAGCTTTAAACAGTCAGGGTCACAATGCTTTCAATTTCAGACAGTTCAGGAAGAAAGAATAAGCTATTTCCAGAGCTGAACGTTCTCAGTACTAGCTCCTTGTCCAGAAAGTGCTTACATTCACACCAAAAGTTCTCATTTCTCTGTAGCCTACACTGCCCAGGTGCTGTTCCCATAAAAAAGGCCACCATCTCTGTTTTTTAGGTGAAATCTTCAGTCCTTTCCCACTAACTCAGTACAAGCACATGTATTTGGGGTGCAATTGCATGATACCCATACATTTCCAGAAGACTCTCTCGGACAAGAGCTGCTATCCTAGCAGCACTGCCTTCACAAATAAATCACACACAGAACATTTTGTTTGCTGTTTCTAGCAGCAGCCAAGAGCCTTCTGACTGTCTGTTCTGCCTGAGGGCAGCCCATGCCCATCACATCATGGCCAAGCTATTCCAGAATATCTCTTAATTAGTTTGCGGAGATTCAGGGACAGGTGAGTTTTAACAAGTCTGCTATGACTCAACATATATTAGCACCAAAAATCTCATTTAACCAGCTGTTCCCCATCTGAAGTAAGTTAAGTAATTTTAAGAATCTTTGTTTTTCAAGGTGCTTTCGAGCTTGAACAATTCACTATACAATATTTAAACATTGTTGTTATGACCTTGGCCTACCTTGAAAGCAATGACTGTGTTAAGCCAAGGACCTGTTTTGAAGACAATGTTGTTGCTGAGATGGGTCAAAATAGCCATATTTTTTCAAGAAGGCTACCAGGTAACCTAGCATCTCATAATTTCTGCCTCGTACAACTAAAGGGAAGTTAAATAAACACATGAGAGAGACTGCATATAATGAAACGGGGAGTGTTTTTGACTGGGCCTGATCACATTTATTCCTTTTGAACTTGGTGGTGCTGCATGCCAGAAAACTTCCATTCATCGTCGCCAATTCAGAGGTTCTCTGGCATTTGAAGTAAATAGCAAAGCAAAAGTAAGACAATGTTTAATAAATGGCACACTGACAAGCCTGAGTCCATTTTTCTTTGTACAAAGCAATACTGAGTTATTTTATTATTTTTCCTAATGTTTTCCTTCCTTTCTGACCCTTGTTTCCCATTGCTGGTTTACAGCAATATAATAATCACTGGGCCAGTTTAAAACTGATCTTTTAAAACCTTTTAAAAATCTATATCTTGATGATAAATAGTAATGGCAGGATGATCTTTCTTTGTGTTCCATATTGCACATGAAAGAGCTTCCTGGAGGCACTACATGAGGGAGACTTACATCCAAGGAAAATATAAGCCAGAATTGTCTGTGAGGCTCTTTAGCAGTGCAGCTCTTAGGTTTATAAATAGGAAAGTAGTTGTTTATAAAAGTATATAGGGGGAAGCAAAGTTTGGGGAAGAGAACATCTCTCAGGCCAGCTGATAGGGTCAGAGAAGGGATGGGATTCATCAGCTTGCTGAGACCAGGTGGCAAATATTGTTTGCTACTACCAAGGCACAGACATTTCAAACAGACCTGCAGAACTTCACATACTGAACACAAGGCTCACAACTGGCTCCTGACTCACCCCACAGGCAGGAAACAGGTAACATCACAGTCAGGGCTTCCCAGCCACTCTCTTCATCAGACTTTCCACATTCATCTCTCCCAGTGAACGGGACCATGCAGAATTCATGGCTTCACCACTGTGGGACAGGGGCACAATCCTGTGTCACAGCTGCTGATGTGCCATGAAAATGGAAAGCTGAGTTTAGAGAAGCCCTGGCTGTGAAAACCTGGCAATGAGCATGAGTCCTGGCAATGAGCAAACCTATTAATTGGGGGAACTCCTCAACAGGGGAGTGGGTTACACAGATCTTGTGTGTAATGCTAAACTTTGAGATGTCCAGCATGGACAAGACTAAAATCACAATTTAGGGCCTAACAGAACAGAACAGAACACCTGGAATTTAACTGAGCTTTCTGTGTGTTTTTTGAAACAGCAGTAACAACCCTTGTATGTGTGGACATATACCAGAAGTGCAATTTGCATGGTTAATTGTAAGAACAACCTATGAAGCCAATTAGCTAATTGGCAACACAGCACATTGAAATGGTCAATGAGTAAGAGAAGTCAGAGCTGATAGCCTTTGTGCTCTGTCATCTTGTCATATGCCTGCTTCATGGGTGGTTTCTGACCAGCTGTATGTAAGTATTGTATTGCTTGTCAGATGGAATAAATAAAACGGAGCAGCATATAAATAAAACAGCATAGCAGCACAGATAATCCCAGTGAGAAGGGTCAAAGTCCCAGGCTGAAGAAGACCGTGGAGGCTGGCAGAACATACACCACTAGAAGAAGGCCCAGGCCAAGCATCACATAACCCAGCATACTGTCCAAGTCTCATGGCACAGTACGTAACATCTGGTGCACTTTGAGATAAGATTTGGATACTTGTGAGGTCTGATAGATGAGTTATGCCTGTGTACAAAGCATCTATGGTTTTCCTCAGCTATGTTGCACATTGAAGCTTTTGGGGGTTTATTTTTATCAAAGCTGCTGGAATCAGCACTGCATTACTGAGAGGCCAAGGAGATCTGTTTTCCACCACTGGGTGGAAAGCAGTTTTCTGACTGGGTGGTCTTTGGAGCTCACCACTGCTGGACAATACAGCTCTAAGTAGACTTAGATTATATTACCCACTGAAAAGAGCTATGGCTTAAAGAAAGATAGAAGGATTTCCTTAAGTAAAGAGAGGCACTAGGAACAGCCCAGCTGCTCCACTATTCTCTCCCACCTAAGGAAGGCATCATGTTGGAACATCCTTTCTCCTTTGATCCATAATTCACTTGAATTCCAGTCCTCTGGGACTAATGAAAACATTGCTTGACTCTTTGCACAGTGTTTGCTGATAGGAAAAGGTGATTATGATAAGGAAACTGTGAATTACTCAACCACACCTCAAAATGGTAGGTGAAGATCAACAGCTCTACCCCAAACCCTCACCCCTCATGTGAGACATTGGCCTGCACAGGCCACCTAAATGTGCCTCTCCCTCTCAGATCTGTTATGACCTGAGCCAGGTGTCAAGAATGATGAAAGTCTGGAAGTGTTCAGAAAAATTTCATCTAACTTTCTGTCCTCTCCAGTAATAGTCAGCTGTCTGAGAATACTGGCAAGATGGCCACTAATTTCACTGGATTTCCTTTTCCTTTCTGACACTGTTGTCTATTGAAACAAGCTAGGAAGAAAATTCTTTACAATATTAACAGCACTTATGCACCACTAGCCAAAATTTTCAGAGTGCTTTGTGAACATGAATTAATTAATCTGCATAGTGGAAATAGAAGTGATGTGACTTTGACTACTGTCCCCTTAGGTTTAAAGCAAGAGTGTGTAACTTGGTTTTGCATAAATTTATTTCTGGGTCAAGCCTTGCATATTTTGCCAGAATTAGCAATGGTTAGAGAAAGGAAAAAATATGAAAGAATGGAAGAGAATGGATTAAAAATTGCTTTCAAAAATTTCCTTGAAATAGAAACCTTACAAGAGTGTCTTCAGAGTTCATGGAATAGAAATAACATTTTAACAAGTTTAGGTCAATAGTGCCCAGGCACGAAGGATTTTCATTGGTGCTCTAATGGAATGGAAAGTCATTATAAAAATCTAGACGTGTTCAATTTCACAACAGATGAAAATTGAAACCCAGAGCTGGACTTCAGAGTCAGAAGATCCAAATTCTGATCTAGACTGTAATGTGACAAATTTCTTAAAACCTTCATATCTCTATATAATTTCTTATGACCCTTCATCTTAAGACCTAAGATGATATCAGTGAGGATGAATGATGGTGTTTAAACAGGTTCTTGTCTCACAGAAGAGTGTGAGCACTGGAGCTGTTTAGCCTGCATTACTGAACTCAAGAAATAATTACCAAAATTGTAGTTTGGTTTTAACATAGACACATATTTGAAATTTTTTTCTAATGTTACTTTGGACTTTCTCTAAAATGAGCTCCAGATAGTCAAGATAGACATGGAGAGGATCAAGGACTCAAACATTAGGTGTGGGTGCTGGGCAATGCTGTGTAGCACAGGGCACACTGAATCTCTGAGGAAAGATTGGGTGCACTTTACATCATTAGAA
Source organism: Pachycephala philippinensis (assembly GCA_013397055.1). Taxonomy (NCBI): domain Eukaryota; kingdom Metazoa; phylum Chordata; class Aves; order Passeriformes; genus Pachycephala; species Pachycephala philippinensis. The sequence goes on from VWZT01000889.1 coordinate 282,765, forward strand.
AAAATTTACTAACTTCACAATGACTATAATGGAGAAACACTGACATCACATGAGCCTCCTTTGGACCCTTCCTACCACCAGCTCATGGTCACGAGCCCACTGTTTTAATCCTCTCTTCCGTTCTGCACTATCCCATTCCTTTTATTCTATCAAGGTTTATGCAAATTATCACTTGAAATTGTAAGGTTTTACTGTTCTCTTAAACTTTCAATTTAACTTCTTCCAGAACCACTTTTTTCAGTCCCTACCCAACAGCTTCCCAAAGACGTTTACAGAGACAAAAGAAGTTGCATTATGCAAACCATATCTAAAAAGTGTCAGGAAACGGGGCTCTGCAGTTCTTATCCCTATGGGCCAGAGTCAGTTCCTTCCTGGTGTTGCACCACAGTCATTCCATCCCTTTTCCTGCTTCAGCACATCCTGACAAGGTTTCACATGCATGCAGCCAGCATGGGTGGGTGAATTAATTTCATCACTTGATCAGGCATTCATGGAAGTAGAGGACCAGAAGGACCTTTTTACCCTAAGGAAAAGTATTTATACTTATATCATCTGTGAAAAATTTGTGTGCTAACCCTCTTAAAAATAGTCAGTGAAGAAGATCCCACAAAATCTGCATACTGTTTGTGCTATGCATCTTTCATATTTTTAAATATTTTCCTAATATGTAATTTACATTTTCCTTGATGATTAAATTGATTAATGTGAACTGATTTCTTCCTTACAACATGCACAAATGATGACATTCTCATTGGCCTCATCACATCATTTTACAGACTGAATATGATTTAATCTCCTACATTCTCTAGAATTCTTCTCTAGATTAACACTAGATTAACACACTTCTCTAGATTAACACTTTCTCCAGCCTTTTCAAAATTTTTTTCTGTATATTTCATTTGGATTATTTTCTTTTTGCCTATATCTTTATTTTAAAGTTATTCTGGTTATTTTTAAAGTTACACTTCTCTGGTCTTACATCCAAAGCTTTTCTCAATACCTCTCAGAAGAAAATTTTTGCAACAATGCCCCTTTTTAATGTAATTTCAATTTGTGATCCCCAATATTCACCATGCTCTTTTTGGCAGTTGTACTATGGCAAATATTAACCACCTTGTGTTTGTCCATCTTTCCAAAATACAGCACTTGGCTCCTGACTTTCACGGAATTTCATCTGATCACTTTCAGGCATTCTCTCCCATTAAAAATTTGTCTCAAAGCTGATCTACCAAGAAGATTTTACAGCCCAATTCTGTCCAGGGATCTCTTCAGCTGTTGCCTCTTCATCATCAAAATCACTCACAAAATAATGTCCAGCTCAGCAGACTAGACTGGGTCCCTCTGAACCCCGCTCTTTCACTGTAAAAATCTCTTTCTCTGTGGATCCTCAAAACACATTTACATTCACTGCCTTCATTTAGACCCCACTCTCTAACCTAGGACCCTCTTAATGGAGGTGGAAATGAAGGAGAAATGACTGACACACCCCATCATTTGTCCTGCTGAACTCCTGTGTTGGTGGACTTTGGCTGTCAGGGACCTAAACTCTATTCTGCTTATGTACATGCTAGAGTCAACTGGGAGATCATCAATAGCATCACTAAAGCTGGTTCTATTACTCACTAAACAGGTCTCATCTTCTGTGTCCACATAATTTTCCAATTCTCTTTCAAGAAAGAAAATTAAATTAGTTTGGCCCAATTTGCTATTGACACGTCCACTCATTGCTCTTCATGACTCATGCTAAGTGGAAGGAAGCACCTTTAAGAATATTTTATTATTCTACAAACCTGAAGAAATTGATTATTTAGTAATCTTTTCTAGTGTCTACCTAGGTAACAAAGTTAAAGTAGCTGATCTTGAAATCCCTGATCCAATGTATGCTTTCCTTCAGTCCTCTGGGACCACAGTGCCCTTGCTGAGTTCTCAACGGTAATCATGGATAACTCAGAGCTGTCTTGGATATTCCTTAAATCCGCTCAAATTTATCAGATCCTGCTGAGCTGACAGCATCTATTTTATATAAATAATCACCGACTTTTGGTTCCCTCCCTGATCTCATTTGCATTTCAATCGCTTTGTTAAAATTAATTTTGTCATGTATCTAGGTGTAAGTACCCTTTTGGGGGGAGAAGAGTGAAGCAAAGATGACAATTATTTTCAGTCTTCTCTGCAGTCTTCTCCCCTTTTTTAGTTCTTCCCATTAATGGTGGGGTGCTATACACTTTCTTTTCCTTCTTTATATTTCTAATGTATTCACAGAACATTTTCTTGTCAGCTTGCTGATTTTAAGTGCTGGATTAGAACTTGGACCTTTTGTGTTCAATCTTTACTTTGGGAAAGATTTAAAGAGGAACAGGGAAAGAATCAAAGGAGAAATCCAATGAGAAATGGAAGCAAAAAGAAAGGGCAGGGCAGGAAAGGAACAGAGTTGGAACATGATATTAAATAAAATAATATCTCTGTAAATGCAGTCATATTTTATCACACTCAGTTTAAAGATTTATTCCGTATGTGAAGGTGAAAAATATGAATCTAGGAAAACCATACTAGTGTTTTAAAATTATTTGAATTTCTGGGGACACGTGAAGGGGGAGAGAGGATCTGTGAATCCAAGTCACTCTGTCATCTTAAAAATTAGTTGCTGTGCTTTCCCAAAGCACCACGTCATGAGTCACCCAGACCATTTTCAGCTCTTTCACTCAGTGCAGCAGAAAAGGTCACTTTTCAAACAGATTTGATGCTGGCAGTGGCCCTCTGATACCCAGCACACCTGTCTAAGCCAGTCTCTTTCAGAAGATCACCTCCAAAGACACAACTGATAGAACTGGGTCATGGTTTCACCCAGTCCTGAAGCCTTGGAGGGTATCCTGGCAACACCCCCACCTACTTCACAGGTGCCAGGTGTCACCATGTCCTCTTCCAAAGGGAAAAGGAGCAGGGTCTCTGCTGACGCCTCCAAGGAAGGAACAGGAGTAGCTCCATTGATGGTGCAGAGCAGCCAGCCCAGGGGAACCCTTAGTGCAAGGACTCTGTGATTTCCCCTATGTGGGAATGAGTTGTTATTCACTGTGGTGGCACTGCAGGGCAGGTGTCATCTTAAAGATGCTGGACTACAGTGACATGCTGGTTTGGACCACTATCAGTAGCTGGACACTGCAGAAGAGACCTGATCTGCTGATCCTACCAGCACATTTGTTACCCCTGGAGAATGAATAAATGAATTAATTAATAATCTGGTAGAGAATTATCCCTCCACCTGCCTCCTTAAGGGTTCACTGCCTTTTGCGTGCACAGGTAAAAGGTGTCTGGCTGCCAGGCTGTGAAAACATGAGGGTACCTAAGTATGCACGTTGTAGCACTCCTTGAATGGCTTTAGATCTTTGAACTCACTTGACATTTCAAATTTGTACTACGGTATTGAGTTTTAGGTACCTGGGAGAAGCCTGGTAGGCCATGATTTCCACACAAGAGACTTGGAGAACAAGTCCAATGCAGATCACATTTAGTGTAAAGCTGTCAAATGTTTGGTAGCTGGTAAGTGGGAGATCAGCCTCGTCCATTAAATAATTTTCTTTGATATAATTTTTCCCCTAGGGTGCTTTTCTGATTTAAAGCTGTGACTCTGAGCCTTACACTTTGATATCAACTATGACTACTATAATGGCCTGAGCAAATTGGGTGATTTAGATCCAAGGCAAAAGGGACAGACCCAGGTCTAAAGAGTTAATGATTTTAAAAGGTGAGACCATAGAGGAAGTGGGAGGGAGAGGAGGAAAGGTAAGTTAATGGGCTCTGTTCCAGCAATTCCTCTTAACCTACATTTTTGTCCCTAAAAGGCATTGGGGTTTTGCAACAGTTTCTTTTGTTATAATCAGAGTAATGAACAACTGGTGAAATAAAGTGCTTTTTAGTAGTCTGACAGCATTAATCACTGGCATAACTAACTCAAGGCCAGAGCTCTCTCACAGCAGATCTCTAAATCAAGAAGACAATTATATTCCAGGTCTCCCCAGCAGTATATATGCAATGCAGGATCCAAGTGATGACCTCTTATGGAATCTGGTAGACAGAAGACTGGATTATTTTATCTCAGTGTTCCTTTTCAGTCTCAATATTTTCTTTTTCTGATTTCAATCATGTTCCAGGAAAACATCTCTATTTCAGAGAGCACTTAGCCATATGCTTAGTCTGCAAAATGACTTGCTTAAATCCTGTGAACTCCTCAGTGACACAAGTACATGCAAAACAGTTCATCTGAATTTGATTTACATTAAAGTTGGAATTCACCATGACAGTAAAAGTGATCCTAATTTATTTCTTTTTCCTGCATCATCATTAAACATGATGTGATCATTAAGAGCAGCCTAAGTTTGCACTTGTAACTTTGGCTCAGGTCTGCCCAATCCAGATCCTGTGGGTTCTGGGAAGACAATGTTTGGATGCTTACATAACTCCACGGCTTTGATGTGGTTCAGTTTATTTATAACAGCAAGTTCTTGTGAATAATAATTCCTGCTTCAAAGGGTTCTTAGTCAGCTTCAAGTTCTTGGCCCTGCACTGCTCCCCCTGCAGAAGAGCAGTCTGGTTATCGGTGCACTTCCCTACCACCCGTGGGGGAGCGTGCACAGGGACAATACCTCCAGTTTGATTCAGGCTGGGCAAAGCTCAGGACAATGCCATCAATCAGGAAATTAATTCACTGGATTGTCAACATTTTCAGACATAAATTTGATGTTCAGTTTGAGCCTTTTGTCCTCTACTGTGTATTTTTAGAGACTCTTGCCACTGGCATTGGTGAAATTTTTACAGATTAATTCTTTGACTTTTGATGTCATCCAAATGCTCTAGGTGGCAATTAAAACTCAAAATAGAGCAGTGACAAATTCAGAGTTGTGAAAAAATTTTTTTGCTCAGGACAATATTTTCACTTCAATCTATTCACTGAGTTTCTATTGACATGTACAGGAAGTTTGCCCAAGGGCCCTTGAAGAAAGACGAAGCATTTTGCCAGTATTGCATAAGGATTCTAAAAGCATTGTGTTTCACCAACCTGATCTGACTTTCTGTCCTAAGAAAAAGGCACCAAGTACTCGGAAAAGAAATGGCTGAAGGAAAAAATTCAAAGGGATTTTCCAGCCCTTTGGTTTGGGGTTATAAAAATATTTCAGTGTCTGAAGATTCAGCAAGGAATAAAGCTTGTGTTTTTGGATTAAACTGGACTTTTACATTGCTAACTAACATATCAGAATTGGTATTCACCTACACTATGGCCCTTTGAAGCTCTGTGTGGTGTGAAAAATCATGTGGTGTGGAAACGTGGAGCCCTTTGTGGAGCAATTAGCTCATCGTTTCATCTTTCCAAGGGTGTGCTATAATGTACCTCATCTTTTCTTCCTAGGTCAGTAATTTCAGGCCCCTAATCATTTTTATTGCTCTCCTGAATGCATTCTAATTTCCAGTAGTTATAACTTAATGCAATATGCCCAGTGCAGTTACAGCAAAGCCTCTAAGAGCTAAAATAATCTCAGTTATCTCTTTGGTCTTTAACTGCAATTATGTTTTGCTTTATTTGCTGATAATATCAAAATGACAAATTATTTATCCCCCAACATGGTAATGAATGTGCTCAAGCTATTTTCCACGCACTATATAGAGCAACTAGCATTTTTCTGACATACATTGTGTTACTTTTGGTTCGCTATTTCTAGCCTGTTTCTGTGTCTTATTTTTGTGATTTCATTATCATGCACAGAAGCTCTAGCCCATTTAAGAGCTGTATTCATCTGCTCACAATGGATGATCACCTTGTAACAAAAATCTGTCAATTATGAGGAATTAAGGCAAAATGTGTCGGCTGTCAAGGAACAAACTCAATCTGAATACAACCCTGACACAGCACACAGTTCATGTGGAGAAAAGAAGGACAACACCACAGTTGTGGTTTAACCCCAGAATACATTTGATGGGCACTACAGAAACTCTGTCCTCTTCTACAGAACAGAAAAGTTTTGATTGGGCAGGGACAGCCTGATTGACAGATCCTCAAGTGTTGGCCAGCCAAGTGGCTTGTGTTAAATGTGTACCCCTATATTTGAAGGTCCCTTCTGCTCACAGCAGTCTTTAACAATCATTTGCATCATTCAGTCTTCCCAGAGGCCAGTGCGTGATGTGGGATGTGATACACCCCCTCAGTGCCAAGTGTCTGTGAGATTGTTTCAGAAATGAGTACCATTGTCTGAGTCAATTATTTCTGGGATGCCATGTCTCCCTAAAATTTTCTTTTCAAGGCCCAGTATAGTGTTCTAAGTGGTGACATAGGGCCCAGGTTATCTTTCCAGCTATCCAATGGTTGTTTTCACCATTGTAAGAACATGGTTCTTGCCTTGGCAGGTTTGTGGGACTGTTTATATACTGAGCATGATGTTCTGTGGTGTGGAAGATCCCTTTGGCCAGTTCGGGTCACCTGTCCTGCCCATGCTCCCTCATGATTTCTGTGCACCTGCTCAGAGCAGAGCACAGGACACTGAAAAGTCCTTGACGAAGGGTAAGCAGTGCTCAGCCCCAGATGGAGTGTGTTAGCAAAGTTATCATTGCACTAAATTCTGAATACAGCACTGTACCAGCTACTAAGAAGAAAATTAACTCTATTCCAGCCAAAACCAGGACACTCACATGGGTGTCAGCTGGATGCTCTTCAGAAGGAACAGAGAGAAATTGACACTTTCAAGGAGAGTTTTGTCTGGTCTGCTTTAGGCATCTACCTTGTCAGGGCACACCTCAAAGATGCTGTGTCTCCTCACTGACTAAGTAGGGCAGGGCTCTACTCTGTAGGTGTCTAATGCAGGGTGAGACGAATCCTGTTTTATTCCTCTCCAATTACAGCCCCATTCAGAGTCATGTACAGCTGCAAACATGCCTGATTTCAGCTATAGCAGCTAGTTTGGCATCAGAAACTGAGGGGGGTGATAAGTGAGTCGGATCAGGACTCATTTCCTACGATCTGCACAGACAGTAGGGAATTTTTACGACACCTAAGCACAGCTCTCAGAATAAGCTAATTACCAGCCTCTCTGTCCCACTTTCACAGTTTTATAGCTTTGATCATGAGAGCCTTTGAGCCAGACTCCTGACTCCCACATTACATATGTACAGACTCCTGCACAACAAGCCCAGTTTGCCTAAGGACCCCCGGGTGTGACTTAAGAAATAATGCTAGGCTAAAATAGGATTTTCATTTTCTCTAAATATAGTTCAAGTGGCCAGGCACACTGCTGCTAGTGGATACTTGGATCATATAATCAACTATGAACAGCTTCTGTAAATATCTTTCCTGCAATAAATAACACAGAATTTAGTTTGCTGTTATTTCTAAAAGCAAATTTCAGCTTTTAGAAGCTGAGCAGCCTGAGCTGCTTCTCAGGATTAGGAGAACGACTGAAGGGAGTTGGGTACGTGTGTTAAACAAAACAAGCAGCACAACTTCATAGAGGTGCTTTATTTTTAATTAAAGGAGGCTGTTGTAAACTGCCTCAGTCTCCCTCTCTTTAACTAAGAGACCGTGGCAGAGCAGTGCTCTGCAAGGTGAAAGATGTTGAAATGGAAAATGTTCATTCAGTGCTGCTCAAGAATTGTCCATCTCTCAAGGACATTAGCAAATCTGCCTAAAGCCTCATTTGACAGGCACTGAAGTTACTCGAGTCTAAGCACTGTAAGGCTCAGTGGAAATGATGAGATTTCACAAGCTATATTGAGCTTGCTAGCATAGAAGCAGACAGCCTCTGGGCACACACAGGTCTCTCAAGCTGAGCAAGCTAGCCCGGGAGCCAGGGTTGACTTGGCCACTCTGTGACATGTTCTCAAAATGACAGAACAAAAACTAGCAGGTCAGAATGACGGCCATTAGACTGTTTCAATTCACCAAAAGAAAGTTTTGTTTCACCTTGGGCTCCAGATTCAGTATTGCTTATTTCAGGAAAAAACCAGTAATAAATAATGAGCGAAAACACCAGGTTTTCACAAGATAAATAGTCCCAAGGGCACAGGCAGAACAGACTTCTCTTTTTACCATCTCTTGCAAAAGAACTGGCTTCATGCTCATTCTTTGTTCTTTTGTCCTACTTCTTGCAGCAGCATCTTTGTTTAGACTTTAAAAAATGGCACGGACCATTATTTACACTCCTGAGTTTTCCTCAGTCATCCTCAGGGATGGCTCTTTACCCTGAAAAAATGGGAGAGCTCCCTGGACTGGCCACACTGGAGACAGTGCCAGGCTTTGTCATGACCCAGGCTTTTCTTGTCACACACAAAATGTTGACAGGAATTAGTCTCCACTGGAAACCCCTGCCTGCTTGAGACAGAGGACAATCCTGTGTTTAAACGATCCTCAACAATCCCTAGGAATAGGATACTGGAAGGATCTCCTGGGACAAGTCTCATCCCCAGCTGTCACATATCATCAAGTTCCATCTATAAGCTGATCATGTTTCAAATTAAAAAAAA